>JARGCV010000279.1:240000-617500 GCA_034064705.1 Bothrops alternatus | reverse complement strand
TTTGTTTTGTTTTTAAAAAGCCCCCCCCCCCAAGTAGCATTTGCTCCAAGTCCTTTTGTAAAAAAGATATTTTTAAAAAAAAATGTATGGGGGAATGAAAAACTGAAATTATTTTTGGACGTTCTGAATCGCCCAGTTCCAGTGGTGAACAGCTTGCTGGGATATAAAAGCAAACGTAAGAGAACGGTTTCTCTGGAGGCTAAAACATATGAAGAACAGTTGCAATTGGTTATGTCTGGTTTAATGAAAAGAAGGACTAGGGGTGACATGGTAGCAGTGTCCCAATATTTGAGGGGCTGCCCCAAAGAAGAGGGAATCAAGCTATTTTCCAAAGCACCTGAAGGCAGGACAAGAAGCAGCGGATGGAAACTAATCAACGAGAGAACCAAACCAAACTAGAACTAAGGAGAAATTTCCTGACAAGTGAGAACAACTAATCAGTGGGACTCCTTGCTTCTAGACGTTGTGGGTGCTCCAACACTGGAGGCTTTCAAGAAGAGATTGGGCAGACATGTTTCTGAAATGGTCTAGGGCAGGGGTAGGCAACCTTGGCTCTTTTATGACTCATGGACTTCAACTCCCAGAATTCCTGAGCCAGCATGGCTCAGCATGGAAACCTTTCCCTTTCCCCTCAGAAATGCTGGCTCAGGAATTCTGGGAGTTGAAGTCCATGAGTCATAAAAGAGCCAAGGTTGCCTACCCCTGGTATAGGGTCTCCTGTTTGACCAGAGTTTTGGACTAAAAGTTCTCCAGGGTCCGTTCCAACTCTGTTCCGTTCTGTTATCTTCAGAATTAAAAAAAAAAAGCAAACTGAAAGAACCCAATCCTCCAAAAGAACATTTGCCTACCATGTGTCTTAAGTTTCTCCTTCATTTGGTTTTTCTTCTGCCTTTTCTTTTGCAGACTGGCAAATCACCACTCTGGTGTTAATCCTGACAGCTGCCACCATCACCCTGCTGTCCTTCCTCATGTCTCTGATAGCCTTCTGTCTGGGGAACTATAAATACTATTATCGGATAGTGTCGATTCTTCTCTTTGCAGCAGGTATGTCTCCCCTTTCCCTAGCCACCCACTTGGATAAATATTTGTGCCCTGGCCAGTGGTTTTAACAGAACTTTTTTCTCCTATTGTTCCGTTGCTCCAGTGGTTCTCCAGATCTGCGCCTTAGTTCTCTACCCCATCAAGTTCATCGACAGTAGCCCGTTGAGAAGCTACCATGAGTTCAACTGGGGATACGGCTTGGGTTGGGGTTCAGCCATCTTTATGCTGGGAGCAGCTATCCTTTACTGCCTACGCAATGATGCATATGAAGATGCTTACTACTAGGGCAACTTGAAAGAAGGTCACTGAGTTATCAGATCTGGAAGGCCTGGTAAGTAAACAGAGAGCAACAGAAGGGGAAGGACGATAGGATTCATGGGAATTCTCGGCACACTCAATCTTTATGGATGGACCTATTGGCCAGCCTCTTGCCACCAAGAGGAGAAGACGTTGAAGGCCTTCAGTTGGACACTCTTCCATCATCACCAGGACTCATCACTGCCAGCCAACCACGCTTCTCTCCGGCACAACCTGCTTAGGATCTCTCGTGTATTTTTTTTCTTTTTTAAAAAAAAATATATTATTTTTCTTTATTTTTATCCTCTTGTGTATGAAGGGTCGTTCTTATTTTATTTATGAGAGGGCAGCTCCTACGGTGGAGAGCAGCTTGGCTTAGTTTTTATTGAGTGAGATCTTGAACACAAAGAAGGGCAGTTGTCTGAATTGAAAGGGTTCTACAAATGCACTGATGGACGCTAAATCCATTTGATAGCAAGGAGCCCGAAACACAGAAAATGTAAGCGTTTGTGGACTGCTGATGAAATAAAACCATGGAAGAAACGAGATGGGTATCTTGCGTACTTCTGTGTAATATGTGTGTGTGTGTGTACGAGATAGCAACTGGCAGGACTGGAGTGATAGGGCTGCAGGTAAGGCGGCAAGAGCTGCTATGGGAGGAGACGACGAACAGCTTGGAAAGAGAGACCCAAAAAAGGAGGAGGGAGTATGAAGCAGGAACATCTGAATAGTTGTTCTTTGCAGGATCAAGGAGAGGGAGCTACAGCCATCAGATCCACCAACAGGCTGCCGGATGAGAATCCATTTAACACATTGCAGAGTAACATAGCTAATGGGCCGAGGAGCCGGGCGCAGAGACAGGCAGCTGTATATAGGCAAGCTCCCTAATCACCTAGCATTCTAACTCTGATGACGTCAGTAGTTTGGCTGATGAAAGCT
This sequence comes from Bothrops alternatus, assembly GCA_034064705.1. NCBI lineage: Eukaryota > Metazoa > Chordata > Lepidosauria > Squamata > Viperidae > Bothrops > Bothrops alternatus. The sequence goes on along the minus strand of JARGCV010000279.1, from coordinate 615,223 downwards.
CAGTAAGTAACTTTTTTACTCATAGGCTGGTTTATATTAAATGTTTATTTTTATCCTGGTGTTCGTTTTTCTTATATTTTTATTGATGTGCCCAGGATTCGCATTTTGTTTTTTTTAATAAATTTTTTATTTTTCCAAACTCTCCCCGATACATATACCGTGATATTTATGAGATGTTAACAGACATTCTTTTTACATTCATATATAAGATACTTTTAATAAAATGAAATAAATACATACACATGACTTTTGGTGTTGCTCGCCCATTTCCCCTTTCAATGTATCCACACTCCTCCTTCTCTACCTTCTTTCTCCCTTTCTTCTCTTCCCTACTTCCCTCTTCTTCCTCTCCTCTTCTCTTTCCTTCACCACTCTCCTCCCCTTTCTCATTCATATATAAGATACTTTTAATGAAATGAAATAAATACATACACATGACTTTTGGTGTTGCTTGCCCATTTCCTCTTTCACTGTGTCCACACTCCTTCTTCTCTACCTTCTTTCTCCCTTAACCTATGGTTAAAAGATAGTTAACATCAATTTAGATGGAAGAAGAAGGAGCAGATAAGGAGGGAGATCCAGGCGACACAGTATTGAATAACTGGAGGTTGTATAAATATTTATAGAAGTATATACCGAGAAGGTTAGATAAATAGAAGTATTTAATGTAAGAGAAAATTAATCTTATGATGTATAATACAGACAGGGAAATTTGGAGAGAGGAGTTGCTCGACATTACCCCTGAATTGTATCTGAAGAGGGATGAGAGGGAAGAAAGGAGAGGAGAGAGAAAAGAGTAAAGGAGGGGAGAAGGAAGTAGGAAGGTTGGAGGAGAAGAGGAGAAGTGGGGAGAAAGGGGAGGAGAGTGGTGAAGGAAAGAGGAGAGGAGAGGAAGAAGAGGGAAGTAGGGAAGAGAAGACCAGGATATATATATCTGATATAGCTATTTCAAGTTTCTTAACTCTCTTCAGTCAGACTCACCCTTCTGGGATTCGAACCTGGGCAGTCTGCATGCTAAGCAGATGCTTTAACCTATTGAGCCACAAGTTAAAGGTTAAAGGCATAGGTTAAAGCATCTGCTTAGCATGCAGACTGCCCAGGTTCGAATCCCAGAAGGGTGAGTCTGACTGAAGAGAGTTAAGAAACTCGAAATAGCTATATCAGAAATCCCTTATTTCTTTGTCAACAATTTTAAACAACATATATATATTTGTGCTTGCAGGATGGCTCTGGGTTGAGCTGAAACAAGCAAAAGGAAAGAATGATTCCTTCCTCCCATATTTGGGTTTACAGGGTGCAATCTAAAAAATAAACACTTCACACACACACACACACACACACACACACACACACACACACACACACACACACACACATATACATATACATATACATATACATATACATATACATATACATATACATATACATATACATATACATATACATATACATATACATATACATATACATATACATATACATATACATATACATATACATATACATATATATATATATATATATATATATATATATATATATATATATATATATATATATATATATATATGAAAAACAACAGGATAAAAATAAACAGGACCATCTTCTCCAGCACCATAGTTCAAAGGCCTCAATTCTTTGGCGCTCAGCCTTTCTTATGGTCCAACTTTCTCAGCCATAGACTGCAACTGGGAAAACCATACTTTTGTTGGCAGGGTGATGTCTCTGAACTGCCTTTATAAAACACCTTACTGTAATTCTGTTGCTGCAGACAGAAGGCTGCCTGACCATTGCACCAGGATTCTGTAACAAAGGATGTGATTCCACCAAAGGAATGACCGATGGTAAAATTCTTTGCCTAAAAAAGTCCTCTTAAGAAAAACACACCACCGTGCATCTCTGTATTTATGAATATAGATGACGCAGCTCTGAGGAATGCAAGATTTGAATATTCTCATTGAATTAATGCCCGGGCAATGATAGTGGTGGGTGAGCTAGCAGCTTCTGAAGAACTGTTTGTTCTGATGTACAAATATTTACTTTTATCTTATCCACTCAGGGAAATTAAAAAAAAAAAAAGAAGATGGATCTTTAGCAATCAAATTCAGCTTTTCTTTCCTGGCCTAATTTAGCTGGGACACTTGTTTGGAAAATGAAGGACACTGCCTTAACAAGCTTCTAAAACTCCTTGTGGGATATAAATTAACAACTTGATTGAAGGGATAACACGTTTTTTTAAATTTCCCTTATTTTTCCTTATTGGAATCTTCTGGTGTGATTTTAATCAAATTCAAGGCTTTGAAGTTTTAGATCTAGCCAAATCAAAAGCATCCACCCAACCACATTCCAGAATGTGCCTTTCATGTTTGTTTTCAAAGGGTTGCTTTAATTATTAGAAATTGGTGCACCAAAGATAGAAGGGAGAGCAGGATTAAAAAATAAATGATTAAATGCAATCACAAAAATAATCTAGACAATTAAATAACAGTATGAATACGACACTGCCTAGTGTGGATAAAGTTTTGCAGATCCGGTATGTTTACAGGAATCAAAGTGAATAGTTTCATTTTTTAGCAATGATTTGCAGAGCCCTCTGGAGGCTTTTAGGCAAAAGCTCCATTTTTTTCTCTGTTTTTAACCAGAAACCTTTAGATTCCTTTTTTTTTTGTTTTTATGACTGCAGTGGGACACAGTAGAATTAAGTGCTCCATTTTCTATGTAGTGTATTAAATAAATCATGCATAATACTGTAATTTCGATTTGCAGTTTTACAGCCGTATGCCTCTGAAATGAAAGAGGGGGAGAGAAAACCAATTTAGTTTTGTCCCTGCTTGTTTGTTCACAAAACAACAGAGTGACTAAGATGCCTTCACAACAGACACATCTTAAGCACTCCATGATCTCTATCTCCCATAGAGATGGATATCACTTCTCAATCAGGATTATGTGCAATTTAAAGTAGGCACAAATTTAATTTAATTTAAAGTAGGCACATTATGTGCAGTTTAAAGTAGGCACAAATATCTGTTCATCTTTTTTTTTTTTGCTTTTCAAAATCAGTATTTTTTTTTAATTATAAAAATTCTTTTATTAAAACAATTGACATTGAACATAAAAACATATTATGCAGCAATCATCATGACACCTGGTATACAATACTAAGTATTAGTCTTTGAAAACGTCTGAGTTAGTAAGCCTTTTTCCCCACTCCTCGTGTCTAGCCTCAACTATACTCCTGTTACATTTTATTTTGATTGGTGTTTCCCCTATCCGTTTCAATATTAATGTGATCAACATTAAACATAAGATCCTATTGCTAGGCAATCATCCTAGAACATAGCATACAACATTAGGTATTAATCTTTGTATACATCTGTTTTAGTAAACGTTCTTCCCTCCTCCCTTCCCTCTTCAAGTATACTCCAAGTACCTTTTGTTTGATTGGTGTTTCTCCTATATATGGTCTATCTACTGTATCTAGTCTATCGCATATTGTGCGTTTGCGCTTCTGAGTTGACTTCATCCCATTACTAGTGCAATCTTTTATGGTCCCCAACCCGAGATCCTGAGGTAAAAGTTTCATATCCTGAGGTAGAGATTCAGTCTACTTTAACAATATTAAAGCAAACAACGTTAGTCATAAGGTTATGTTAAGAGGCATTAGTTATAGAACATATACATTCAACGTTGGGTGTTAGTTTTTGTAAACATCTGATTTGTTAGCCCTTCATCCCTCCTCCCATCGATCCTTAGCTGACTGCGTATTATTTGCTGGTTCCCAGGCAGCTGTAGGCTACACAGCTACAACTGCCAATTACCAGATGAAAACAGATCACGGCAGCGTCCTTGGTGCTCTCTAAGCTTGGTGGTTTTTTCTGATTGCAGACGTTTCATTACCAAACTAAGCAAGATCATCAGTGCTAGTTTGGTAATGAAACATCAGCGACAAGAAAGCCACCAGCCTCAGAGAGTACCAAAGGACCCCACAGTTCAATTCTGAGCTACAAATATTCTTTTCCATCAGGAAGAACAGACCAGCTGCAGCTTGCAGTTGCTGGCTGGGGTTTTTTTTTTTTTTTTTTTTTTGCCGGTGAGGAATAAAACACCAATTTAAAATATCGCTGCCCATTGCTTATTTTGTCTTTTTTCTTTTCTGGGGAATTATGTCAATTTATTTATTTATTTATTTATTTTCCGATTTCTATACCGCCCCTCTCCCGAAGGACTCGGGGCGGTGTACAGCCCAAAATTAAAAAAACATATAAATATACAAAATTTAAAATAATTAAAAATGAATTAAACAATTTGGCCATAAATCCCATTTAAAACCCCAATACATTATAGATCTTAAAAATAACTCAATCCCCTAAAACAATTTTAACCTGGCTGGAACCGGAGCTTCTATGCCAGGCCGGCCTGTCGAAAAAGGAATGTTTTCAATTCCCGACGGAAGGTACGTAAATCCGTCATCGTACGGAGTTCGGGGGGGAGCTCGTTCCAAAGCGTAGGAGCTCCCACAGAGAAGGCCCTCCCCCTGGGGGTCGCCAGCCGACATTGTCTGGCCGACGGCACCCTGAGGAGGCCCTCTCTGTGGGAGCGTACCGGACGGCGGGAGGTATTTGCTAGCAGTAGGCGGTCCTGTAAGTATCCGGGTCCGATGCCATGGAGAGCTTTAAAGGTGGTCACTAACACCTTGAAACACACCCGGAAGGCCACCGGCAACCAGTGCAGCTCGCGCAGGAGCAGTGTTACATGGGAATGCCATGACGCTCCCATCACTACCCGCGCGGCCGCAATTGGCTTTACTGGCTCCAGTGCACGCACCCATGTTTGTTCCATGCTCAGGCTTCATGGTGGTGTCGTGATTCCGTGCCAGCCTGTGATCCTGACAGCTGAGTCCAGGGAATCTGAGGAGGAGGAGGGGGGGCGGCTGGGGAATCATCAGAGTTGAGGGAAGCCTCTGATGAGCTCCAAGACTCACATTCCAGTGAGGAGCCTGGCCCTTCCACTACTCAGGATGAGATGCAGCTGGGTGGGGAGGCTGGGTCAGACTAGGACAGTGGTGGCAAACTTGTGGCACGCGTGCCAGAGGCAGCACTCAGAGCCCTCTCTGTGGGCATGCGTGCCGTTGCCCCAGCAGAGTTCATCAGAGTAGCGAACACGTGGCATTTGGAAGCGACAGGGCAGGAAGTGAGTGAGCAAGCAGCGTTAGATGGCGAGGAACTGGCCCCCGTGGCCATGGCACCGGCCCGCTCACCCAGTCTGCTGTGACCACTGCAGCCACGCCCACCCAATGCCCCCCCCGAGGGCACCACAATGCTGATCAGCCCTGGCACTAAGTGGGTTTTAGGTTGGGCGCTCGGTCTCTAAAAGGTTTGCCATCACTGGACTCGGAGGATGCACAGCTGGCGGAAATGAGAGACGCCCGCAAACGAAGACAAGCTAGGAGAGTAAACCAGAGAGAGGCAATGGGGCGACCTCCGGAGAAGGCATTGAGAAGCCACGCTTTGAGGACTGAATTACAAAAGGGGAAGGTGTGGGCGGTGCTGGTTGCTGAAGGCCTCCGTTGCAAAGGACTTCATGGGATCATGTTCTGTTGGCATTGCCGGTGACTAATTCTCTGTTTTCCATGGTGTTTCGTGTGGACAATTTCCTCCATTTGGATTGTGCTTTGTTGCTTTTGTTTCTGGACCATTTGGCAGGTTTGTTACCCATATTAAAAGGAGTTTTATATTTATATTATATTATATATATTATATATATTATATAAAATGAAAGGCCTGTGCAATATCTCTCAGTCTTCCCCTAGAAAAGCTACTCAGGACAGCTTATCACTCATCAAACAGAAAGTCAAAGATACACATTTGTTGAGGTTTGCATTTTGTAACTTTCTCTCGGTGTGGCTGTAATTTCCTGGAAAACAATCAAATGCTCTATTTACACAACACTGTTTAACTTATTTAAGAGGAGATATATATATATATAGATAAGGTTGAAAAGGAGCCACGCTGGACTGTGGTAACACAAAATCAGGAATTAGGTAACACTCTTTCTGACTTTTTTTTTTCTTCCTGTGTTTGTGCCTTTGAACCAGTTTAAATTTTTGGTAACTGCCTGGATCAGATTTCAGAAGTGGTTTGGCATTGCCTCTTTCCCAGGGCTCAGAGACAGGGTCTGGACCCAAGGTCACCCAGTGGGCTTTGTAATAAAGCACAACTAAAACATTGCTGAAGCCTGGAGCCTTAACCACCCCACCAAACCAACTTTCCAGCTAACCCATTTCATTAAAAGGCTTAAATTTCCATGGGCTGCAGTTCCCATCCCCGGATGGCCAGAGCGACTGTCCCAAAGCCAGCTGGATGACCTTGGGCCAGTTTCGCTCTCTCAGGCCTGGGAAGGAGGCAATGTCAAACACTTCTGAAATCTTGTCCAGGCAGTTTAAAGTCTAGGTCAGTGATGGCGAACCTTTTAGAGGCTGAGTGTCCAAACTGCAACCCAAAACCCACTTATACATCGTTGAGTGCTGGGTGGGCGTGGCCCATTGGCTGGATGTGGCCCATTGGGTGAGCGTGGCTGCATTTGTAACGGCAGACTTGGTGGGACTAAAAAGTTCAATCAATCAATTCCAACTTTGCAAGACCTTTTTTTTCCCTTGAGAAGTTGAAATTGACTGATTGAACCTTTTTTTTTTTTTGCACACAGTGGCGGAGGCCTAAAGCGAAAAGGTTTTATAAAACCCAGCTGAAGGCCTAGGACTGGGGCGACGGCGCACATGCCCACAGAGAGGGCTCTAAGTGCCGCCTCTGGCACCCGTGCCATAGGTTCGCCACCTATGGTCTAGCTTAATGGAGAGAAGGAGGAGGGGTGACATGATAGCAGTGTTCCAATATCTCAGGGGTTGCCACAAAGAAGAGGGAGTCAAGCTATTCTCCAAAGCATCTGAAGGTAGGACAAGAAGCAACTGGTGGAAACTAAGCAAGGAGAGAAGCAACCTAGAACTAAGGAGAAAATTCCTGACTGTTAGAACAATTAACCAGTGGAACAACCTGCCTCCAGAAGCGGTGAATGCTCCAACACTGGAAGTTTTTAAGAGACTGGGCAGCTATTTGTCTGAAATGCTGTAGGGTTCCTGCCTGAGCAGGGGGTTGGACTCGATGACCTCCAAGGTCCCTTCCAACTTTATTACTTATGGGACCGTCTGCTGCCTCATGAAACCCAGCGACCGGTTAGGGCCCACAGAGTCGGCCTTCTCCAGGTCCCGTCAGCCAGACAGTGTCGCCTGGCAGGGCCTAGGGGAAGAGCCTTCTCTGTTGCAGCCCCGGCCCTCTGGAATCAACTCCCCCTGGAGATCCGTATCGCCCCCACCCTCTCCGCCTTTCGTAAACTCCTTAAGACACATCTTTGCCGACAGGCCTGGGGCGGTTGACATCTTGCCCCTAGCCAGTGTATGTTTGTGTGTACGTTTGTTGAATGAATGGTTTCTTAAATTTAGGGGTTTGCTTTTTATATATGTATTTTTTATATATTTATTATGTAGTATTTTAATATTGGATTTCTATTTATGCTGTGAGCCGCCCTGAGTTCTCGGAATAGGGCGGCATAGAAATTTAATAAATAAATAAATAAATTATTATTATTATTATTATGCTCCAACACTGGAAGTTTTTAAGAAGAGACCGGACAACCATTTGTCTGAAATAATCTAGCCAGGGTTTCCAGCCTGAGCAGGGGGTTGGACTATTAGAAGACCTCCAAGGTCCCTTTCAAATCGTCTACTATTCTGCTTTCTCAACCTGTGGCCCCTTTAAGACGGGCGTACTTCAACTCCCAGAAGGCTCCAGACAGCACTCTGCCTGTTGAATCCTGGGAGCTGAAGTCCACCCCTCTTAAAGAGGCAGCCGCCGCTCCGAATCCCCCTCTTTCGCCACCCCACCCCCGGGCATGCCTTGGTGCGCAATGCTGGCGTCCCTCGCGGCGCTTCTCCATCTCCATCTCCATCTGCGCGCCTGGCTTGCACGGGTTAACCGGGGGCCAGCCTCGCGGAAGCACCTCTTCCCCGCCCTCCTTCTCCCGCAGCTTCCCCGCCCTCCCGGCCCTGCTCGCCGGCTCCTTCTTCCTGCCTTCCTCCGCAGCGCTTTGCAAGCTCGCCGGGCTATGGCGTTGACGCGCGCCCAGCGCTGCCTGGTGCAGGTGCTGCGCTGCTTCTCGCGCGCCTTCCTGGCGCTGCTCAGCCTGTCGCTGCGCGTCTCCGCCTTGCTGCGCTGGAAAGCCAAGGGCGCCCGCGGATCGCGCCCTGCTGCGCGCACCGTCCCGCCGCCCGACCAGCCGCTGCTGCTCCTTTCCGCCGGGGAGCTGGCGCGGCGCATCCGCCTCAGGGAGGTAAGGAAAGGGAAGGAGACCGACCCCCCCCTTTTCCCACGCCCCCCTGAGGCTGCGGGGCGCCCCGTAAAAAGTCGGAGGGGGTGGGAGGGCCGGGCGTTCGTTTATTTATCATTGCTAAAAAGAGTTTTGCAAACGGGAAAAGTCCCACCGAGGGGGAGAAAAAAAAAAGAAGAAGAAAGTTCAAGGAAAGAAAGAAAGAAAGAAAGAAAGAAAGAAAGAAAGAAAGAAAGAAAGAAAGAAAGAAAGAAAGAAAGAAAGAAAGAAAGAAAGAAAGAAAGAAAGAAAGACAGACGGCGCGCGTTTTCCTTTAGGTTTGCTAAGAGTTTTGCAAGCAGGACAACTCACATGACAGGGAAAAGGTGTGAAGAAGAAGAAGAAGAAGAAGAAGAAGAAGAAGAAGAAGAAGAAGAAGAAGAAGAAGAAGAAGAAGAAGAAGAAGAAGAAGAAGAAGAAGAAGAAGAAGAAGAAGAAGAAGAAGAAGAGAGGGCAAGGAGAGAAAGAAGATGCTTGCTTTTATTTACCCCCCCTTCTGTTCCTTAGAAAGGTATTTCGAGAGCCCCACCACCCCTGTTTGATCCCTGGGGCATGGGGGCAGGGTGTAGGTTGGACTGGGGGAGAATAGCCCGCCCAGCTGATCCATGAATTTCAACTTTGAAATTCTTCCCTTCTGCTTCCCTATGCCCTATCTCTAGGGGGAAAAGAGGGTACGTTTATTTATTTACATGCTGCCTTTATTGTTTTTATCCAAGCAGTGTATTGCATTCTGGGGGGCTCTGTACCATGCTTATTGCAGATGGCCCCTCTAGAGTTGGACTTGTTCGTCCATCGAGTTTGATGAGGACCTTGACATCTTGTGGATTATGGGCCATCAACGATGTGTCCGTAGGTGGCTGATAAGACCGATATTAGCACGGAATGTTCTGCCACATACTGAACAAAGAAATGTAGACACTGTTACTTTGGCATTTACAGTTCTGGCTTTGCGGAGTGCACGCTTCTCTTGTGCCAAGATTGTCCTTCTATGTTCATATGTCTGGCAACCCTGGTACACCAGAGTACGCCATATCGATCAATCATGTGCCAGAGGTTCCCAGGAGGTGATGTTAATATCCAGGGACTTGAGAGAGGCTTTCAGCGTTATCTTTATATCGCTTCTTTTGTCCCCCCGTGTGATCATTTTCCTTGAGACAGTTCACCATAAAAGAGCTGTTTAGGGATGCGATGATCTGGCATCCTTACAACATGGCCTGCCCAGCGCATCTGGGTTGGACTACACGTCCCATCACTAGGCTAGCACGTTTAGTGGCGATAAGAGAGGAGATCCAGCTGTGTTATGAGCAATGCCTTTTGTCCAGCCAGGATATGCCACCGAGCAGTGATCCCACTTGTGATCAGTCACTTCCAAATGCCCCCCCCAATGTATTCAGGTGCCTGAAAAATGGTTAAAGATGGTGAAGAGGAAGAGAGTTAAACATTGATCTATCTCTGCCTCCCTCTCTACATTTGGAATCAATGGATGGGGGTCTACACGGAGCCCAAATCCATAACGATAAACATAACTAGGACGTTTATCTTTCGTTCTTTTAAAAACAGAAAGCCTCCCTCTACATAAAAATCCCTAATCTGGGATTAAGAAGAAAACACCCCCCCCACACACACACCGTTTCTTTAAATTAGAGATTTTCCAATCCTGAAGAGAAGAGAGAGAGATTGAGCAGGTCTCAAAAACCTCTTGAGGAAATCCTGCCAAAAAATCCACTTCTTTAGATGCAGGCATATTTGCCTTGTTTCTTTTCTCTCAAGTTTGTATGTTTGTTTGTTTATGAAACGTATATGTTGGCCACCTGCCCAATAGGGCAAGTGTGGGCTCCGAGACTCTTTTTCTAAAGTTTGAATTCATTTTTGAAGGATGGCGTAATGTGTTTGGGGGGGGTTGTCCTATTTTTCATATATTGATCCTCCTGTCTATAATAGCAGTCTCTCCCCTGAAACATCGTCTCCTGTTTTGATCATACTGATTGAAAATTGGCATGTAATAACTGAAGAGTCCTTGGTGCTCTCTGAGCTTGGTTGTTTTGTTGCAGACATTTCATTACCAAACTAGATAACATCATCAGGGCTAGTGAGTGTGGGGTTTGCTCTCTGTTTATATTCAGTGCTTTGCACTGAACGCCTTGGTGTGGGATATGGTTTTTGTCCTGGATAGTTTCTTGATTAGGGCATTGTTTTCTGCTCGTTGTTTGTCTGAACAAACTACTTAACAATTTAATTTTACTGAATATAAACAGGGAGTAAAGCCCACACTCACCAGTACTGATGTTGTTACCTAGTTAGGGTGATGAAATGTCTGCCAGAAAACAACCAAGCTCAGCGAGCACCACGGACCCCTCATTTCAACCCTGAGTTACAAATATTCTCCTTTATCTGTGTCATTATAATATTGAACAAGGCAAACAGTGCAAAATACTGAATATAAATGGAGATCAAACCCCACACTCACTAGCACTGATGACGTTACCTACTTTGTTAATGAAACGTCTGCAAGAAAACATACTAAAATACAAAAAATAAAAAAAACAGAAAAAACAGGAAGGAAAAAAAACAAGTTAAGAAATACATTTCTGACCTTCTTTTCAAAAGACCATTCCTACTCTCCCTGCTCCCTCTTATGTATTTTAGAAGTCTCTTTGCCCTTTCTTTTATTTAGTCCTCATCTTTCTTAGTCTTTAAATACATAAAACATCAATTCTTTATTTTCCTTCTTTCAGCAAAAAGTCCATATAAGTCATCTGGCATTTCAAAAAAGTTGTTTGCTCTCAGATACACAGGTCAGTTTCCCCATTTCTGCCAGCTCACCTGAAATTCTCCCCAGATTAGATCAGGAGTGGGCGACTGTGGCAACTTTAGAACTGTTGGACCAACTTGCTGGATCAGATCGTAAAGTTGCCATAGTTGCCTGCCCCTGTTCCAGACAGCCTGTGGTATTCTAAGGGACACCTACACATCTGGAGAATGACCTAAAGCAAGGGTGTCAAGCTGCTGGCCTGCGGGCTGGACGTGTCATCGCAAAACCATGCCCACCCCATTGCCGTCAATGGCAAAAAAGTTCCGATACGTCGTGAGTTTGACATGTCTGACCTAAAGCAAAGAAGTCAATTCCTTGCCTTGAATCCCAAACCTCTCCCTCTGAAACTAGAGTGCTCCTCCAGCCTCAGGCTGAAAAATCTGATTTTGTGCAACTGCCAGAAGAGCAAGGGAGCAGTGGAGTTGCAAACACAAATAACACTGTCCTAGATTATACCTGCTTTTTTCATTTCTGCACGAGGAAAGCAGGGAATCGCAGATGCCTTTATACAAAGGGCTCCTATTCTAAGTCCCCCCCCCCTGTTGATAAGAATGCCAAGCTCAAAAGGCTTTCCTTTCCTTAAAGGAAATATCTGAGCTAGGGAGGAAGAAAGCATCCTGTGTCCTAAAAATAACATAGCACTATTCTAATCCTGCTGAGGTTTGGTTTCTGAAGATTGAATCTTGGGATCAAGGAATTTAAACTAATCTCTTTTTGTAGTCTGTAAAGAAGGTAATAAGGCATTCAGGTCAGTGGCATTTTAAAATTCAGGACGGATTTTAACCTACAGCAGCTGTGCAAGTTTATAAGGAAGATTATGGTTTGCAAGAAGTTTTCCTGCTGGCAAAACTCATTATTATTATTATTATTATTATTATTATTATTATTATTATTATTATTATTATTATTATTATTATTATTAATTCGATTTCTATGCCACCCTATTCCGGAGAACTCAGGGCGGCTCACAACACAGTAGAAATCAACATATAAAAATACATGTAAATATAAAACCTCTTAATTTTAAAAAAAAAAAACAATCATTCAGCATACACACAGACATACACTGGCTTGGGGCAAGATGTTAACTATCCTAGGCCTGCCGGCAGAGGTGTATTTTGAGTAATTTACGAAAGGCGGAGAGGGTGGGGGCGACACGGATCTCCGGGGGAAGTTGGTTCCAGAGGGCTGGGGCCGCAGCAGAGAAGGCTCTTCCCCTAGGCCCCGCCAGGCGACACTGTCTGGCTGACGGGACCTGGAGAAGGCCGACTCTGTGGGCCCTAACTGGCCGCTGGGATTCATGGGGCAGCAGACGGTCCCGTAAGTAACCTGGTCCGATGCCATGTAGGGCTTTATAGGTCATAACCAACACTTTGAATTGGGTTCGGAGACCAATTGGCAGCCAATGCAGCTCGCGGAGTGATGCCGAAATGTGGGCATTTCTGGGCAAGCCCAACACTGCTCGCGCGGCTGCATTCTGCATTACCTGAAGTCTCCGAACGTTTTTCAAAGGTAGCCCCATGTAGAGAGCATTGCAGTAGTCGAGCCTCGAGGTGATAAGGGCATGAGTGACTGGAGAAGAGACTCCCGGTCCAAATAGGGCCGCAACTGGTGCACCAGGCGAACCTGGGCAAATGTCCTCCTCCCCACAGCCGAAAAATGATGTTCCAAATTTAGCTGTGGATCGAGGAGGACGCCCAAGTTGCGGACCTTCTCCGAGGGGGTCAAAAACTCCCCCCCCCCAGGCTGATGGACGGATAGATTGAATTATCCTTGGGAGGCAGAACCCATAGCCACTACTAAACAGGCGATCGAGATGTGGGAATCTTCTATTCCTCGCCTTCTCCACACAAGACACTTTAAAATAAATATTCTGTCCCTCATAGGTTTTACTTTACCATATGCAATGGTAATCCTTGACTTACAAAAAACAACGGAGCCCAAAATTTCTTTTCTTTTCTTTTTTTTTGAAAAAGTTTTATTAATTTTATAATAAACAGGAAAGAAAAATAAATGGAATACCACTCAACTAATACAATCTTTTACAACTTTCTCCCATAAAAAACAAAGCGTACATTCTGTTATAATACTTAATATAACTGTGGGTATTGCTCGGGAGCACCCCCTTCACCACATCCCCCTCTTTCTTCCTGAATTACCATCTATTGAAGAATGGACTTTGAAAGTTATAAATTTGGCAGAAATGGCCAAAATATCTGCATATTTGAAGGATCATTCAAATGAAATATATATGTTGGATTGGAAAAAATGGATAGACTACATACAAGGGAAATACCAATTTAAGAAATTCTATTTACTACATAGTTAAATGTTTTATATGTTGGAACAAAAATATAGTTAAATTATTATTAGGTATTATATAATAGTTTAGTTTAGTTTAGTGGGTTTTCTTGTGTTTTACCCTGTATTCACTTTGGGAAGTCGGGGGTGGGTGGGTGGGTAGGGGGGTGTATTGCTATACTCAACTGCATTATTGGTAATATATAAGAATGATATATTTAATAGATATATGAGGGGATGCTCGGGTAGTACCTCTGGACCACATCTGGAGGGGGTAGATGGAGGAGTGAAGGTGGAGGGAAGTAGGTAGGTAGGAGGAGAGGAGGGAGGAGAGTGAAGGAGGGAGAGAGAGGGTGGGGGGATGGTAGTAGGAGCCCAAAATTTCTCTTGTTAAGGGAGGCATGAGTTTTGACTCATTTTATGACCTGTCTTGCCACAGTTGTTAAGTGAATCGCGGCTTGGTTGGTAAGTTAGCTTCCCCATTGATTTGACTTGCCAGAAGGTCACAAAGGGGGGCGGGGAATCACATGACCTTGAGACATGGCAACGGTCATAAATACGAACCGGTTGCCGAGCGTCTTGAGTTTTGATCACATGGCCCTAGGGATGCTTGCAAAGGTCGTGTGTAAAACGGTCGTAAGTCACTTTTTTTCTGCGCCGTTGTAACTTGGAATGGTCACTAAATGTTGTAAATCAGTGTTTCTCAACCTTGACCATTTTAAGGCATGTGGACTTCAACTCCCAGAATTCCACAGCCAGCGTTGCTGGCTGTGGAATTCTGGGAGTTGAAGTCCACATGCCTTAAAATGGTCAAGGTTGAGAAACACTGTTGTAAATCGAGGCCAGAGGTGTTGACACCTGTCAGGTTTAGCTCACCTTATTCTGCCATAAATCAAGAGCGAAGGTTTTTGGGCTATCTAATTGACATGCATAGGTTTGTAAATACCACCCTGAAGTCGTCTGAAATTATTCAGTCAGAATTCCCAAGAGTTTTCCCGGACGCCCTTCCTGTCGCCTCCCAATCCTGTGTATCCAGTTTCATGTTTCTTTACCGAACACATTATTATGTCTTTGTTTATGGAACCCTGGAAAACTATAAACAACAATTTGCTAAGACTGGCCCGATCTTCATGGAGACCTGTGCTGTGTTTATAGTACCCAAAATATTTGATTCTCACTCATTTCCTTTGAGAGTTTTCTGCTCTCCCTCGCTTTTCAAGAGCATTTTGCATCATCTGGGTGAAAGGGAATGGAATGGGATTGAAAATGGGGGTAGCTGTTCTCTTCTTTAAGCATGCTGAAAGGGCTGAACCCTTGCCCCTGAACCAACATTGCACTGATTTATTTAGCAGTTTTTCCAGTAGCTTCATATCTCACTCAAAAGAGTAGAAGAGCGCCATTCCTAATCATAGGTTAGTCAATCTCTCAGCTCTGTCCACCTTACAGGGCTGTTGTGGGGAAAATAAGGAGGAATGTTAGGTAGGTTCTTCCACAGAAGGGAGCCATCATTGAGAAGGCTCCTCTCCTGGGTGGCATTTTGTGAAGGAAAGGACCCTTAAGAAACTTCTATTCTATTCTATTCTATTCTATTCTATTCTATTCTATTCTATTCTATTCTATTCTATTCTATATTCTATTCTATTCTATTCTATTCTATTCTATTCTATATTCTATTCTATTCTATATTCTATTCTATTCTATTCTATTCTATTCTATTCTATTCTATTCTATATTCTATTCTATTCTATTCTATATTCTATTCTATTCTATTCTATTCTATATTCTATTCTATTCTATTCTATTATATATTTTATTCTATATTCTATTCTATATTCTATTCTATTCTATATTCAATTCTATTCTATTCTATTCTATTCTATTCTATTCTATTCTATTCTATTCTATTCTATTCTATTCTATTCTATTCTATTCTATATTCTATTCTATATTCTATTCTATTCTATATTCTATTCTATTCTACCGTATATTCTATTCTATATTCTATTCTATTCTATTCTATTCTATATTCTATTCTATATTCTATTCTGTTCTGTTCTATTCTATTCTATTCCACCCCACCCCATTCCATCCTCTTCTACTCTACTCTACTCTACTCTACTCTACTCTACTCTACTCTACTCTACTCAACTCTACTCTACTCTACTCTACTCTACTCTACTCTACTCTACTCTACTCTACTCTACTCTACTCTACTCTACTCTACTCTACTCCACTCCACTCCACTCCACTCCACTCCACTCCACTCCACTCCACACCCTACTCTACCTTACCCTACCCTATCCTACTCTACCTCTATCCGTTCCATTCCATTCCATTCTATTCTCTCCTATTCCATTGATTCCATTCTATTCTATTCTATTCTATTCTATTCTATTCTATTCTATTCTATTCTATTCTATTCTATTCTATTCTATTCTATTCTATTCTATTCTATTCTATTCTATTCTATTCTATTGATTCCATTCCATTCCATACATTCTATTCTATTCTATTCTATTCTATTCTATTCTATTCTATTCTATTCTATTCTATTCTATTCTATTCTATTCTATTCTATTCTATTCTATTCTATTCTATTCTATTCGAATAGACAATCATGGATAACCAGGCCTTGAGCCATGAAAAACTTTGAAAGGAGAAACTGGACCTTGAATTCTCCCAAGAAGCCAATTAGTAGCCAGCTTAGCTGCCAAAGTAGCAGGGTCATATGAACAAACATCAATCTTCCCATATCTGTGGGAACAGCCTCAAGCTGACCAGCTGAAGCTTCCTTGTAGAACAAATTGCATCAGTCCAAACTGAAGGTGGACTAGGCTCCTGTTGACTATCGATTGCCAGAGCATTATCATATATCTGGCAATCCTTTTTAGGCGTCCTTCAACCAGGTCTACATCCTTCCTATCTTTGTATTCCATCTTCTTCCAGGGTGCTGAGATGCTAGATGTAGGTTGGGAGAAGGTGTCTTCTTTAGACATTAAAAACGAGCTTCCTGGTGCCAGTGTTAGATGCTTGCTGTAAAACCCAGCCAGCAAATAATTTGTGTAATTAAACTTTTTTTCCCTCATTCCTCCCAGTTGAAGAGTGTCGATCTTCTTGAAGCATACATTGAGAGGATCAAACAGGTGAACCCACTCATCAATGCTATTGTTAAAGACAGGTAAGCTGGAAAAATGTTGACTTTCTGCCAAACAGATTCTGGGCTATTATCTGGGGAGGAGCAAGCAGACAGGTATGGCTTGCTGGAGAAAGCTCCCCCGTTTCAAATTCTTGCTGTTCCTTTCTGTATCGGGGCTGGGCCTTGAGAATTCGTCTTCCAAACATCCCA
The DNA here is from genome assembly GCA_034064705.1 of Bothrops alternatus. NCBI lineage: Eukaryota > Metazoa > Chordata > Lepidosauria > Squamata > Viperidae > Bothrops > Bothrops alternatus. Next base: position 598,346 of record JARGCV010000279.1, on the reverse strand, counting down.
TTCTACTGACTTGCTACACAGGCCTAGCAAAAGTAATTTTTTTGTAATCTTTTGTCCTTCCAAGCCCTTTCTCACCGTTGCCCTGACCTTATGCACCCTGAATTCAAGATAAGAGGAAAGGGAAGGGAGAAGACTCCACGTCCAGTTGAGCAGCTGATTGGGTGTCTCCAAGATAGGAACATCCTATTCAGCAATTTTGATCGGAAGCACCTCACAGTCAAACAGCTCTCCTTTTGAATAAAGCTATATTTACTTCCCACCATTTGCTCACTGCCTTGACCTATTTTGTTTGTAGATAGAGTAGGACAGTGGGGGCGAACCTAGGGCACGGGTGCCAGAGGCGGCACTCAGAGCCCTCTCTGTGGGCACGCGCGCCCTCGCCCCAGTCCTAGGCCTTCAGCTGGGTTTTATAAAACCTTTTCGCTTTAGGCCTCTGCCGCCGTGTGCAAAAAAAAAAAAAGGTTCAATCAATCAGTCAATTTCAACTTCTCACAGGGAAAAAAAAGATCTTGCAAAGTTGGAATTGATTGATTGAACTTTTTAGTCCCACCCAGTCTGCCGTTACCACCGGAGCCACGCCCACCCAATTGGCCACACCCAGCCAATGGGCCACACCCAGCCAATGGGCCACACCCACCCGGCACCCGACGATGGATAAGTCGGGTTTTGGGTTGCAGTTTGGGCACTCGGTGTCTCAAAGGTTTGCCATCACTGGAGTAGGATTTCCATATCTGGGTTGCAAAATTACACAACTGATCAGGGGGGAAGGGAGGGGTATAACTGTTAGCTGCCATCTCGTGGCCCTTCAGATTTTTTTTCCAACCCAAATTTGGTAAGAGAACAGCTGATTTAAAAAGCTGATTTAACGGCGAGAAAGCCTAAAAAAAAAAAAGGAACAATGGGTCGGTTTGATGCTCGTTGCTTCAGATTGCAACGTCCTCTTCTGTATCTTTTGAATTCTGTTAAAGTATTGAATTTTGTTTTCAGTGGTGATTACATTTAAGTGTCTTGAATAAATAAGATAATAATGAAAAAAAAAAGAGATAAGTGCCTGCTGTCTTCCATATAACAAGGCAAAAGGTGAAGCTCTGAAACAAGGCAGTGTTCGTGTGATCAGTGCTGGTGACCTTTGAGCTTGGTTGGTTTTTTTTTTTGCAGAAGTTTCATTACTAAACTGGGTAACATTATCAGTGCTGGAAAGAAGCGGGCTTTGTCCTCGTTATGAAAGAAATCAAGCAAGCTCAGAGAGCACCAAAGACCGCACAGTTCAACCCCGAGCTTCAAAGATTCTCTTCCATCAGGACCCTATCCCTTTTCCCCCCAGTTTTTCTTTTCCTCATGCATTTTCTGCCACTTCCTTCTTTAGTTCCTCAGATGCAAAACAGAAGCAACGCTTTGGCTCAACCAACTCCAGAGATATCCATATTTCCAGGCTGCTTATAAAATCAAAGGCTAGCCCAGGGGTAGGCAACCTTGGCTCTTTTATGACTCATGGACTTCAACTCCCAGAATGGCTGGCTCAGGAATTCTGGGAGTTGAAGTCCATGAGTCATAAAAGAGCCAAGGTTGCCTGTTGCCATGATGGATGGCCTGTGCACCTAGGATCTGTAAGAACTGGATGGAGCATAGGTGGGATGAAGAAATCATGAAGCCTGGGACAAAGAGACTGCCATGCCATGTGCTTGGAAAGAAGACAAAGGAACACAAAAGACCATGAGGCTTGACCATGCGGCCTGAAACAAAAGGCTATGAGATTTTGGAGTAAACAGGAAATGAGGGAGGAGCCAACAGGTGGAGGACAGTTGTACCAAGATTTGAATCTACCGGCCACAGGTATAAGCTTTGCCATTGGCCACAGGTGTAGCTTTGCAGTGTAACCTTGCTATTGGCCACAACTATAACATTGTCATTGGCTATTTGTATCCATGTGATGCCTTATGTAACCGCCCACTGTAACATTCAATAAATAGGGAAAGCAGCCTTCTTTCTGGGTTCGCTTCACCCCAAGGAAATCTGCATCCATGCTGTCTCCTTCAATTCGGCTATCGTGAAGGAACCCGCCATTGGGGCACATTCAAGTGTGCCACAGTTGCCTACCCCTGGGCTAGCCCTTTTGGTTGAAAAACTACAGCCCACTCCTCAGAATACAGAATAACAAAGTTGGAAGGGACCTTGGGGGGGGGTCTTCTAGTCCAACCCTTTGCTTAGGCAGGAAGCCCTGTACCCTTTCAGACAAATGGTTGTCCAATCTCTTCCTAAAAAATTCCAGTGTTGGAGCATTCACCACTTCTGGAGGCAGGTTGTTCCACTGGTTAATTGTTCCCACTGTCAGGAAGTTTCTCCTTAGTTCTAGGTTGCATCAGAGCCAATCTGGTATAATAATTAAGTCAAGGCTAGAAACTGGTAGACTGTGAGTTTGGGCTAGCTGGTGTACTACTACTACTACTACTACTACTAATAATAATAATAATAATAACAATAACAATAATAATAACAATAATAATGATGATGATGATGATGATAAAGTTGGAAGGGACCTTGGAGGTCATCAAGTCCAACCCCCTGCTCAGTCAGGTAACCCTATACCATTTCAGACAAATGGCTGTCCCTTTTCTTCTTAAAAACTTCCAGTGTTGGAGCATTCACCGCTTCTGGAGGCAGGTTGTTCCACTGGTTAATTGTTCTAACTGTCAGGAAATTTCTCCTTAGTTCTAGGTTGCTTCTCTCCTTGATTAGTTTCCATCCGTTACTTCTTGCCCTGCCTTCAGGGGCTTTGGAGAATAGCTTGACTCCCTCTTCTTTGTGGCAGCCCCTGAGATACTGGAAGACAGCTATCCTGTCCCCCCTGGTCCTTCTCTTCGTTAAACTGGACATCCCCAATTCCAGCAACTGTTCCTTATGTGTTTTAGTCTCCTGTCCCCTAAAACATCAGCTAGAGATCTCCCCTTTTTTTTTTAACCTCCCTGCTCTTTCCTTACCCATCTGCTCAGGTTTGAGGCTGCTTGGCAAGAGGCACAATTGGTTGATCAGCTGCTCTCTGAGGGACATGAAGATGAAGAATCACTCCGAAAAAAGTTCCCCTTGCTGGGCATTCCTGTCAGTGTCAAAGAAGCCTTTGCATTATATGGTAAGTAGCTGGATCTGGTTTTTTTTCTTCTTTCCATTGCTTTTTGACTTCCATCTTCAGCTGAAGGTGTGGTTGAATGTAGTCCAGAGTTGCAGGAGGGAGGGGGGAAGGGGGGGTCTTTTCCAGGGAGCAAAGAGACAACAGAGTTTGGAATTTTTCCCTCCCGAGCAGTTCAGTTTTGCAGTTAAGTGCTCTAGTATGCAAAATTTTTCTCTATACAACAGGCAAGCAACAATTAAAAAAAAAACCCTACTCAGAAGTGTATTAAAAAGAAAATAACAACAACACATATATACCTATTATCCCCCCCCCCCGTAGTTGAGTACTGATTAATACATTGCTACACTTTTTTTTCTTTTAAATGCACCTTTTTGAATGTCTTGTTTCTTTTGTGTTTTTGTTTAAATTTTATGGATTTTCGTATTTTAACTTTACTTTAAATAAAACGGGGGGAAAAATAGATGAAACGAAAAAAAAAAGAAACAACTCAGAAGTTGTGTCATTCTTGGTTCCTTGGGCCCACAGGGCGTGGGGAGCCACGGGGAGGTGGTCCAAACATAAAGATGGTGGCTTCCTATTTCTTTGGGCTCATGAGACACAAAGAAAAGATGCAAGACTTCTTGGGTAGAGCCTTATTCAGCATCTGAATTCTTTGGATCGTCTTCTGCAGTTGTCCGTGTCCATCCTCTCTTTTTTCACTGGTGCTTTTTCTTTGCACATTGGCATGTCCTTCTAACATTAGTCTTCTATTCTATTCTATTCTATTCTATTCTATTCTATTCTATTCTATTCTATTCTATTCTATTCTATTCTATTCTATTCTATTCTATTCTATCTACTCCTATTCTATCTACCCTACTCCTATTCTATTCTATTCTATTCTATTCTATTCTATTCTATTCTATTCTATTCTATTCTATTCTATTCTATTCTATTCTATTCTATTCTATTCTATTCTATTCTATTCTATTCTATCTACTCCTATTCTATCTACCCTACTCCTATTCTATTCTATTCTATTCTATTCTATTCTATTCTATTCTATTCTATTCTATTCTATTCTATTCTATTCTATTCTATTCTATTCTATTCTATTCTATTCTATTCTATTCTATTCTATTCTATTCTATTCTATTCTATTATCTACCCTACTCCTATTCTATTCTATTCCTTACTCTATTCTATTCTATTCTATTCTATTCCTTATTCTATTCTATTCTATTCTATTCTATTCTATTCTATTCTATTCTATTCTATTCTATTCTATTCTATTCCATTCCATTCCATTCCATTCCATTCCATTCCATTCCATTCCATTCCATTCTATTCTATTCTATTCTATTCCTTATTCTATTCTATTCTATTCTATTCTATTCTATTCTATTCTATTCTATTCTATTCTATTCTATTCTATTCTATTCTATTCTATTCTATTCTATTTCATTCCATTCCATTCCATTCCATTCTATTCTATTCTATTCTAGACTCCTATTCTATCTACTGTACTTCTATTCTATTCTATTCTATTCTATTCTATTCTATTCTATTCTATTCTATTCTATTCTATTCTATTCTATTCTATTCTATTCTATTCTATTCTATTCTATTCTATTCTATTTCATTCCATTCCATTCCATTCTATTCTATTTTATTCTATTCCATTCCATTCCATTCTATTCCATTCCATTCCATTCCATTCTATTCTATTCTATTCTATTCTATTCTATTCTATTCTATTCTATTCTATTCTATTCTATTCTATTCTATTCTATTCCTTATTCTATTCTATTCTATTCTATTCTATTCTATTCTATTCTATTCTATTCTATTCTATTCTATTCTATTCTATTCTATTCTATTCTATTCTATTCTATTCTATTTCATTCCATTCCATTCTATTCTATTCTATTCTATTCTAGACTCCTATTCTATCTACTGTACTCCTATTCTATTCTATTCTATTCTATTCTGTTCTGTTCTATTCTATTCTATTCTATTCTATTCTATTCTATTCTATTCTATTCTATTCTATTCTATTCTATTCTATTCTATTCTATTCTATTCTATTCTATTCTTCTATTTATTTCCAAAAAGCCTAAGAGATGATCAGCACAATTTAAAGACTTGCCTGCCTGTCTTGCTAACATTTGGGATGCTCACTTCTGCTAATGCTGAGAACAACATAGACTGAAAACGAAAAGAACCCCAAGGGATTAGGAACAAGGGCGAACAAAAATTCAGCTGCAATAGCATTGACCCACCAGCACCAAAATCTTTTTTTTTATTATTCGATAACTTTCTTGAAAATAAATAAATAAATAATTTTCTGGCTGGCTGGCTGGCTTGACTTAGCAGCAGAAGAGAAGAAAGACGGTTTCCCACAGTAATTCCTAGAGGAAATCAGAAATCATTTCCTAATAGGATAATGCCCGTAAAAGAGATGGAAAGATTTCGCTTCATAACGAATGGCTAAACATTTTGCAATTAAGAGCAAAGCCGTATTGCTCTTTGAAGAACCCTCTGTTTTTAGTCCCCCCCCCACTTTTCCTTATCTGTGGGTTTTTAGATAAGGCGTGAAACTGTTTCAAGTCTTTTCTTTCTTTGCCTATCTCGTAGGGATGCCCAATTCCTCTGGATTGGTTAACCGCCGCAACGTGATCTCCACTACGGATGCTATTGTGGTGTCCCGGTTGAAGCAAGCTGGCGCGATTCCCCTGGGGGTGACCAACTGCAGCGAGCTGTGTATGTGGTTTGAGTCGAGCAACGTTGTCTACGGCCGATCTAACAACCCCTATAACCTTGACTGCATTGTAGGAGGCAGCTCAGGTTAGTGGATCATGGATAAGTCCATTCTGGATATACTGGAACTGGAACTCTTAACCACCAAGTTAAAGAGAAAAGTCTGAGCAGAAATAATGACTGTGTTTGAAGTTGCCAGAAAACCCAGGGCTGCTTCTTGAGCTGATTTGGAGAGAGTCCTGGTTCACACAGCATGCTAAACTATAATCAGATTCGTTTGGTTTTGGCGGTGTGGGTTGTGCAAACTTGCCACTGGGGTTTATTTGGTAAGCTGCATTGCGAAAACAAGTAATGGCTGAATGTAATGCAGGAACCCACTCGGTAAAGGGGGTTATGCTAGTGAGCTGGCACCCATCTAAATCAGTGTTCCTTTAACTTTGCGGCTTTTTAAGAAGTTGGCTTGCAGCTTCTAGGATTCCCCAGCCAGCCATAGATTCTGAGAATTGAAGTCCATGCATCTTAAAAGTTGCCAAGTTTGAGAAACATTGACGTAAATGATTTGTTTAAGGAATGAACAATAAGCACATTTATTAGAATCCAGAAACCCATGATGGACTTTCTGCTGATGAGTTTGATGATGATAAAGAGTAAACAATGGAAAAGTAGAAAATTATGTGGTAACTTTAGAGAGAGAACAACACACAAAAATACTTGCTATGCAGTTCACCATCTCTAATCCCCTTGTAAATCAGACTAACCTGAGCACAACAAAGCCCCCACCCAAACAGAACACTCCCCCAGCCAATCAGAGCACAGCCAAGCCCCTAACCAATCAGAACACACCTCCACCCAATCAGAACACAGCCAAGCTCCCAGCCAATCAGTTCAAACCCCCACTGGCAGTTAAAAGGAAGAAACAGCTAAAATCTCACATTTCTCCTAGAAGCAGAAGCCGAAAGCACCAGCCTGAAGATGACGAATGAGACTTCATCGAAACGTCGCCAAGACGTTTCGACGAAGTCTCATTCGTCATCTTCAGGCTGGTGCTTTTGGCTTCTGCTTCTAGGACCAATGTGAGATTTTAGCTGTTTCTTCCTTTTAACTGCCAGTGGGGGTTTGAACTGATTGGCTGGGAGCTCAGCTGTGTTCTGATTGGGTGGAGGTGTGTTCTGATTGGTTAGGGGCTTGGCTGTGCTCTGATTGGATGGGGGGTTGGCTGTGCTCTGATTGGCTGGGCGAGTGTTCTGTTTGGGTGGGGGCTTTGTTGTGCTCAGGTTAGTCAGTGTTACAAGGGGATTAGAGATGGTGAACTATGTAGCTGTTTGGCTTTGCGTTCGTGGTCGTGCCTCATCTTCATGGTGGGTGTCAGTTTGCTTCGTGTATGGATTGGAGGGGTTTAAGGTGGCTAATGATGCAGCTGTGGTCTGGCTTCTGGTTTGTGGTCGTGCCTCCTCATCAGTGTGGGTTTGGGTTTGCTTTTTGCCTGGATGTGTGGTGGTGACATCCTGTGTGGTTTTTGTGAGTGTAGGTCACAAAAAAAAAAGAAAAGAAAGAAAAGATTTCTTTCTCCCATATTTGGGTTTACAGGGTGCAATTTAAAATGGAAACACTCAATATATATATATATATATATATATATATATATATATATATATATATATATATATATATATATATATATATATATATATATATATATATATATATATATATATATATATATATATATATATATATATATATATATATATATATATATATATATATATATATATATATATGTTTTTTATGTGTGTGTATGTGTGTATATGTGTGTGTGTGTATATACACACACACACACACACACATATATATATATATATATATGTATGTATGTATGTATATGTATATGTATATGTATATGTATATGTATATGTGTCAAGTGGTTATTTCTTAGATTGCACCCTGTAAACCCAAATATGGGAGGAAGAAATCATTCTTTCCTTTGCTTGTTTCAGCTCAACCCAGAGCCATCTGCAAGCACAAATATATATATGTTTTTAAAATTGTTAACAAAGAAATAAGGGATTTCTGAGATAGCTATTTCGAGTTATTTAACTCTCTTCAGTCAGAACTCACCCTTTCCGGGATTAATTTAATTTAAATTGCTAACAAAGAATAAGGGAGAACTGGTATAGCTATTTCGAGTTTCTTAACTCTCTTCAGCCAGAACTTACCCTTATGAGATTCGAACCTGGGCTGTCTGCATGTTAGGCAGTTGTATTAACCTCTAGGCCACAGGCTCCCTCTCACTTTGCCAGCAGTATCAGGGAGGGAAGATTTATATCAAGTGTTTCTTTTTAAATTGCACCCTGTAAACCCAAATATGGGAGAAAGAAATCTTTCTTTCTTTTACCTGTTTCAGCTCAACCCAGAGCCATCCGCAGGAATCAGTCTATATATATGTTTTTAATTTAAATTGCTAACAAAGAATAAGGGAGAACTGGTATAGCTATTTCGAGTTTCTTAACTCTCTTCAGCCAGAACTTACCCTTATGAGATTCGAACCTGGGCTGTCTGCATGTTAGGCAGTTGTATTAACCTCTAGGCCACAGGCCTAGAAAGAAGCTTTGAAGTTGTTGTCACTGCCAGAATAGTATAACTGCCTTTTCCAGAACAGAATTTCCAGGCTTGCACAGTAGTCTGTTTGGTCTTTATTACAGTGCCAATCTGACCTTTGTTTTCACGCAGGAGGTGAAGGTTGCATTGTAGCAGCTGCTGGCTCTGTGATTGGCATCGGCTCAGACATCGGAGGAAGCATCCGTATGCCTGCCTTCTTCAATGGGATCTTTGGACACAAGCCCAGCACAGGTGTGGCCTGGTTATTCCTCCCTAGAAACAGTCCTAATCACAAGTTTCTTCTTAGCAGTAGCACTTAGATTTATAGACCGCTTCATAGTGCTTTATAGCATTCTCTGAGCGGTTTACAAATGTTAGCATCTTGCTCCCCCAACAATCTGGCTCTTCATTTTACCCACCTCAGAAGGAGCTGGTCAGGATCAAACTCCAGGCTGTGGGCAGAGTTAGCAATAGCAATTGCAATAGACTTATATACCACCCCATAGTGCTTTCCAGTCCTCTCTGGGCAGTTTGCAGAGTCAGCATATCACCCCCAACAATCTGGGTCCTCATGTTATCAACTTCGGAAGGATGAGTCTGGCTGAGTTTGGCTGAGTCAAACTTGAGCCCCGTCAGGATCGAACTGCTAGTTGTGGGCAGAGTTTGCTTGCAATTCGGCATTCTAGCCACTGTGCCCCTATGGCTCTTATATAGCAATATCACTTAGACTTACATACCTCTTCACAGTGCTTTTCATCCCTCTCTAAGCGGTTTATAGAGTCAGTCTCTTGCCCCCAACAATCTGAGTTCTCATTTTACCCACCTCGGAGGGATGGAAGGCTGAGTCGACCTTGAGCTAGTCCGGATTGAACTCCTGGCTGTGGGTAGAGTTAGCCTGTAATACTGTATTCGAATCACTGCACCACCATGTCTCTTGTTATTCAGTCATGTCCAAATCTTTGAGACCCCATGGAGCATAGCGTACCAAGTCCCCCTGTCCTCCATTGTCTCCCCAAATTCATGTTCATTGCGTATGACCCTATCTAACCATCTCATGCTTTGCCATCCCCTCCTTCCTTTCGCCTTCCCTCTTTCCCAACATCAGAGTCTTCTCCAAGGAGTTCTCTCTTCTCATTTGGTGGGCCAAAGTATTTGAGCTTCAGCTTCAATATCTGCCCTTCCAAAGAACACTCAGGGTTGACTTCCTTCCTAATGACAAGAGACAGCCACACGTTTTTATCATTTTTTAAAATGTGATGATAACACACCCATGCTCATGAAACAGCATCAGGGATTGTATAATGAAGAAACGATACATACATTACAGGGATTAAAATAAACTAAAGAAGGGAGAGAAAAAAAGCAACTAAGCAAAAACCAAAAATGAACGCCAGACTAGAATAAAGTGGCTTGTCAGGCAGGGCTGAACTCTGCTTCTCTGGGTTTATGCAGGCGTGGTGCCCAATGACGGCCAGTTTCCTGATGCGGTTGGTCATCGTACAAACTTCCTCTGCACTGGACCTATGTGTCGTTATGCTGAAGACTTAGATCTCATGTTGAGAGTCATGGCTGGACCAAGCATTTCCAAGTAAGTGGCTTTGGTTGATTTGTAGCCCACTTAACAACCATTCATTTGGCAACCATTTGAAGTTACGACAAGTGACCTACAACCATCACAGCATCCCCATGGTCACGTGATCAAAATCCAGGTGTTTGGTTACAGGCATGTAGTTATGATGGTTGCAGTGTCCCTGGGACAGGTGATGCTCCCTGCCGGTTTCCCACGAGCAATGTCAGTGGGGGAGCAAGATGGAAGTCAGAAGTCATCCCCACCTCCACTGCCTCTTTGGCCTAGTCATTTATCTGTTTAGGTTATTAAGTATTGACTTATTTTTTAAAAAAATACTTTTATTTATTTATTTATTTATTTTATTTGGGTTTGTATGCCGCTCCTCTCCAAGGGACTCGGAGCGGCTAACAACATATATATAACAGTGAAGTACCATAAAAAACCCAAACAAATATATCTTAAAAAAAATCAATAAAAAAGAACACACATCCAATTCAACAATCAACCACAGTCATCCCCAGGCCTGCCGGCAAAGATGAGTTTTTAAATTTTTCCGGAAGGCCGGGAGAGTCGGAGAAACGCGGACTTCAGGAGGCAGTTGGTTCCAGAGGGCGGGCGCTACAACAGAGAAGGCCCTCCCCCTAGGCCCCGCCAAATGACATTGTTTCGCTGACGGGACCCGGAGGAGGCCAACCCTGTGCGCTCTCACCGGTCTCACTGAGATTTGTACTGATGATATTTAAATGTAATGGAATCACGATGCTCAACCGCCATGCTACTTTTCAAATATGTAAACGCAATACTGGAAAATTAATAAAAAAACTTGGATCAATAAAAAAATAGTCTTAAGATCTTCCTTAACTGTTTGATACCAAGTTTTCCAAGGCCGACCTCGTTTCCTCTATCCAACATAGAGCAATTTTTGGATTCTGGTCTTTAGGCATATGTAAGATGTGGCCAACAAGCCACATTCGGCATTCATTCACACTTCTTGATAGGTGTTCTAAATCTGATCTTTATAGTATCTCTTCATTAGTGATGTCACGATATGAGATGCGAAGTATTCTTTTCAAGCAGCATTGTTGGAAAACATTTAATTGCTTAATCATCCTGGTTGTATACTTCCATGTTTCACAAGCATATATTGCAGTTGGTATAACAACACTCTTGAAAAGTTTTATCTTTGTGGTAATACTTATAGCTGCCATAGACCAAATTGGGCACATGCATTGAAACACAGCCGCTGCTAAATTAAACTAAATAAGAATTGGAAGAACAGGGCATTGAGCTATCATGGTGGCCACCCCTGCAAATGCAAATGATATACACTGTATGAGAAAGATGCAAAAATATATGGTTTTTACAAAGACCAGACAATGTTAGACCAGATACTAGTTTTTTCTCTTTTCAGTTTTTTTTTAATTTTTTATTATTAGATATCCATTTGTACATGCAAACAAAGAAAAAAATCAAGTTAAAGCCATTCAACTTAATACAATCATTTTAAATTTGTAGACCTTCTTCACTCCGTATATCAAAGTTTAACTATAAGCCAACTACATTTTAAAAATTTTAAGTTTCACTTCTTTTCAGATCTATCCATTGTACATCAAACAAACAAGTCTTCTTATTAAAGTTAATAATTTTCATGTCGATACACCCCTCCCTTCAACACGTACATTCTTAGTCTAGTTAATATATATCTTCCATTAATCACCCTCTCATGTCTCTTGCTCTTACACTTAGTCCTTAAATCAGTCCATAATTCTTTGCCTTTAATTCCTTGCATAAAATATTAAGTTTCTCTTCTTTTCAGTCGAATTCTGGGTTTCTTCCTCTGCCAGGTGGATTTCCATAACACAGCTTCCCTTCCAAGTAATAAGTCTCTCTTTATTGCTTGCAATGTCCCTTGGTTCCATATAAGCCATACTCTATGGATTCTGTCAGTTTGCCAAGAGAAATTTTTAGCCTCCTCTCCTAGATATTTTTCCAATGCTTTTATAACAATTCTTTTCAAATCTTCTTGTTTCTCATTTGGGGATTTTTCCAGTCTCTTGCCCCTAATTGCTGTCATCATCTGGCGATGGTACATCATAGTTGACCGGTTTTGCACCTCACTTTTCATTTCAGTAAGTTGTCTCTCTTCTTGTCTCTCCACCTCTTCCATCTTTTCTTCAACCCCTTCCCAGACCCTCTTCGAATTTCTCCCAGTATCTTCTCTCATTTTCCCACTGTGCGTTTGTACTGTTTCTCCGGTTTGGTCCAAGTCCTCAATAACTGCTTTGCTTTGATCTTCCACCATCTTCTCCACTTCTCTGCTTTGTTCCACTGCCTCCAACGTCCTCATCCTTTCTTCCCACCTTTTCTCATATATGTCTATTATCATGTCCATCTTTCTCCTTATTTTTTCAAAAGTTGTTGACATTGCATCTTTTAATTCTTTCATCGTCATTTCTGGAGAGCTTATATACATCCTTAGGTTTATTTTGCAAAGTTTTTTAAGTTATGCGTCTCTGCTGCCCTCTAGAGGTCTCTTTCGCATTACAGTTTCTCTTTCGGCTTTCTCTTCTGGTAGCTATCACTTTAAATTAAAAGCGGTTGCCATCTTGGGTGCATTTTGTTTATTGTGAACGTAATTGATCCGAGGTAAAATATAAGAAATACTTGCTTTTTAAGCTCCTGCGTTCAGTCTGTCAATCTCTGTGCTTCTTTGAAATGTTTTCCTCGAGTGGTGGCTGGTCTCAGCGTCTTGGTCTGTCAGCTGACAGATGCTGCGCCGGGCTGGAGCTATTGTGAGCTCACGGGGAGTCCTCTTTCTTCCCCCCCAAACGTTTTTTCAGGGGTTTTTCAGAGGATTTCAACCCACACTCACAGCTCTTCGCCCCTTCTCCTACTGAGGAGGGGTTTTTTCCGCCGCGAAAAACAGCTGTTTTGCGCTGTTTTGGCGGCTTTACAGGTCCCGTGTCGCAGAGCCTCCGAACAAGGCTATTTCGACCCTGAGGCAGCCACGCCCCTCCTCATTGACTTATTTTTAAAGTTCATTTTGCCACTACAATTTTCTGTTTATGATATCTACTTAGATGATCATGCCACTGTCTGTGCATATGGTCAGCCTAAAATGTAATGCTAATTGTGGTCACCTCGGACTGTATTATCTTTTTCTCAAAGATTGACCCAACAGATCTCAGGGCATCTAGTAGGTTGTATTCAAAGAGCTGGACTAAACGAAAACCAGTATACACATGTCAGTTGGATGATGTTCTAAGGCAGGGGTCTTCAAACTTGGCCCTTTTATGACTTGTGGGCTTCAACTCCCAGAATTCCTCAATCAGCCTCCATTTTGTTTGTTAGATTTAAGACAGAGGTCTTCAAACTTGGCCCTTTTATGACTTGTGGACTTCAACTCCCAGAATTCCTCAGTCAGCCTCTATTTTGTTTGTTAGATTTAAGACAGGGGTCTTCAAACTTGTCCCTTTTATGACTTGTGGACTTCAACTCCCAGAATTCCTCAGTCAGCCTCTATTTTGTTTGTTAGATTTAAGACAGAGGTCTTCAAACTTGTCCCTTTTATGACTTGTGGACTTCAACTCCCAGAATTCCTCAGCCAGGCACGCTGTTCTAAGGTATGATAGGTCCCATTGTTCTTCATAGCTGCCTTTTTCATCTTATTCCTTCCTTTTCAGACTGAAGCTGGATGACCCGGTATCTTTGCAAAATTTAAAGTTCTATTCCATGGAACACGATGGAGGGTCCATTTTCCTCTTGCCGGTCGATAAAGAAATTCTTCAAGCTCATCGGAAAGTAAGAAATTGTTGTTTTTGGTTGCTTCGAAGCTTGAGTGCTGCTGCAGAAATCAGGAAGCAGATTCAGTAAATGGCAGTGTTGTTAGCTGGGATGAATTTCATTGGTTAGTTCTCTCCTGTAGCTGGGTAGATCTGGATCGTGTCTTGTTGAGAATCATAAAGAGGCCTATAGCCAGTGTTGGGATTCAAATACTTTAATATCCGGTTCTCTGTGTGGATGCAGGCTGGGCCTCCAAGGCCTAGAACGGACTTCCAGAAGTGACATCAACGCACTTGATGTCTAGGCCTGGGGAGCCTCCTCCTCCAGGCCTCCGAGGCCTAGAACGGACTTTCAGAAGCAGCATGGGTTCAGCCAGTTCTCCGAACTCAACAAAATTTAGCTATTGTTTCTACCGAATTGATGCGAACCGGCTGAATTCCACCACTGCCTATAGCTCAACATATTGAATCACCAGTTTTGTGCACAGAAGGTCCTGGGTTCAGATCTAGGCATCTCCCAAATATGGAGTAGAAAGATAACTGAGTTGACACCTGGAAGGTCACTGTACAGGAAGTCCTTGACTTACGACCATAATGGACTCAGAATTCCTGTTGTAAGCCATGATGGTTATAAATCAAGATCCCCAAGTCAACGGTCCCAATTCTAGAAAATTTTTTGGAGCAGTCGTTAAGTGTATACCATGGTCGTTAAGCCGATCGATGTAGTCCTATAGATGATTTTTTTTTTTGCTGAAAAACTTTTTCTTCTTTCGGATTGTTGAGTAGCCCTTTAATCAACAGAGTTCTGACTTCCATCTGGCTTCCCCACTGACATTGCTTGTGGGAAACCAGCAGGAAGCATGACATGTCCCTTTCTGCTGTAAAAGGTTGAGACAGAAGCTGACGGCTCTTTTACTCCTTCTCTTTGCCATCCTGAAGGTGGTGTCGCACCTAGAGACAGACCTGGGGGTTGAGGTGGAGAGTGTGGCTATCCGGAAAATGAAATACTCCTTACAGATCTGGTCAGTTATGATGTCTTCCAATAGCAATAATAAGCAGGTATGTCAAATGCAAATCTTTCCTTTTTTTCAAGGATTGGAAATCTACTGGAGACAATCTAAAAAGCTTTTTTGGCAAGTAGTATGTAGGCTCCAATAAAGCTGTTATTTCTACATAGCAGCTCACTCCTACTAGCTTGTAAACTGTTGTGTATGATCACAGCAGCAGCTTCCACAGAATCTTCTGAGTAGATTTTGTGACCTTTCTGAGGCTTACTGGAATGTCTTGCAAAAGAACTTGGCCTGCAGTCCTCTTTAGGCCTTTGATAGTTACAAAGGAAGGCAAATATACATGTCCCAAGATGCCAGTAAATTCCAATCTGGGTTGGCTCTGCCTGCTCAGCCAACAATCTTAATAGCTGCCAAATTGAGTGCACGTCGTTGTTCATCGCAGTGTGAAGCTACCAATGAGTTTGGGTTTCCTCATTTGACCGCTCACTTGTGTTCTTCCAATCCGGTGGTTAGCTTCTCACAGTCTGCCCTACATAGCAATTACAGTCCAAGCAGGATTGTGTAGATTGCCCCTGTGACTGTGTAGGAGGGAGCTAACCATCAGATTGCAAGATCACAAGATTGTTGGCCAAGTAGGTACAAAAATAGTCAGGGAAATGATCGAAGAGTGACAAAGGGGCTGCTTGTCAGTCAATCGGAGTGCTGATCTATCACCAGCTTATCAGGTAATTAAGAGCCAAGGGTTTGGCAGCAACAATAAACAACCACTTACTTGCCAAGCCATCAACTCCCCAATCAATCAATAAGGAGCCACACCGAACTAGGCACCACATAAATACCACACCTAGAAGAGCCCAAAGTACATATTCCAGTACAGAGCAGTTTCCTAAGGAGGGGCACCAGCACGAGTCCGAAAGCTGAGAAGACAATCACTTAAATAGGAGCCAGCAAGTGTGCTGCAGCTGCCAAAAAAGCCAACACAGTGCTGGGCTGCATTAACAGAGGGATAGAATCAAGATCACGAGAAGTGTTAATACCACTTGACAATGCCTTGGTAAGGCCACACTTGGAATACTGCATCCAGTTTTGGTCACCACGATGTAAAAAAGAGGTTGAGACTCTAGAAAGAGTACAGAGAAGAGCAACAAAGATGATCAGGGGACTGGAGGCTAAAGCATATAAAGAACGGTTGCTGGAATTGGGTATGTCTAGTTTAACGAAGAGAAGGACGAGGGGGGACAGGATAGCCGTGTTCCAGTATCTCAGGGGCTTCCCCAAAGAAGAGGGAGTCAAGCTATTCTCCAAAGCCCCTGAAGGCAGGACAAGAAGCAACGGATGGAAACTAATCAAGGAGAGAAGCAACCTAGAACTAAGGAGAAACTTCCTGACAGTGAGAACAATTAACCAGTGGAACAACCTGCCTCCAGAAGCGGTGAATGCTCCAACACTGGAAGTTTTAAGAAGAGACTGGACAGCCATTTGTCCAAAATAATGTAGGGTTTCCTGCCTGAGCGGGGGGTTGGACTAGATGACCTCCAAGGTCCCTTCCAACTTTACTACTACTACTACTACTACTACTACTACTACTACTACTACTACTACTACTACTATTATTATTATTATTATTATTATTATTATTATTATTATTATTATTATTATTATAAGACTAAAAAACCTCTGGTCCTGGTGCCCAACCCAGATTGGATCCTGCAACATGTTAGTTAACATGTCCTCTGAAAACTCAGATACAGCTGCAACATTCGATAAAAGTTGCTATTAAGAATGAAGAGATGGCCCAAAAGAAGGAAACGTCCTGGAGATCTCTCTCTCTCTCTCTGTTTCTTTGTCCATGTTGTCTTTTAGGAAAATCAAACCTTCACTGATCTGCTTGGGGACCACGGAAAACCAGTCTGGCCATCATGGGAACTGGTAAAATGGATGATGAGACGGTCTTCTCACACTCTTCCAGCCATTGGTGAGAACTCAAGACGAGGGACAGTTCTTTATAGTTGACTTTGCTGCTTCTGTTTTTTAAATCTAAGGATTTGCCCTAGGCAGGAGGTTGGTTGGACCAAAAGACTTCCAAGATCCTTTCTAAGCCTAGAATTCTATGATTCTACGTCATGTGGCTCTACTCGGTTGTCTAGTGCAAGGCTCTCCAGCCTTGACAACTTTAAGACTTGTGAACTTCAGCGCCCAGAATTCCTCAGCCAACGTGGGGGTTGAAGTCCACAAGTCTTAAAGTTGCCGTGGTTGGAGACGCCTGCTCTAGTTGAATTCCTAGGGGGAACTGCCCACCCCCAAAATCAAGACAGCCACATATCTTTATCTTTATCTTTATTTTGACTTATATGCCGCCCTTCTCCTCAGACTCAGGGTGGCTCGCAGCAAATAATACAAGTACAAAATATAAATCAGTTAAAATAATAATATACAATATAAAAAACTATAAACCTATACCCACTCATACAACATACAGTCCCAATCAAAGGCCCAGGGGCAGAGCGCAGCTCACACGCCCCAAGCCTGTCTGCATAGATGTGTTTTTAAAAGTTTTCGGAAAGCTAGGAGGGAAGGAGCAGTACGAACCTCTGAGGGAAGTTGGTTCCAGAGGGCTGGGGCAGCAGTGGAGAAGGCCCTTGCCCTAGGCCCCGCCAGACGGCATTGTCTAACAGACGGGACCCGTAGGAGGCCAACCCTGTGTGCCCTAACCGGTCGCTGGGATTCATGAGGCAGAAGACGGTCCCGCAAGTATCCTGGCCCATTGCCATAAAGGGCTTTATAAGTCATAACCAACACTTTGAATTGTGTTCGGAGACCAATTGGTAGCCAGTGCAGCTCACGGAGGGCTGGAGTGATATGAGCATGTCTTGGGAGCACCCACAGCGATCGCATAGCACAGTCTATTTAAAAATGTGGAACAAACTGTTTTTGTTGTGAATTGATCTGTCTCAACATGTTTTTCCCCCCCAGCACTAGGACTAGTAGAGAAGTTGGCAAAGTACAACTCCAAGGCAAATGCTAAGCTAGCAAGCATGGCACAGAGCTTGCAAGCAGAGATGGTGGAATTATTAGGAAAGAATGGTGTCTTCTTGTACCCTTCACACCCTGTACTAGCTCCCAAGCATCATGTGCCTCTTGGCTCGCCTTTCAACTTTGCCTACACCGGTAAGAAGCTCCCGTTGTTTGAATTGCTGTGATCCATGTCACACAGTTTGTGGATGCTGCATTGATAGATTAGAAGGGGACAATTCCCTCCTCTGAAGACATTGAAATCTAACCTGCTACCATTGGAAAATTGGGTGGAAATGATTGACAGAAGCAAGGAACATTGCTTGAGAAGGCATTTTGATGTAGTTATACCTGAGCGTGTGTTGCTTTCTCGTTTCAATGTTTTGAACAATTTGTAAACTGCCCAGGGTTGCTAGGAGTTGGGCAGCATAGATAATTATCATTTTTATGGTTAATCTCACCATCGTCCAGATGTTTAGCTTGGATTTGGCATTTTTACCCACCTATCAAGTCCTTCCCAAGGGCTTGGGATAGGCAGATGTGGAAGTGTTAAAGGTCTTGTTGCATTATTATTATTATTATTATTATTTATATCAGGGCAGAATTCAACCCTCTTGCAACATTGCCCTCTTAGAAGCCACGTAGATTTCCTCTGATCTCTAGCAGTCATGGGGTCTCTCATGCTGGATGCTGGTTCATGCAGCATTCTTTGCATTCTTGCTTTAGATAAGTCCAAAGATGAAGGTTGGAATCTTCCAACTAACTGTATCACAACATCATGTCCAAACAATGATAATAGGCTTTCCTTCCCTTTAAGGCCCACTCTGATCTCATAATCCTGGAGAATCCCTTTGGAAGCTGCCATTGTCCTGAATGATTTCTCTCCAGTTGCTTTATTCTGGTTTTACAGAAAAGTGCTCCAAATCGTTGACCTCTGTTGTTTTTTTCCCTTTCAGCCATCTTCAACATTCTGGGCTTACCAGTGACACAGTGTCCTCTTGGCTTGAGCAAGGATGGACTCCCTTTAGGCATCCAGGTGGTGGCAGGACCCTATAATGACCACTTGACCTTGGCTGTGGCACAATACTTGGAGAAGGCATTTGGTGGCTGGGTTCCTCCTGGCCAGTCCTAACACGAGTTTCCTGGACCTGGAGACAAAAGAAGAAGAACAGTACCCCATCTGTGAAATCTAGGGCTAGGTGTCTGGGCCTGAGGTTTCCTTCCCAAGACAACCCAAGGGAATAGATATGGGGTCATGCGCTTGTTCACCAGGCTAGATCATTCCTCCCACACCAGCAAAGCCAAAGTGGTGAAGGAGTCAACTGGCTCTTCTCTTTGACTTCCTTGCTAGATTTGGGGGGAGAAGCTGTCTCAGGAAAAGCAAGGCTGAGAGCAAATGACGGGATTGCGAGATGCCCTTTTTGCTCTTTGTTCTGTCTTGTTTTAGACAACAGCAGTGATAGAGTAGGATTGGTGCCTTCTGATGCTCTTAATTTTTTTTTTCCTGCTTAGAAATAATTTTAGACCAAGAGAGATCTTTATGGAATTGCATTCCTCCGATAGAAAGAACATGAGAAATCAAGATTCCCAAATCCCTCTCAGTTAGCACAGAGAAAGAGCCCTGGGACCTTGGCTTTACTTCACCTTTTCATGGACTTCTACTCAAGTGAGGGTTGATGTTGACGATATTGATGGGAGAAGCACAGGCCAGGTACCAAGCCCAGTGAAAGACACATATTGATAGACTCAAGAAAAACTTCTGGTAGAGTCTGATGCATCTCAGTGCTTCTGCCTAGCAATCAGATGAGGGTTTTTAGAATCAGGAGCTCAAGTCATGCTTTATGTTGGCAAAAGGACTTTATCCTGTTGATGGTTGATCCTTACTGCGTTGCACGCACCACTTTCTGGATTTGGGGGGGGGGCTGCAATGGAAAGCTGTATCCCCTCACTTGGTTCTCGTGGGCCCCGTAGAATGAAATATGTATTGCTGTCCTGACAAATCAATATAATGTAAAGTATTGTCTGACACTGGAAATCTCTAGTCTTGTTGGTTTTTATTCATTCCGAACCATTGTCATCTTTGAACACCATCTATTGCTGTTATGCCTGTCGTGAATCAAGTGGCTGAAATGTGCTCAGGGCTGAGTATGTTGGCGCCTGTTCTCAACACTAGGCCTGTGTCAGTGTGTCAAAATGCGTTTCCAAGATCTTGTCAACCAGAGGAAGTGCTGTCCGAAGAGACCTTTGAGCACTTTAAACCGGAAGTCAACCTTGACTGGGGATTTGAGAGGGCTCTCACGAAATGACTTCCTGGGTGGGCATAGCCAGCTGTAGACTGCCTGCTTTCCAGAAGTCAAGCTGCTGATATTGGGTCACTTTGCCAGTAATTCTAACTCTAACTCTGACAAGTCTGAAGACCACTTGTTAAGTTCTAGTTAAGGTGATTTATTGCTCATCCTATACAAAGAATCTAGTCAATTAGCAGTCAGCACTAAATTAGTCAATGGAATTCAAGAGGATCTGGACCGCTTGTGAGAACATAACAACTCCAGGCTGATTCCTCTCTCAACTCTACCCACAAGTTCTGCCTGTCCTTCTACCCCCCCTACGCTACATCCTCTGCTGATTTTTATTGATTTTATTTTTCTAGGCAGTTGAGCATAATTCAGTTGAAACTGTAAGGTAGAGCCATCCGTCTTTAGTTTTTAAGACTTCTTAAGAGGGCCATGATTCTAAATAATGAGTGTGATGCTCCAAAGCATGTTAGTTTGCTTTTTTGAAATGTTTTTAGATTGGTGGAGCAGAGAGCCCAACTGATACCAAAGGTTGTATCAGGATGCCTACCCAACTTTTCATGCACCTTGCAATTGTTGGGAACAATTCTGCAGGGCATGACTATTATTACATTCATATATTATGGGAGGAAGATGAAAAATATAATGGCTTGCTTGCATTTACAGAGTGGCTGTAGCCAAATGAACTTGCTTGGAACTTATAACTCAGTTTTCACCTTGTTTCCTTTTATGTATTAAGAGTCGCGGTGGCGCCGTGGTTAGAATGCAGTATTGCAGGCTAACTCACTGCTCACTGCCAGGAGATCGATCCTGATGGGCTCAAAGTTGACTCATCCTTCTACTTTTGAGGTTGGTCAAATGAGGACCCAGGTTGTTGGGGGAAATTGCTGACTCTGTAAACCACTTGCAGAGAGCTGTAAAGCATTATGAAGTGGTATATAAGTCTACTATTGCTATTGCTATTTTGGGTATGTTTAGTTTTCATGGAGAAGCTTTTACATTGCCATGGAGCATTGTGAATCTTCTCATTTTTAAATATGAATATACTTTAATGAGGCTGAATATCCAACCCTATGCAATATTGCTCAGCCCTTGGAGTTCTGCTGCACACACCTTCCACGTTTAAGGTAATCTGGAGAAGATGCCTTCCTTCGTTAATGCAGATTGTAGTATTACATCTCACAGTCACTTCACACAAAATGTTGAACACAACCAGTGTTCAAGTTTCAAGTTTATTTGCACTTATATGCCGCCCCTCTCCGAAGACCCGGGGCGGCTGACAACAAGAACACATCAACAATTTTTAAAATTAACCACATTCATACCACACACAAACACAATCAATTCGTAGCCACTGATGGCGGGACACTCTTAGGGCCGAGGGGCAGAGCAGTGTATGCAAAGTTCTCTTCATTTGAATTATCAATTGGTTTAACAAGGCTTAAGGCCTGTCTTAATCCTGGTACAGTCGGGGTGGAGAACAAGAAGCAGAGGCAGACATTCAGTTAGCAGCAAAAAGCAATAACCAACAGTAGCTGAAATGTCTGTAACAGTCGCTCTTTCTAGAGTCCGCAGTGTGCAAAGGGAAGGGCCTGGAGGGACAGAAGGAAAAACTACCAAAACAACAGATTAAAAAGACCCCTATCCTGATGCAGAATTGTACACTCGGACAAGATGCTCTGGGAGGGAGTCAGGGTATTTAGACTTGCAAGTTTCTGTTACTGTACCTTTATAATAATATGGCTCTGCCTGCCTGATTTTCTAGTCGGGTCTACCGTGAAGCCTGCCAAAAGTGTGTTGGACAGGCCAAAGCTGACTTTACTTGCTTGCAAAATGCAAGAAGGTTGGGTGCCAAACACATGTGCAAAAGGTCCAAGATGGTGGTAAGTATGTGAAGGTCAGTCCATTCTCCTTCTCAGACACTGCAAAGCTGAAGATAGCATCCTGCCATCTTTACGCTTGTTCCATGGGCTTTCTACCCTATCCAAATAATGACTTACAGATCAGTAGAAGGCACTTTCTGAGAAATAAACAAAGCACTGGAGCAGCCACACCTCTGGCCTAAAGGAAGGGACAATGCTGGTTTCAAGTTTAATAGATGCTCTTGGAGGGGAGGGGAGGGGCAGAGCAAATTCTGCTGTGTGCTTTCTTTTTCCCTTTGTTGTTAGTTGCGAAGTCGTGTCCGACCCATCGCAACCCCATGGACAACGTTCCTCCAGGCCTTCCTGTCCTCTACCATCTTCTGGAGTCCATTTAAGCTCACGCCTACAGCTTCAGGGACTCCATCCAGCCACATCATTCTCTGTCGTCCCCTTCTTCTATTGCCCTCCATCTTTCCCAGCATCAGGCTCTTCTCCAGTGAGTCCTTCCTTCTCATTAGGTGGCCAAAGTACTTGAGTTTCAACTTCAGGATCTGGCCTTCTAAAGAGCAGTCGGGGTTGATCTCCTCTAGGACTGACCGGTTTTGATCATTTCCTTGCTGTGACAATTCTTCATGCGATGCAGAATTCTAGTGCCACTTCTGGACACTGGCAGATAGTTACTCTTCAACTCTCAGTGTTTTCACAGTAGTCCTTGACTTAAAACCATTTCATTTAGTGGCCCAAGTCACAATGAAAGAAGTCATTTAAGACCCGTTTTCACGTGACCGTTGCAGCGTCCCCAGGGTTACATGATCAAAATTCAAATGCTTAGCAACTGGCATATATTTAGTTTCAGTGTCCCGGGTCATGGGATCACCTTTTGCGATCTCCTGACAATAGGGAAGCCAGATTCAATTATTAACTTAACAACTGCAGTGATTCACTTAGCAACTGTGGTTAAAGAAATAGAGCAACGTTCTCTTAACTGTCTTGCTTAGCAATAGAAATGTCGGGTTCCATTGTTGTGGTAAGTCAAAAACTACCTGTAACGTCTAAGGAAGTTAATCCTGCTCGGCTCCTGAGCCCAGACAAGTTCAGCTCCTGCCATTGTTAAGACGCTCAACCCTTCATTCACCTACAGTTCAGGAAGCATGCAATAATTTGAACGCAGACAGCACAATCCCATGCAAACAGATGACAGGTATTTATTCAGCCCAGTTAATCAGATGATCAGCAGCTTCAATGTCCTCTTTTGAACTGGACTTCAGCCAAGCTTTCTTGAAGCAGAAAAGCTTTTAAATGGGACAGTTGAATGTACAGTAGGGTTCATGGTCATTCAGTCAGAGCTTTTGAGGCTGGTGGGTATAATCAGGGCTTCTGAGGCTGGTGGGCATAGACTGTAGAGGTTGCCTGGGCTGCAGCTTTCCTTCTGTCTCCCAAGATCAGTCCTACATACAGTCAGATAAGAGGCAGGTGAGTCCACAGAAAGAACAGGGACTTGGTAAACATCTTAGAAGAGATGGCCCCTAGTTTCTTGGACTGTAAAACCAAGTGGGGTAAAGATGCACCTCTACAGTCTATGAAACTAGGAAGGATGTATTCTGACACATTCACCTTGCCCCTATTCCTTCTGTGAACTTAGCTGTTGCTTGTCTGACGATTGCTTAGTCTATGGTCTTTCACCTGTCCCCCCAAGGTCATTTGCATATATCTTTACAAATGCAGCACTGACTTGTCCTTGCTGATAAACTTAAGACAACTATGGAAATTATTCCCCTTGCAGAATCAATCCAGTCTATCTCTTCCTGTGTTGAGAGGATGCTGAAAAAGTGTCATATGTTCAGAAAGCTTTGCGCAATAGAGGATGCTGATTTTCCCCCCTATAATTATGGGTGTTGAGCATTCCCCCCCCCTTACAGATTTGTTGTGCTTGTGTCTTCAAAGCTGCATTAGGACTGTTTTTGATAAAGTGAGATCTAAACAAATGTATCAAGTGTTTCATGGATGTTTGCTGGTTGAAGAGGAACATGGAAAACCATACTTCCACATCCCAGCCCTTGAACAGCTGTCTTTGATGCCCCATTTTGCCCTGAACTAGCCATAGCAGTAAGACTTGATTAAATACTTTTAATCTGAAGATGCCTGACATCCATTAAAAAGGAACAAATTGAAGACAGGGCAGAGATGGATGTGATTATGGGCAAGGGAACTCAGGCAACAACAAAGTACTCCAGGTCAAGATGGATGGGCATTTGAGATCATCTGTCACTCTCCACTTCTCACAGATGAGCCACAGATGCACGTCTAGAGGGAAAATGAGTCTTTCAACACTGAGGATGACAAATGAATTTCAGAAGAACTGCCATAACTTTTTTGAACAAATTCCCACAAGGCTTTGTCTAGTTTCCTACAGAAAAAGACTACAGAAAAATGGAGGAGGGGGAGGAGGGGGGGAAGAAGAAGAAGAAGAAGAAGAAGAAGAAGAAGAAGAAGAAGAAGAAGAAGAAGAAGAAGAAGAAGAAGAAGAAGAAGAAGAAGAAGAAGAAGAAGAAGAAGAAGAAGAAGAAGAAGAAGAAGAAGAAGAAGAAGAAGAAGAAGAAGAAGAAGAAGAAGAAGAAGAAGAAGAAGAAAGCAAGCTACCACAGCTGAACGTTGAGGCAGATGTTTATGGTTCAACTACCAAATGAAGCTGAGCTGGATTCCTATATGAAGAAATAGAGATGTGTGGTCTTCTAAAGAGTCCCCACCCCATTAAAGCATTAGATCCAAGATCTAATGATCAAATCCCACGGGATGTATGGAAACAAGAGATGGCAGATGGTACTTTTGGACCATCCAGCCGCACTATGGATCTTCCAATATTGTTTGTTCGTTGTGTAATAACACATTTTGCAATACATCTAAATATATACTTTTGACCCTAGTTAGACACAGGGTGCCAGGCACAAAGGATCAGGACCCTAGGTTAAGTTTCCATTCAGAAAGATTTGTTACTCAAGCTTATACACAAGAATTTAGTCAAGTAACAGCACTAAGATAAGGGTCAAGGGAATTCAAGAGGGGGTGAACATGGATCTTCTGTGGCAATGGTAAGATAAGATGGTTATCTTTGCTTTTCTGATAGTAAGAAGGATATGATTCTTGAGCAGATGGACCTCAGTCAACCAAACAACAATTGTATATCCAACCAATCAGCATTTGTTGAATAGGAAAGAAATTTCAAGATAGCAGTTGGTAAACCCGGGATCCCAATTCAAGCATTTCATACAGCTTGGTGGAGGTTTTGTTTTCTAAAAAATGATGCTATATAACAAAATGGAGGTTTAATGTTTGGAGAAAGTGTGACTGCAAATGCCCAAACTTGGAGTGGGAGAAGGATTAGTGAGTTTATGCTGAAATTGTGGACTTCCTAATGCAGCGGCCCCCAATCTTTTGGGCACCAGGGACCAGTTCCGTGGAGAGATGTTTTTCCATGGACTGGAGGATACATGGCTTCATGTGCTGCCTGCATCCCACGGATGAGGCTTTGCTTGTTTGTGTGGCTTGGTGGCTGGCATGCCATGGACCTATGCTGGTCCACAGACTGGGGGTTAGGGACCCCGGTCCTAATGCATAGATTTGAGCATTTATTTTGCCAGGAATTAGGCAAAAAAGGGGGGGGTGGATTAAAGTTCAGTGTTAGAAATAGATAATCCAAGGTAGAGTCCTGCCTTTCTGAAAGGATTATGGATTAGGAATTTTACAGGCATAGTCTCTAGTTTATTTCAAATCTGTAGAATGTAAATGAAGTTAAACTAAAGGCAACATTTTTGAATCAATCATCAACAGCAAAGGATCCGCCAGTCGAAAAATACACTGCAGATCAAAAAAAAAATTTCTGGGAATGATATTTAAATGCTTTGGTACGTCTATAACAATGAAGTTCAGAATGGGTTCAGGCAATTATTTTTTCTTGCTAGATTGTATGGGTGTGGGAGTTGGATTTTGAAGAAACAAGATAGAACAAACAATTGAACTTTGGTGCCAGAGAAGATTTTTAAGCAAACCATGAGCAACCAGGGAAACAAACAAATGAGTCATAGAAAAAAAACCCTCTGTAATTCTCACTGGAAACACTAATGATCAAGGCAATATAATATTTTGGATGTATCATGTGGAGACACAGTTCCCAGTTAATAACTGTTGGACAAGTCAATGGAAAAAGAGGAAGAGACACAGAGCAGCAAAGAGAATCAATTAAGCTACGAGATCGTCATTAGCATACCTAAAAGGCCACGTTGAAGACAGACCGTTCTAGAGCACGCTTTGGAGAACAATCATTAACACCAACTTGATGGTTCTTCATCAATCAATCCATCAATAGAAGCAAACAAAGGCAGTCAAGTAACATCTTCTGGAAGAGAAAAAGGCTGAGTCCTACTATAGAATCACAGCCCCATTATAACAATTGTGATATCTGGAGTCTACACTATTTTAACAAACCCTTCTTATACCTTATGTGTCATTTCCCAACTCTACCTGTTGTGGAATCAAAGTTGAAGGACTCTTGATTCCAATGAAGCTTTACTAAGTAGCAGGAGAGATCACTAAGGGAGAGATATTAGTAGCATGCTCCTCTTTTTTTATGGACGGGGAAGATGTTTTATGCACAGCAGCAGTATGTAAAAAGGAAATCCTGATTAGTAACTAATATCTAAACAAAGCTTATATCCATTTTACTTTCAATCTCATTCAGTCCAGGCCAAAACCGTCAATTTCCACAAGCATTTGATGTCAATTCACTGTTTCTATTCCAAGTTTATCTAGATGGAAATAAACAGTGATGCAGTCTCCAGTCCAGACCAAATATTTATTAAGGGCTACCTGTTCAAGCGATGATACAACTGAAGCACAAAAGGAGACGGTGAAAATGATGCACCAGCATGACAAAATGTGCATTAACGCTTGGTTTGGTTTGTCACTGAAGGGGATGGATGACTTGAACAATGAGAGTCATTTGCAAGTTGATGATAACGTATTGATCCTGCAGAGATAGATGGTTGGAAAAGGTATAAAAAGGAGTTCCCTTCTGCTTGGGATTCTCATGACTGATCCAAACTGCAGAGGGAGCAAAAAGCAACAGAGATGCATCCCCAGATGTTGTATGCCCTGTTTATGCTTTCAGCAGGCGGCTGTATGAATGCTTATCCAGTTTATCCAGATATTGATGGCATGCAAGGTAAGGACTGTTGCTTATCATGAATCAGAATTATTGATTATTTCATATTAGTTTTCAAGTGCAGAAGGTGTAAAAATAACCTATCGAACGAGGTCTTCTCTCATTAGCTGCCCTCTGTCTGGCAGGTCTAGGAACCATTGGCTTTGTTCTTTCAAGACATCTGGAGAATGATAGGTTGGGGAAGCTTGGTCTTAGATCCTCTCTGGTTTGCTCTAGTGGCCATGAATTTTGGGAGTCTATAAATTAGATTATACATTCAACTACATTTCCCAATTGGCTTCAGTATTGTACAATCAAGTCTCATGTAGGAGAAATAAAGCCAGCCTCCAGGCTGTGTCTACTTCAGCTATAAAGTTTTCTAATGCAATGTTCTATTATTAAAACATTGGATGAATAGCAGCTTTATGGAAACATACTTCTGGATGTCCACCCAAAGTTCTTGCGTTGCAAAAGAAAGCAAGACGACCCTGACCCAGAAAAATTTGGTGGGTTTTATAGTAGTTCTGAATCCAGTGTTCCTTTGGATTCTTCCAGATGAAGAAAACTGGCTTAAATTTACCTCAGGGTCTTTGGTCCTCCATGGAACTCATCTATGACATGGGTTGATATTATTACCAAGACAATCTTTCCTGATAATACCATAAGCCCAAAATAGAGACCTTAGCTTCTGTCTTTAGTATTGTCCATTTGTGTACTGCTTTGTCTACTTCTTCTTAAGATATTTGTAGAGTTGGAAACCATCCCACCCCATCACTTCTGCTCAGATTTTGTGCCTACAGACTTTAACTTGATAGACAATACAATGAGCTTCGTACCTGATGATGTACCTTCTATTGGGCTTCGTCAACCTCGGAATATGAATTCAGCTCACTCTGTTCTGGAAGAAGAAACTAATCAGATCCAGAAAGGTGGGTGGTGGAATGGTTAGTGAAGATGAACGGTTTACCATCCTCTCCTTCCCTCCATTGGGACAATGCATGTAATGTGTTAAACAAAACTGCATCTTAATCTCAGTCCTCATTGCATTTCCATCTTTGAATAGTTTATTTGAATAAATTAAGGACATCCTTACTGCATAATTTATTTTCTCTTTTCTTGGGGAAAGGCCAGGAAGTACTTCCATATCGGATACAATTAGCTTTATTTGTAAATGTCCTTCTGCAGTGTAACAAACACTTTTGTTTCTGCTCTAAGATTTTCATGTTCTTACAGCTACTCTTACAACTAAAAAAATAATAATGAACCAGCATATGAAAGGAATGGAGTTTGATTTAATTTCCTCAGTGAGATCTGAATTGATGCCTGAGAGAGTTTCCTTCTTCCTTTTTCTTCCTATGTTTTAAAGTCAATTAAAAATCTGAGAATGCCCATCCCTCCAATTTACTCTGTGACCTTCTTACATACAATGATGAGCTTAGATATGATAACCGCATGATTATTAACAAAGAACTCAATTGAGCTAGTTTGTGTTAAGAGTAGTCAGTCCATCCATTTAAAATATACATCTTTAGTTGTGTTTGGATGAAGCCATTCCTAATGGCATCGAACAGGGGTTGCTCAATCTGTCCGTCTTGGTTTTCCAAGACTTTATTTACTAATAAGAAGGTCATTTTATGAAAACTTCTTGACAAACAGTGCTTAATTAGATGCAAGCTTAACAAAGATTAATAGATCCATGGTTTTCTTGAAATTTGCATTAGCATAACATGGGCCAACTCAAATGTTATCCAGTTGTGGCTGTTTCCAGGAGCTCTTGATCACTGTATGGAGCAACTTCGAAAATCAAATTAAATCAGTTATTCTTAAAGTAGAAAGGAAGAAGGAGACAGCAGGCATTCATATTCAAATCTATCTGGTGATTTGATGGAGTCAAGTGACAGATGCATAGATCTTAAAATGTACCACTGATTGTCTTCTCCTTCCATTAATTTTGCAAAATCACCATGCAACATTTCATTGGTGTAAATTTTTATTTTCTCTCTTTCTTCTTTGCTGTTTGTGGAGATAACTATTTCTAGATCTCTTTGGTCTCTTTGTAGGAGGAAAGGAATCAACCCAGGATGATGCCCCTGTGAATCTGGTGAGACAGTCTGTCCAATTTGTTGTGTGTAAAAAGGACTAATTTGCATAGTGCACATTCGCTGTGTGCACAGACCAAGTTATTGCCGGAGGCTAGCAAAAATGGCTGAACTTGTCCAATTCATTTTTCTTCATTTTCTCATTCTTTCTGATCATAAGTTCATTTCCTCCGGTCTTGTTTGGATTTGAAGATTTTTTTAAGATTGAAAAATGCATGATCATCTGTATAAATTTTTGTGCATATTTCTCCAAGCTGGTGTTTTCCCACTTGCAAGATTAGCCAGTGGTCATGAGTTTTACAGATAATTCCACCCACCTCCCACATGTCTGGAACACATATTTTCACAAGGATGCCCCGTTTGTTGATGGAAGACATTGCAAAATTCAGAATAGCAGTAATTCTGAATTTGTATTGTTTCTCCCATAACCCAGAGGTTTAACAGGGTCATTTCCCACAATAAAGCCATCGCTCATTGTTGCAATATTATTTTTTAGATCGAAGATGTCAAAGCAATACTATGGAAATTGGAAGCTGCAGATAAGCTCCGGACCCAAGCTTTTGTCAAAGCAGACCAGTCTCCTCAGAAACCAAACAAGAGAGGTGAGCTGTCTTTGGTCTTCAATCTCCTTCTCCGTGGAGCTGAGTTCAGTCACTGGTGACCTCACAGACAACCCTTTGAGATGTTTAGACATTGCTTTCTTGCAGGATGTTTTCTTTTTCCCAACTCCTCAAATTAGCCTTCAGTTCTTGGACTTCCTGGTGATCTCCCACCCAAATACTTACCAGACAGATCTGGCTTAGGGATCAACCAAAATTAGCTGGGTTGGAGGAAGTGTTGCCCATATAGAACAAGGATGGGCAATCCACAGCTATTGACTCTCAGGTCACACACACCCCGCCCCCGAAGCTTACTTGCAGATCTCAAAGAATCTTGATGTTGTAGCACAAGCAAACTATTTGTACTGGGGTGGTTCTTTTTTTTTAATTCAATTCTTAAAAATAAGAGTGGAAAGGATGTCCTACACTGCTGAAGTGAAACCAGGTGTGTTTCTTTTTTAAAATGGGCTCCAAACAAGCACCTACCGGTAGAACTGCCAACTATTTATTACTCCTGAAGTAATAGCACTCGGGTGCTTAGAAGGGCATAGGATGATCCGTATATCATGCCTTCATCATGTAAATGATGGGACTGACGTATTGGATCAGATGTCATGACCGCAATACGTAATTACACCATCTGCTCATTGTGATTGTGACTTGTGTTTTGTCATCCTGATGTCATTGAGATTGACATGGGTATCACTGAGGGGACCACTTTTTGCCCATAGTTAACAATGTTGGGGGGGGAGCTGACTGCATGGGTGGAAACACATCTGGCACATGGATGAGGATAAGATTGGGGGGGGATTCAGGGTGATTGATTGCTTTGATTTAAATCTCCCCCTAAGAGAGTTTCCTCTATCATAATGCGCTCTGGATGTGCGGACTCCAATCCCCCTAATTCTCAGCCAATCAGTGGAAGCTTGTTGGAGGACAAAGAGAACTCATAGTACTCCCATTCTAACAGCAGAATTGCTTTCCAAAGGAAAAGAAACACCAGATTATTCTTTTTCTTTTTCAGCTTGTTTCTGGAAGTATTGTGTCACCAACTGAACTTGGGAAGCAGCTGTGCCTTGTCTGCTCAAACCATGATCTCCACCCCCAGAAGAACATCTTCAGATCAGCCTTCCAGAAAGTGGGTTTTCACTTTTACAGCCGCTCATCCCTTCCCCATTTAACTGAATTGTTGGTCACGATTAAATACTTTGCATTGCACTGTAAATAAAACACATCTGATCTCTGTGAGTTGACCCCCTCTTCTTTGTGGCAGCTCCTTAGAGAGTGGAACACTGCTGCCCTGTCATCCCTGGTCCTTCTTTTCATTAAACTAGACATACCAAATTCCAGCAACCGTTCTTTATTTGTTGTAGCCGCCAGTACCCTGATCATCTGTGTTGCTCCTCTCTGCACTCTTTCTAGAGTCTCTACATCTTTTTTTACATCGTGGCAACCAAAACTGGATGCAGTATTCCAAGTGCGACCTTACCACACTTATAAAGTGGTATTAACACTTCAGGTGATCTTGATTCTATTCCTTTGTTAAAGCAGCCTAGAACTATGTTGGCTTTTTTGGCAGCTGCAGCACACCGCTGGCTCCAGGTAGCATCTTTTCAGATATACAGATTTGATTAAAAAAAATCCTACAGCTCATTTCATCAACTGCAGAAGCTCCATGCATCTGACGAAGCCGGTAGATCAGTGTTTCTCAACCTTGACCATTTTAAGGCATGTGGACTTCAACTCCCAGAATTCCACAGCCAGCAATGCTGGCTGTGGAATTCTGGGAGTTGAAGTCCACATGCCTTAAAATGGTCAAGGTTGAGAAACACTGCGCTCCACATTGGATGAAGTGAGTCATAGTTCGTGAAAGTTTATGCTTTCAATAAATGTTATTCTTCTGAAAAGATGTTACCGGGGACGTTCTGATTTGTGGCTACCACAGTCTATCAGGGCGCTCCTCCTGAAACTTTAGCTATTCATTTTTAATAAGTCATACTTGAAACTGCAGGCTGAAACTTCCTTCTCATGAACAGCGGGAGATAAGATTTAATTTTGCTTTTTTGGACAAGGAGGAAGAAAGCAAAGTTCAACAGCCTTCCTGATAGATTTATGATGCTCAACAAGGTGGAAGAATATTGCTAGTCTTGTGCTCCTTCCTGTTCTACTGGTTTTGTAAATATTGGGTGGGGTGGTTTAGCCTGAGTGCTTTTATCAGATGAAAACTATTCAGAACGAAGTGGCATTGTAGGGGAAAGGCCGTCTTGCCGTCTTATTTTGGTTTGAGATATCAAATCCCATTTGCCTCAAATCTTAAGCAATTTCTATAATAGTGAGCTTAAAAAGAGTTCCGTTATTTCTGGAAGTCTATGGAAATTCTCAGCCATTCAGATCATGGTTGTCCCAAAGGTGCTTTTTCAAAAGGCAACTGGACTTCATTTGTTTTTTTCCTGGAAGATGTTTTCCTTTTCATCCAAGAAGCTTCTTCAGTTCTGACTGAATGGTGGGGAATGAAAGGATTTATATTCCCTGCAGTCATCACGCACAGAGAATACCAATGACCAGATGACTGCAAAGGAATATAAATCTTTCCATTCCCCACCATTCCGCCAGAACCGAGGAAGCTTCCTGGATGAGAAGCAAAAACTTGACTTTTGAAAAAACACCGTTGGGACATTACTTCTGGAAGATCTTTTCCGTTGGATCTCTGCATTTTTGCATGCAATGTGTGGCCTTAATATCTTCCAAACTGGCTACCTTTTAGCTGAGTTAGTCCTCTCCCAGCAAGTCACTTGAGACCTGTGAAATGAGCTATCTGAGTCTCCTCTAGCTGCAGGCTGCGGATCAGAACGAAAACAAGAAAGGGCAGGAAGAGCAAGGCAGCAAGAGATTATGTAATCCTACCTCCCTCACTGCTTGCTTCAACCCACCCAAGAGAAGGACAAGGATCCTCAACAGGACAGGATCTGCTCAATCGCAGCATGTGCAGACGTTTTCCAGAGCTGCTTCTGATCAACCAGAAAGGGGCATCTTTGGTGTTCAAGAGAAGAAACTGCAAGGATGGCACTCAGGCTATTGATAAACCCCAACCTAGAACCAACCTAGGAACCTGGATGAAAAAAAAATATCCTTCCCAGGCACAGAGA
Source organism: Bothrops alternatus (assembly GCA_034064705.1). Lineage (NCBI taxonomy): Eukaryota > Metazoa > Chordata > Lepidosauria > Squamata > Viperidae > Bothrops > Bothrops alternatus. The sequence continues at coordinate 565,311 of JARGCV010000279.1, read as the reverse complement.
CACATAATCATCTTCAACAGGGCAGTGTTTTATCAGTTGACGGCTCATATTCCTGGAAGTCTTGAAGGAATGTCTTGTTGACCTGGAATCTCTTAGCAGAAACTAGAACGTTGGAGGGTCAGATTTAGTGACCTTTGCTCGATAAAAAGGGGTACATGCAGGTGAAGAAACTCAAGAGAAGAATCTCTCATACATGGTCAACTCAAGAACAAAAGGTATGGCAGACAAAGATGAGTACAATTTTTCTCCCCTTAAAAATATAAGGATTTTTTTTTTAAAGGCTAGTACGTGAAGACTATTCAGTTTGGGATCAATACTCCACACCCAACTCCATGGTAGACCTTTGCAGGCACCAACGTCCAGAGCTTGGTCTTTAACTCATCTTCTTAGCCACGCTGGCATAGGTGCGTTCGATCTCCTCGTCAGCGGGACAAGTGTGGCTGAACTCATTCCGGGCATAAGCCTGGTGGAGATAGCGCCACAGTGCAGTCATTTCCAGAGGGATCTCAAAGTTGCGATACCTCTTGGTGGCAACCTAGAAATTGGGGAGAACCAATGATGTAAAAGAGGTTGATGAGAAAACGAGCAGATCACCTCTGTTTGGTTGAGGGTCAGGGTAGCGACTGGATGCCCAGACAATTGGTTCTTTTGGATCCGGATCCAGTCGCCCTGACTTTACCCCGAATTAAGGGATTACAGGGTCGTAAAAAGGGAGTATATGTATATACGTTTATTTGCTATTCAGATATATGTTTTTCATTTATTTATTTTATTTATTTATTTATTGGATTTCTATGCCGCCCTGTTCCAGGAACTCAGGGCGGCTCACAACATAGATAGAAATCTGACATTAAAATACATTATAAAAACCCCTTAATTAAAAAACCAATCATCCAAGACATGCAAACAAACATACACTGGCTGGGGCCAGGTGTTAACTGCCATAGGCCTGTCAGCAAAGATGTGTCTTCAGTAATTTGCGAAAGGCGGAGAGGGTGGGGGCAATACGGATCTCCGGGGGGAGTTGATTCCAGAGGGCCGGGGCCGCAACAGAGAAGGCTCTTCCCCTAGGCCCCGCCAGGCGACACTGTCTGGCTGACGGGACCTGGAGAAGGCTGACTCTGTGGGCCCTAACCGGTCGCTGGGTTTCATGGGGCAGCAGACGGTCCCATAAGTAACCTGGTCCGATGCCATGTAGGGCTTTATAGGTCATAACCAACACTTTGAATTGCGTTTGGAGACCAATTGGCAGCCAATGCAGCTCGCAGAGTGATGTTGAAATGTGGGCATTTCTAGGCAGGCCCAACACTGCTCACGCGGCTGCATTCTGCATTACCTGAATTATGCTTCTTTTTTTCAAAAAAAAAAGGGGGAGGAACCATCAAGTAGAAATGGGAGAGACTGAAACTCAAAGGATTTGGTGGTTCTAATTCAATATCAAATTCCTTCACCACAAATCTGGATGAGAAAGGAAGACGGGACTCGGGGGGTTGAAACCCATCTGAGAAACGGAGATGAGGGCCATCAAAGAGCGAGAAGCATTCACCTTGATGATGTTGAGTTTGGGGAGAAGGTTGCAGTCTGCTAACGTCATCCGGTTTCCATCCAAGAATTTCCTTTCGGAAATCAGAAGATCTTTAGCACAATTCTGGTCTATTTCATCAGGCAGCGGGTTTCTTAAGTAATCATCCAAGTGATGGAACTCTTTCAGCAAAGCTCTTTCCAAATCTGAAGCACAAGAAAAACCAATGAACCATCCTTCGCTTCTAATGGGTTATAGGTAGTCCTTGATTTATGACCACAGTGGGGGTTGTTAAGTTAGTTGTGCCCAATTTTATGATCACAAGAAAAACGTGTGTATATTTCCCCCTCTTCCTTACTTTTATTCGCTTCTTTATGGGGGTTCTTGATGTACGCCGAGAATTTGGCAAAAATGTTTCTGCCCACATCCATGGACTCCTTGTTTCGGGGAGTGAGCTGTGGGTACCTTGTTAACAAGAAATGCGAAGTTAATTTTCTACCGTGCCAAGGAATAACACAACACCTTTGCTTCAAAATCACCGTTTTTAGAAATCAATCTCTGAAGAACAATGAGGCAAGATTTTTAAAGCAGGGTTATGATGATACACCGGAGATCAAAAACCTGAATAATCAGAGCCCTAAATAATAACAATAACAATAATAATAATAATAGCTGGAAGGACGCGGGTAGCAACCCATGTCAACCATCTGCGCCAGCCAATTTGAATGTTCAGTTGACTGAGTTTCATGTCTAATGAATAAAAGATAATAGTTGGAAGGAACCTTGGAGGTCATCTAGTCCAACCCCCTGCTCAGGCAGGAAACCCTATACATTTCAGACAAATGGCTATCCAGTCTCTTCTTGAAAACTTCCAGTGTTGCGGCATTCACCGCTTCTGGAGGCAGGTTGTTCCACTGGTTAATTGTTCTAACTGTTAGGAAGTTTCTCCTTAGTTCTAGGTTGCTTCTCTCCTTGATTAGTTTCCATTTGTTGTTTCTTGTCCTGCCTTCAGGTGCTTTGGAGAATAGCTTGACTCCCTCTTCTTTGGGGCAGCCCCTGAGATACTGGAACACTGCTATCCTGTCCCCCCTCGTCCTTCTCTTCATTAGACTAGACATACCCAATTCCTGAAGCTGTTCCTTATATGTTTTAGCCTCCAGTCCCCTAATCATCTTTGTTGCTCTTTTCTGTACTCTTTCTAGAGTCTCAACATCTTTTTTACATTGTGGTGGCCAAAACTGGATGCAGTATTCCAACTGGAAATAAGAACATTCTCTCTCAACCATTGCAAAATAAGAGAACTATTGTAGACTGGATGGAAAAGAGCATCACTTAAAATCTCCTTTTTAAAGGTTGCAGGTCTTCTGCATCTGGGAATAGAAGGAGATAGGTGGAAGTGTTCAGGGTTCAGGCTAAGCAGAAAAGAGATAGGTAAATACAAGAAATTAAAAATTTCGGCCACTAGAGAGCAACATTAGCATGTCATCTGCTTCCATATCCTTCCATTTGCCTCCGGACCTTTCAGTGCCTTCTGGGTGAGCTTCCCCAATGTAACGGAGAAGCTGAGAACATTGAAAAGAACAAGATTCTCCTGGTACAATCTAGGGCAGTTTCCCCACTCTGGGTCCCTTGTGGAATGGGTTCCCACCATTGTTTATGTATTGAATTTATATGTGGCCCTGGGATTTATGAGTATGGTAGTCCGAGACGTTGGAAGGGCACGCATTATTGCGATCCCATTTCATTGACTGCAGTTCCTGTGATTGTGTGTGTGTTTGTCTGTGTATGTGTGTATGAGAGAAGGGGCGGGCATGAACTGCCTGTTCCTTTAGAAAAGGCAAATTATGTCTCTCTCTCCCTCCCTCCCTCCCTCCTCTCTCTCTCCCTCCCTCTCTCCCTCCCTCCCTTCCTCTGTCTCTCTTTCCCTCCCTCCCTCCCTCTCTCTCTCTCTTCCTCTCTTTCTCCGTCCCTCCCTCTCTTTCTCTCTCTCTCTCCCTCTCTCTCTTTCTCCCTTCCTCTCTCTCTCTCACCCTCCCTTTCTTTCTCTCCCTCCCTCCCTTTCTTTCTCTCCCTCCCTCTCTCTCTCTCTCTTTCTCCCTTCCTCTCTCTCTCACCCTCCCTTTCTTTCTCTCCTTCCCTCCCTCTCTCTCTCCCTCTCTCTCTTTCTCCCTTCCTCTCTCTCACCCTTCTTTTCTTTCTCTCCCTCCCTCCCTTCCTCTCTCTCTCACCCTCCCTTTCTTTCTCTCCCTCCCTCCCTCTCTCTCTCTCTCTCTTTCTCCTCTCTCTCTCTCACCCTCCCTTTCTTTCCCTCCCTTTCTCTCCCTCCCTCCCTCCCTCCCTCCCTCCCTCTCTCTCTCTCTCTCTCTCTCACACACACACACACACACACACACACACACATACAGCCATGTGACGCACTGCAAGGAATGCTCTCCTTTGGGGCTCTTGTCCTTTAAAGAGCCTCCTGTTTACTGCAGCTGCAGTCAGACAATTCAGACACTGGTTGCCAACAATGAGCACATCTTGGCTGCCTCCAAACCTTCGGAGCTGAGCGTTTCTTTTGGCTCCCTGGCTAGTTTTCAATCCTTCAAAGAGAGAGGGAGGGATGGGACTTTTCTGGAACATCCCTGCCTCCGTGGCTCTTCAAAGAAACACCAAACCACCCACCTTAACCACAAAGGTGCCCATTCTTGCAGCCTTTGGGCCTCCTTGCAAGAAAGCTCGGCCAGCTTTCTCTTTCCCCTACAGCCCTTCAATGTGTCCTCTGTCCGATATTCAACCTCCCTCCCTTGTTTTTCGTCTCTTTGGCCGCCACATTTCCTCCCCATTCCTGGTGGGAAACAGATGGCTCTTGCAAGCTGTCCCTCTCTCATCAGGGACCATCGGATCGCAGCCTCTCTGCCAGAGGTCATCTCTGCCTCTTTGTCTTTTCGGTCCTTCGATGCTAAGCAGGGCCTCAATGGCCAAATTTCCAGGCAGAGGTTAAACAACACTGAGCAAAGCAGACCTGTGAATGTGCCCAACCTTATGCTGAGACTTTGGAAAAAGTGCAGAGAAGAGCAACTAAGATAATTAAGGACCTGGAGGCTAAAACATACGAAGAATGGTTGCAGGAATTGGGCACGGCTAGTCTAGAGAAAGGAAGGAGTAGGGGGGGTGACATGATAGCAGTGTTCCAATATTTGAGGGGCTACCACAGAGAAGAGGGGGGTCAATTTATTTTCCAAAGCACCAGAAGACAAGAAACAATGGATGGAAACTAATCAAGGAGAGAAGCAACCAAGAATTAAGGAGAAACTGCCTAGCAGGGAGAACAATTAACCAGTGGAACAGCTTGCCTCCGGAGGTCGTGGGTGCTCCATCACTGGAGGTTTCTAAGAAGAGATTGGACAACCATTTGTCCAAAATGATATAGGGTCTCCTGCCTGAGCAGAGGGCTGGACTAGAAGACCTCCAAGGTCCCTTCCAACTCTCTATTATTCTGTGTTTAGATTTAGCCTTGTTTGGAACGTGACTTTGAACATCAAAATCCCCCAAAAGCCTTTTTTTTCCCCTCCACAACAGAGTCTGCCAAGAATGCGCATCTGAAGTAGGGTGAAAAAGACAGAGCAGTGACCTGCTTTGCAAAGAAATTTGTAGCAGGGAGTAAGAAACAGAATGGACATTGGAAATTGGAAAAGAAGATACTTCGGTGGCGAGAGGGTCTGCTCCAGGAAATCCTCAATCTTCAGAAAATCTGTTTTCAGCTCCTTGTTGAACACTAAAAATGGAGGGTTGGTGCCTGGGGCCAAATCCTTCAGCTCGTCAGGTTTCCTAAACGTAAATTACAACAGAGAGGAAGAAAAAAACAAACAAATAAATAAATAACGATGCTCCTGACCTTGGTTTTCATCTCCCCACCTTAACAACCACCCCCTTCTTCTTCTTCTTCTTCTTCTTTAGTTCATTCTTCATTCAACTCCTAAGGTTGCCTAGAGATCCATCTGCAAGGGTAGACAGAGATGTCAATTTCACTTTGCCGATCTTGAAAAATATCTACGTTTGCCTATGTTTTGGTGGACACTTGGACAACCATTTGTCTGAAATGGTCTAGGGTTTGCTGCCTGAGCAAGAGGTTGGACTAGAAGACCTCCAAGGCCCCTTTGGACTCTGTTAGTCTGCTATCCTTCCTTCCTTCCTTCCTTCCTTCCTTCCTTCCTTCCTTCCTTCCTTCCTTCCTTCCTTCCTTCCTTCCTTCCTTCCTTCCTTCCTTCCTTCCTTCCTTCTGCCCTCCCTCATCACTGGAGGTTTTCAAGAAGAGATTAGACCATCATTTGTCTGAAACAGTCTAGGGTTTCCTGCTTGAGCAGGGGGTTGGACTTGATGACCTTCAAGGTCCCTTTGACTCTGTTATTCTGTTCTGTTATTCTGTTAAATATGTCTGCAATGGAGCTTTTTTCCCCAGATACGCTGCCTCTTTTAACTATCTTTTCACAAACCTAGGCATTTTTGTGCAGATTTCTTTCTTAGTATATATTTCAGGATTTGATACAAGTGCACACGCCCACTAATAATATTCAACCAGGTAGTAGGCTGTGTTGCTGTTATCCTTGTCATCTTCTCCTCTTTCCCATCTCTCCTCTTTCCAACTACTCTCTACTATTGGTATCTTATGATTTATCAGTCATTTGTCTCTTATGATTTATGATCGTATCTTATGATTTGTGATCTGTGACTTATCACTTTGCGGGTTGTTTTTTTTAATGTACACTGAGCGCTTACGTGCCGGAGACAAATTCCCTTGTGTGTCCAATCACACTTGGCCGATAAAGAATTCAATAAGTCATTTTCAGATTCTTGTATGGTTTCAGTACAAGACCTTAGGTGTGTTTGCAATGAAAGGCGAATGCCTTTTCGTCCCTCTCACCTTGTCATATCCACAGTGGTGACATTAAATCTGACACCTTTGAGCCACAACACCATAAAGAGGCTTTGACAGAATGGGCAGTTTCCGATGTTCTGTCCATCCAAGCCAGCCTGCCATAGGAAAAAAACAACAACAAAGCAAAATAAAAAAGCAACGTATTTGTTCTGAGTGACACTTTCCCCATGACAAGCAAGTAGATTGGACCCAAATTGTCCAACTTTCCCCATGCTGGGTCTTCCATCTCTCCAAAGAGGTTAAACCCCTTGGAGCTTCATGCTAACATTTCTTTTCTGCTTTAATCAACTCAGCAGAGAAATGACACCTTGATGACTCTGGAGCTCCCTCCTCTGTTGAGATTGCTTGAAACGCGGGGGGGGGGGGGAACCCCTCACATCTTCCTACAGAGGTGTTTTTGTTACTAGGCCAGGTAATATAAACAATGCATGGAGGACTAAAGTTTGCTGCTGTTTGTACATTTATTTATTTATTATTTATTTATTATTTGAACTTATATGCCGCCCTTCTCCTAGGACCCAGGGCGGCTTACAAAACAACACAATAAAATTCATAACATTCATACAACATACAATCCCAGTCAACTCACAGTCGCTGATGGAGGGACATTCCTAGGCCCAGGGGCAGAGCACAGCTCATACGCCCCAAGCCTGTCGGCATAAATGTGTCTTCAAAAGTTTCCGGAAAGCTAGGAGGGAGGAAGCAGTACGAACCTCTGAGGGAAGCTGGTTCCAGAGGGCTGGGGCAGCAACAGAGAAGGCCCTTGCCCTAGGCCCCGCCAGAGGACATTGCCTAACAGACGGGACTCGTAGGAGGCCAACCCTATGTGCCCTAACCGGTCGCTGGGATTCATGAAGCAGAAGACGGTCCCGCAAGTATCCTGGTCCATTGCCATTGTCCATTGTACATGACTGCTTGTCAGGTCAGCCTTAATTAACTCCAATCAGAATAGAGTTGAAAAGCACCTTGGAGGTCATCTAGTCCAGGGCTTTTCAACCTTTTCACCCATTATACCACTTTTAAGATATGGCAATATCCGAGAACCACCAGTCGCCTAGCAAGGTGTCAAAAACTTGATGACTCCCCCCAAAAAAGGAAAAATGTGATAAAGTACAGGTAGTTCTCGACTTACAACAGTTCGCTTAGTGACTCTTCGAAGTTACAATGGCACTGAAAAAAGTGCCCCCCAAGCCACAGCCGAGCAAGACACCTGCCTGCCCACCTCGATGCAGCGTTCCAGGTGTGGCCTTACTAAGGATTTATAAAGTGGTACTAATACTTTGTGTATTTTTGATTCTATGCTTCTGTTTATACAACCAAGGATACTATCATGAATCCCAGCGACCGGTCAGGGTGTATAGGGTTGACCTCCTACGAGTCCCGTCTGTTAAACAATGCCATCTGGCGGGGCCTAGGGTTAGGGCCTTCTCTGTTGCTGCCCCAGCCCTCTGGAACCAGCTTCCCTCAGAGGTCCATACTGCTCCCTCCCTCCTAGCTTTCCGAAAACTCTTAAAAACACATTTATGCAGACAGGTTTGGGGCGTGTGAGCTGCGCTCTGCCCCTGGGCCTTTGACTGTGACTGTGTGTGGTATGAGTGAAATAAATTACCTAGTTTTTATACTGTAAATTAGTAATTTTAATTGATTTTATGTTATGTTTTTTATACTTGTATTCTTTTTTTAAAATTTTTTTTATTATTAGCTATATATTTGTACATGTAAACAAAGAAAAATTCAAGTTAAATGCTATTCAACTTAATACAGTCATTTTAAACTTGTGAACATTCTTCACTCCGTGTATCAAGATTTAACTATAAGCAAGAACTGTATGATAAAGTGGGCGCAAGACTTCGGACACCCTATCGCCATAGACACGTGGGAGAAAATCTGGGTGAGGAATGTAGAATTCACGAAATCGCAACACTTAAGGGAAAACTTCTACAAGATGTTCTATAGATGGCATCTGGACCCGAAAAAAATATCACTCATCTACCCGGGCACCCAGCCCAAATGCTGGAGGTGCGGAGATGGGGAGGCTACTTACTTTCACATATGGTGGGCATGCAGAAAAATCAAAGCATTCTGGAGGAAGATATGGTGGACACTCCAAACTATTTTCAAAAAGCGTATAGAATTTCTACCTCAGGCTTTTTTGTTAGGGATCACAGAGGATATCACTACCTCAGAGTCAACTTTATTTTTGAACTTAATTACAGCAGCAAGATTATTGGTGGGACAGTACTGGAAGAATCCAGAAATACCGCCTATTGAAGAATGGACTGTGAAAGTAACAAATCTGGCGGAAATGGCAAAAATATCGGCATATTTGAAAAATCGCTCCAATGAACAATTTGTGATGGACTGGAAACATTGGATAGACTATATCCAAGAGAGACACCAATCAAACAGAATGCAGCTGGCGTTCAGCTAGGGCTCGACGGGAGGAGGGAAGAAGGGTTAACAAATCAAAGGTTTACAAAAACTAACACCCAATGTTGAATGTATATGTTCTATAACTAATACCTCTTAACATAACCTTATGACTAATGATGTTTGCTTTAATATGGCTAAAATAGACTGAATTTCTACCTCAGGATATGAAACTCTCACCCCAGGACCTCTGGTTAGGGACTATAAAAGATTGCACTAGTAATGGGATGAAATCGAGTCAGAAGCGCAAACATACAATAGGCGATAGACTAGAAACAGTAGATAGACCATATATAAGAGAAACACCAATCCAACAAAATGTATTCGGATTATACTTGAAGATGCAAGGGAGGAGGGTAGAACGTTTACTAAAACAGATGTTTACAAAGATTAATACCTAATGTTGTATGCTATGTTCTAGGAGGGTTGTTTAGCAATAAGATCTTATGTTTCATGTTGACCACATTAATTTCGAAACAGATAGAAGAAACGCCAATCAAATAAAATGTAACAGGAGTATAGTTGAGACTAGACGCGAGGGGTGGGGGGGGGGAAAAAGGCTTACTAATTCAGACTTTTTCAAAGACGAATACTTAGTATTGTATACCAGGTATCATATTGATTGCTGCATAATATGTTTTTATGTCCAATGCTGATTGTTTTAATAAAAGAATTTAAAAAAAAAAAAAAAAAAAAAAAAGATTTAACTATAAGCCAGATACATTTTCTTTGATTGGTGTTTCTCTTGTATGTAGTCTATCCAATGTTTCCAGTCCAACATATATTTTTCATTTGAGTGATCCTTCAAATATGCAGATATTTTAGCCATTTCTGCCAAATTTATAACTATACTTGTATTCTTGTTGTGAGCCACCCTGAGTCTTGGGAGAAGGGCGGCATATAAGTTTAATAAATTATTATTATTATTATTATTATTATTATTGCATTTATTAGAATAGCCAGAGTAACAGACTCTTCTGAGTCTGGATGTTTTTCCTCTCCTCCCACTTTTATCTTCATTAAGTGGGCATCTGTCTTAGATATTTTCATCAATCTCTTTCATCATATGGGTTTAAGCCATGCTTGTTGCCTTGATAATGGATCTTTCCTCTCTCCTTCAGGACCATCCTCTCTTTTATCTGCTTTATTGCTGCATTTTTGGGACGGTTGCAGTAAAAATGTCCAGGGTCTGGCTTGACCTTACTTCTGGGTTCCAGGAGTAAAAACTATGGCAATGTGGAGTTGCCTGGAGGCTGGGAGGTGAAGTAGATGGTTTAGAGATATTTAAATAGACGGTGCACCGGTTTGGCTAAACTAAAGACCACATGGAAAATGAGAGTTTCTCCCAGAGGACAAGGATATTTACCGTGAATGTGGCACTATATAAATTTATGTTTTTATTAAAGTTTTTAATCTTTCTAAATTTAACTTAATAAATTCCCCCTTTCTAGGTCTTGCATTTACGACATGAGACGAGACCAGACAAGACTAGCACTGATGATGTTACCTAGTTTGGGTAATGAAATATCTGCAAGAAAGCAACCACCAAGGGCCAAGGACCCCTCCGTCTACCCACCTACCCAGAAACAAGAGACAGATACAACTGGGAGCAGGAAGTCTCATAAGTAGTAGTAAAAAGGAGTAAGAAGCAACCTTGTCAGTCTCATAAGTAGATGCTTTGCGATGGCCACACCCAGGATGGAAGCCATTGTATGAGTCAGGAAACCCTTCCCCTCTAAACAGGACAACTATTGTGTGATAGTCCCCACCCCAACAATTCAAATGACCTTCCAAATAACCCCACAGCACCAGAAGTGGAACAGCGAAGCTCAATGGAGGAGAAATGAAGGTTGCGTTCTTCACAACAGAAGCACTCCACAGGGCTTCTCGCTCACTCGAGAGAAGCTGAAACGTAGATTTAGATTTGTCCCTTTAAAGGAGAGATCTAGATTAGGGTCACTCATGCCCTTGTCACCTCGAGATTCGACTACTGTAATGCTCTCTACATGGGGCAACCTTTGAAGAATGTCCAGAGACTGCAGGTTGTCCAGAATGTGGCCGCGCGTGCTGTCTTGGGTCTTCCAACACATGCTCATATTACTCCAGCCCTCCATGAGCTGCACTGGCTGCCAATTGGTCTCCGAACACAATTCAAAGTGTTGGTTATGACCTATAAAGCCTTTTATGGCAATGGACCAGGTTACCTGCGGGACCGTCTTCAGCCTCATGAATCCCAGCGACTGGTTAGGGCGCATAGGGCTGGCCTCCTACGGGTCCCGTCCATCAGGCAATGCCATCTGACGGGTCCTAGGGCAAGGCCCTTCTCCGTTGCTGCCCCAGCCCTCTGGAACCCTCCGACGGAGGTCCGTACTGCTTCCTCCCTCCTAGCTTTCCGAAAACTATTGAAGACCTATTTATGCAGACAGGCTTGGGGCGTATGAACTATGTTCTGCCCCCGGGCCTAGGATTGTGCTTCCATCGTTGATTGTGTATTTGATTGTGTTTGCATGTTGTATGTATGGATCTTTGTTTGGATGTTGATCATTATTATTAAATTTTTATATGTAGTTGTATTGTTGTTGTGAACCGCTCCGAGTCTTAGGAGAGGGGCGGCATAGAAATTTGATAAAATAAATAAAAAAAATAAAAAAATAAATAGGAGCTTCTCACTTTCTCTTGCTTCTTCAGAACCCTAAGGAGATTCTCTGTCACCCAAGACACGGTTGTCCCAAAGGTGTTTTTCAAAAGGCAGCTGGACCTTCTTGGGGTTTTTCTTCTTCTTGAGAACTTTTCGCTTCTCATCTAAGAAGTTTTTTTTTTCAGATCTAGATGAGAAGCTAAACATTTTCATAACATAACCAAGAGAGTCTAGATGCCTTTTGGAAACCCCCCTTTGGGCTCCTTCCTAAGGTCGAACCGGTCCTATTTCAGGCCAATCCATGGCTGCTTCAAAAGGGCCTTCCGAACTGAAAGCAAGTATGGTTGTTTTGTTCTGTTTTCAAAGCAAATAGCACATGATTTCCGTTTCCTTAGGTGCGGGCTGGATCAGGGGTGAAAGCAATACTGGAAACTCCCAATGCAGCTTGCCAGCCTGTTGTAGCCCTCTTCATTTTGGGAGTTTGCGATTGTGAGTTGTTCAGGAAATGAGATAAAGGATGGCTGAGCCCAGGAGGTCCTCCCAGTGGGGAACCTTGGATACATCACAAATTGTTGGTGTTGTTGGGTTACAGCAAAGGAGGAGGAGGGGGGGGAACCCCAAAGGAAAGGTGTGGAAGGAAAACACAAATGTTTTCCTTAAGAGTCATGGGAGACTTTCTCTATTTTTTCCTTTTCTATTCCTTTCGATTAGATCTTATAAGGAAGTGGTAGCTGAACTAATCACATTTTTCCGTGACTTATTCTTTTAAACTCTGAACATACAATGTGGAAAGAACTCCTCACCAGGTTGCTTGTTTCCGTTTCTCTTCCCTCCCTGTGCAACCCTACTTGATAGATTAAATTAAAGAGAGAAATTCCTTTCCCCCCCCCATTAGGGTCCCAGTTTATAACATTAGCTGTTAGAGGAAGCTAGAGGGAAATTTAAAAGCCTGTTTTCGTTGCGGAACTGAACATTGGTCCACCAGCTAGAGCTGAGTGCCAAGTTGTAGCAAATGGGAGAATCAAGACACTGAAAGCAGAATGACTGATCTGTTGCGCACATGAGGAAGCCTAGCCAGTTCCCACGTTGCATGAGGTCTTTATTTGTTGAAGGATCTTTTTTTAAAAAAAAAACACTTCAGTCACATTCAGCTCCACACTCAAACATGCTAAAGCTTAAAGCCTGGTTTCCAAGCCATAACTTGGGCACTTTGGAGAATAGTCAAGCTATTGTCCAAAGCACCCAAAGGCAGGACAAGAAGCAACGGATGGAAACTCATCAAGGAGAGAAGCAACCTGGAACTAAGGAGAAACTTCCTGACAGTGAGAACAATTAACCAGTGGAACAACCTGCCTCCAGAAGCGGTGAATGCTCCAACACTGGAAGTCTTTAAGAAGAGACTGGACAGCCATTTGTCCGAAATGGTATAGGGTTTCCTGCCTGAGCGGGGGGTTGGACTAGATGACCTCCAAGGTCCCTTCCAACTTTATTATTATTATTATTATTTGGGCTCACCCAAATCACCAAAGTCGAAACAGTATCTTCTGCTAGAGTGTATCTCAACCTTGACAAACTTTAAGATGTGTGGATATCAGCTCTCAGAATTGCCCAGCCAGGATGATGGGAAAGCCCACACACCTCCCAGTTGCCAAGATTGAGAAACGTTGATCCAGTGTGCTATAGAAATCCACACGATGAGCTGCATCCATTTTTTAAATCAGTTGCTCTTTAGATTTGTGGGGGACAAGCTAGGAAGATCCATCTCTGGTAAAGGGAAATATTTCTTCACCCAGAGGGTCGTTGATTTATGGAATTCACTTCCTGAAGGGGTCGTGACAGCTGTCAGCCTTGACAGCTTCAAGGCAGGGCTAGACAGATTCATGGAGGCCAAGTGTATCGGTGGTTATTAAAACGGATGTCCATGTGCCGCCTCTATGTTGGTTGAGGCAGGCAGGATTCCCTTGAGTACCATTTGTTGGGGGTCAAGGGAAAGGGGGGGTTCCCTTCTCTTTCCGCTCAAGACCCCCATGTACAATTGGTGGGCCACTGTGTGACACAGAATGCTGGACTCGATGGGCTTTGGCCTGATTCAGCATGGCTCTTCTTATGTTCTTATGAAAACTCCTTATGTATTTTGGTCTAGATGTTGAGTCATAGAAATTTGCCGTGGTTACTTACAACCACAGCATTGCCCAAAACTCTGATTCAGAAAAAAGGAAGGAGTTGAAGGGAGTTGTAGCCCAAAACAACTGAAGTTGTGGAAGGGTTTTAAGGTGAATTGTATGAGCCACAACTATAGAAAGAATGAAGATGCCTTGACACATAAGTGGAAGGATGGATTTTTTTCTAGGTGAAGCCAACCAATGTGATTAAAATGCCACCCAATTTATTGTGGCATCAGTTTTTATGGATATGAATTCATTTCATCAGAACCATATTAGTGCACAGAGTATGGTACTTGCACATAATTGTTTTGGAAGAGGAGGGGAGAAGGGAAAAGGAAGAATAATTTAAAAAAGATTAGAAAGAGAATGACTTTTGGTGTCCCATAAGTTGAAAGAAAACTCCATCTCTACAGTGTTAAGTTTACTTGTGAATTCTAACTCAGATCAAATTCTTGTATCGGAGTTCAGGATTACCACAATGACACAACAGTGCAGGTACACTTAAGGATAAAATGTCATCTCTGGCTAGATCTCACAGGAGTTTTTCATCCTCCCTCCCTCATCTCATCCATGCTGCTTTTACCTTTCTCCAGTAGTAAGAATTAACTGCAGTGAGATCCCAAGAGGTCTTCACACAACATCTGTCAATGTCCCCCAAAAAGTATTTTGATGAGCAAAATGAGCTCTTGAACTTTTGGTCAGCTCCAAGCAAGAGGCCAAGTTTTTATGGGAGATTTTTTAATGGCTACACCCGAGCCCTTCATCAAATAATTAATAAGATAGAGCTCCTTAAGGACCAAATGTCCAGAAACCTTAATTTAATCTATCAATGTAGCAGCATAGTTTCAGCGTTGTAGACTCTAGACTTAAAGGTCTTAGCCACCCACAATCATGCACATTACATTTACAATTTGCTGTTGGGATCTGCCAGTCCTCTGTTATTCTGCCCCACAACCTGCTTGTTCTTCTGAACAAGACCCCCGACACCTGACCCCAAAGTCTACCTTTGCAACGAAGAGGAACTGACCTTTACAAACAGCTCAATCTCCGGTTCCTTTAGTGGATTACGAAGCCAACTTGCCATCCTCTCTCTTTAGCTGGCCACCAATCCTTGCCAAGAAGTTCGTTCCACCACGGTATGTTTGCAAGCAGGCTTCCCCAATGATGCACTGGGTAATATTTCAGGGCAAGGACTCTCTAGGGGAGATGGTGACCTTTCATGATTGAACCCCCCCTTTGTGGGAAGCCGCTTTGCTGTTCCTGTCTTTCTTTTAGGCTAAGCCAGAAGTCGTGACGAGGTGAGCCGAGCAACCTGCTACCAGCCAGAGGGGGATCTCTGTAAAGACTTCCCAGCCGTGACTCAGCGACACGATTTATCAGAAAGCCACATACCACGTTCTCCTCTGGTATATCAGAAGAGCCAGATGTCTAATTCTCAGAGAAACAAGCCAGAATACGTCCTTCGCTGGAGTGCCACTCCGCAGCTGCCAGAGTTTCTATAACAGGAAGTGAGTCGGGAAGCATCTTGAACCTCAGTAGATAGAGAGGTCGCTCACTCAATATATTCCTGCCCTATGAGAATTCCTCCTCCACCCAAGGACATCCTACCTTTTATTTACAAACTCATTTCCCCAATGATGAACTTTGAAAAAGCTAAATGGTACTGTCCATGAATCAAAGGAATGAGGTAACGGATTTAGGGGGATTCCGAACACTGCAGAAATAAAAATATAATTTCAGGTTAGAGACTTGTGTTAAGATGAATTGCTTAAATGATCCTATTTCCCAATCTAGCCATGGTCTAGAAAACTCTTTAGAGAATAGGAGGACTGTTGAACGAGAAGAAGTGGGATGGCCTTCCCAAGAAGGAAACATGATTGGATGGTCTCCCTGAATAAAGATACTCCGTCTTATAGCATTTTATCATGAGTTACAATTGGATGGATGGATGCCTAGATAAATGGGTGGGTAGCTGGCTGGGTAGGTAGGTGAATGAGTGGATGGATATGGATGACAGATAGACAGACAAATAGACAGATTTGGGAATGGGGGATAGAATGGATCCTACAAGAGAGCATAGCTTGCTGGCTGGCTGAAATTCTCTCCCTCTCTCTCTCTCTCCCTTTATTCAATCATGTCTGATCCTTGGAGATCAAGTCCCTGCAGTTTTCTTGGCAAGCTTTTTCAGAAGTGGTTTGACATTGTCTCCTTCCTAGGGCGGAGAGAAAGTGACTGGCCCAAAGTCACCCAGAGGGCTTTGTAGCTAAGATGGGACTAGAACTCTCAGTCGCCCAGTTTCTGGCCTGATGCCTTGAGGAATGCCACCAAACTGGCTCTCTGACATTCTCTAGACCCAATTCACCAGATCAATTTACTGCACCGTTTGTGTGTGAGCGTGTGCTTTAAAACGCAAGACACAGAAGAATCTTTCCCCTTTCCTTTGAAAAGGGAGGGCTTTCCTTCCGAAAAGATTTAATAAAGCCCAGGCGTTGGAGGAAATTATGCTGTTGCTGCTGCTGCTACTGTTGTTTTGCTTTTCCAAAGCAAACCAGGAGGAAAAGCACGAGGTGCTATTTGTCCTTTGACATTGCATCACAAACAATGCCCTTCTTTCACAGCTCTGCTTAAGAAGCAGCATGGGCGAGAAATATTTGCCTCTTGTTTTTTTGTCCTTGTTGACCTCCGTTTCTTCGCTCACTGTGAAAAGGGACAGATAAGGCAGAATCTTCAACTCGACTGCGTTGATGCAATCTGCTATGTATTTATTTGCTGTTGGAAACTTCACCTTTTTAAAAGTGCATTGGCTGCTGAAAACGTCACCTTTTAAAAGCATCGCAGTCAGAAGCATTGGTTAGCCGAAGCATCTAGAGCAGGGGTAATCAGCCTTGGCTCTTTTATGACTCATGGACTTCAACTCCCAGAATTCCTGAGCCAACACAGCTGGCTTAGGAATTCTGGGAGTTGAAGTCCACGAGTCATAAAAGAGCCAAGGTTGACTACCCCTGATCTAGAGGAATGCCTTTTAAAATGGGTACAAATTTTATTGTTGTTAGCTGCGAAGTCGTTTCCGACCCATCATGACCCCATGGACAACGTTCCTCCAGGTCTTCCTGTCCTCTACCATCTTCTGGAGTCCATTTAAGCTCATGCCTACTGCTTCAGTGACTCCATCCAGCCACCTCATTCTCTGTCGTCCCCTTCTTCTCTTGCCCTCCATCTTTCCCATCATCAGGCTCTTCTCCAGTGAGTCCTTCCTTCTCATTAGGTGGCCAAAGTACTTGAGTTTCAACTTCAGGATCTGGCCTTCTAAAGAGCAGTCAAGGTTGATCTCCTCTAGGACTGACCGGTTTGATCACCTTGCAGTCCAGGGGTCTCGCAGGAGTCTTCTCCAGCACCAAAGTTCAAAGGCCTCAATTCTTTGGCACTCAGCCTTTCTCATGGTCCAACTTTCACAGCCGTACATTGCAACTGGGAAAACCATGGCCTTGACTATACACACTTTTGTTGGCAGGGTGATGTCTCTGCTTTTTAGTATGCTGTCTAGATTTGCCATAGCTTTCCTCCCCAGGAACAAGCGTCTTTTAATTTCTTGGCTGCAGTCTTCTACCTAATCTGAGCTTTTAAACTCTATGTCGCTTTGCACATTGTTAAAGAACTGACACAATGTGTGTTTTGCTACAGTGGAGTTCTTCCACTTTAAATCATTCCCTTCTTGACAAGCAGTCTCTGTGTTAAACTTAACGTCTTGGAGGCTCATGGCACAATACAGCCGTTTAAATAGTAATGTAAACATTGAATTAATGGATGCTCTACTGTAGGCGTCTCTGGCTTTCAGACATTGCTGAAATTTCACTTTTAGGCTCTTTAGGCAGTCTGAGCAATGGTGAAGGATCCTGGGAATTATATTCCAGGAACATCTGGAAAGCCACGGCGTGGTTTTTCTCTGCACAGCTAGAAATAGCAAAGGGCCACCATTGGGAATTAGAAACGGTTTAACTCAGGAAAACCCAAAGAGCAATGCTACCACAATGCGGAAAGGAATAATCTAATTAATTGGGTAAATGTTGTTGCTGAAAAAGAAGGGTAATGAGTAAACAGTTAATTAAAATAACAGTTGTCGGAAGAAATTGGGTAACAGCTAAATGAGCTTTTGCTACCAAGCTAGAGTGAAATAGGATTTTGCTGGTAGCGTTGAGTATTTCTGGATTTTTTTTTTATGGAAGAGGTTTTGCTATTTTAAGCGCTGTGTGGGGCTCCCGTATACATTCGGATTCTGGCTATTGCAGGAAGGCCATACCTGAAGAGTTCTGAATAGTTTCAATATAGAAAATAGAACGAAACACCTATGGATCACTAATGTAGACTTTTACTATGGGGAGCTGCGCTGGATGACAGTTAGCTTCCAGGTGCAATCAAACCAGCTCTTTCTTTGCCACCAGGAAGCTTACTGTTTCAGTTCTTGGACCTCCTTGAGATGCCTTCTCTGGATTGAATCTGCATGTCTGACAAAAACTGGATGAGGGTCTTGTGAAGGGTCTCCACACTAAAAGAACACTATCTACAGTGATCACCTAGCTGTATTTTCTTGGTGATGGTCACTTCAGTGGAATAGACCTCGATTGCTCCTTTTTGGCTGGGCTTCCAAAGAGTTGGGAAGACAGCTGTTCAGGAAAGTGTTTGGGACAATATAGCATAGAATAACAGAGTTGGAAGGGACCTTGGAGGTCATCTAGTCCAACCCCCTGCTCAGGCAGGAAACCCTATACCATTTCAAACAAATCGTTGTCCAGTCTCTTCTTAAAAACGTCCAGTGTTGGAGCATTCACCACTCTGCTGCTGTTGGTCGCACTGCCAATGGATATTGCCACTATAATTATGGTGTTTATTGTTTTTAACCCATATTATTACTTCAATGCTACTCAACAACTTTGGAATTGAATGGCTTAGAGTCTATAGAAGGTTCTTACATGCACAAAAATAAAGTAAAATAATGAACTCAGACAAGGAGAAGGTGCATCTATCAGTGGAATAAGAAGCATTATTTTGGTTTTTAAGTTGGGGCCTGATGATGTCTAAAGCCAGCACAGGTTTACTGGATCTCTTTTAGTTAGCTAGCCACACACAAACATGCACGCACGCGCGCGCGCCGCGCACACACACACACACACACACACACACACACACACACACACAGCCAGCCACGTACAGAACCAGCTCATTGTTAATGGACAATAGGAGTGTTTAGTTCCAGCAGCAGAAGGAGATGAGAGAGAACAGCAAATTGCACTGGAGTCTGGGCTACATCAAAGCTGGCTATGCAGTGCCATGCCTGGATCCTGGCTAATGGGTTGGCTTTGGCTGGTTGCAACTGTGGTGAGCTTGTCCTGTTATCCAGCATTCCTGGAGGCAGCTCCTGAGTTTTCAGGTAAGTTTCTTGAGATGCTGGGCTAAAACTGGGAGGAAGGAGGGTCCTGATTTAACATTGTCAGTTGCTTTCTTCTGGCTGACTGTGGTGAAGATGAGAGATGACAACATCTAAAGTTCTTAAACTTCTCTTATTCCTGCAGGGAAAACTGAGGCAATCAAAAGAAAGTGAGCTCATTCTGAGAGGGATGGTGGGAATGATAAATAAAAGCCTGTGTGTGTGTGTGTGTGTGTGTGTGTTTATGTGTGCTTCTTCTTTTGAATGATGACTACAAACTAAAAAAAAAATCAAGGAAAAAATTTGGTTGTCGGTGTTGGAAGGGACCTTGGAGGTCTTCTAATCTAACCCTCTGCTCAAGAGGGATTCCTTATATCACTTCAGGCAAATAGTTGTCCAGTCTCTTCTGAAGTTGCACCCACTGAAGGCAAGTTGTTCCACTGATTAATTGTTCTCACTGTCAGGAACTTTCTCCTTAATTCCAGGGAATTGCTTCTCTCCTTGTCTAGTTTCCATCCGTTGCTTCTCATCCTGCCTTCAGATGCTTTCGGTTGACCATTGACTTGCATTCACACCACCCTAACAGAAATATTTCTTTCCTGTTTTAGAATTGCTAACCAACAGTGCTTGCGTCGCTTCTACCGTATTTGTTTATCTTTCTATGTGTTATGTTGTCAGATCTAGGGTGCTTCACTATAAATTGGAAACAGCATTTGTAGGACTTGAGCCATTCTCACAACTAAGGCTGTGTTATTAAAACAGTAAAAACGGCAGCCACTTAGAAAATGACCTTCCTGTAATTACAGTAGAAATGCAAAGCTATAGGAGGGTCTGTCAAGTAGTAAGCAATAGTTTCCCCACAAACGTTCAATACTGTCCATCTGGGTTTGTTGTTTTTCAACTCAGTGGTTTAAAGCCAATCCTGCCATATTTAGTAGTAAATTTGTGCTGGATCCTAATGAAATACCAAACAGTGCTGGCTGCTTTTATAGAGTGGCTTGAAAATGGCTTGTGTGATTAAAGCCTTCAGAACCTTCTAGAATAGAAAAATATGGGAATGCTCGTGTTTGACTAGACCAGGGGTGTCAAACTCAATTTCATTGAGGGCTGCATCAGCATTGCGGTTGCCCTCAGGGGGCCGGGTGGGTGTGGTCAGGGTGGGTGAGGCCTACTGGGTGGGCATGGATGGAGTGGATGTGGGCTACTGGGTGGGCATGGCCAGCTCTACATCGTTTGCGTCAAGGGTGCCTGTGGGGGCCTGGGCAGGAGTGGGACAGATCTGAGGGTCTCTGGCAGAAGGGGGTGGGGCCGGGGCAAGCACCAAGGCATGGTCCATGTCTTCATTCCTCACAAAGGGTGACACCTCCCCAGCATGCACCCAGGGGTCGGGGGCGATGCAGTAGGGGCTGGTTCCTCGCCGTTTCCAGACGGCCTTGTGGAGCTAAGACTGAATGCGTTTTAGCATAGATGGCCACCACAAAATTGTATATTGGCTCCTGGCCAGCTGGCCTGGGCCAGGGCCAAGACAGTGGGGGTCGTTCCCTCACTGTTTCCAGGATGGCTTCGCGGGCCGCATCTTGGGCCCCGGGCCTTGTGTTTGACATGTCTGGACTAGACTGTCTCAATTTTCCTAAATACCAGTCTTCCTGAATGTTTTCAGATTTGCGTTCTAGACTATACAATGTGAGGGTAACATCTCATGTCTAATGCAGGGGCCCCCAAACTTGGCAACTTTAAGACTTCTGGATTTCAGTTCCCAGAATTTCCCACCCAAGCATGGCTAGCTGCGGAATTCTGCGAGCTGACGTCCACAAGTCTTAAAGTTCCCAAGCTTGGAGACCCCTGGCCTAATGTCAAGTGCAAGTGAGATTTTCAAGGTTTCTGCTGTCTGTGACCTTCTTCTTCCACAAGGTTATCTGAGGAAGGTTTTGAAGAACCACACTATCCACGCCTGTGATGGGGAGCAACTAACAATACTTTGCCCCCACAAGACCTCCATTGCCATACTTTCTGCTTTTTATGGGCGAAGGGTACCCAGCCCAAACCTCTGTCCAGCCTCAGGAGAAATCTCTTGGGAGGACGTTGATTGCTCATCTGCAACAGCCCATCAGGTAAGACCTTCTAACATTGCAGAAGAGTATTTTTGTTGTTGTACAGGTAGTCCTCGATTTATGAGCACAATTGAGCTCAAAGTTTGTTGAGAGTCGTGACCTTTTTTGGGGGGGAGTTGTTAAGAGAAACACTACAATTGTTAACTGAACCATTTCTCTTCCCAGCATTAAGCAAAAATGCTAGGAAGAGAGAGAGAGAGAGAGAGAGAGAGAGAGAGAGAGAGAGAGAGAGAGAGAGAGAGAGAGAGAGAGAGAGAGAGAGAGAACTCATCTTCCTATCCTTTTTTTAAAAGCTGTTTCCCCCTTTTAATGATGTGGAATCATTAAGCAAATAAAGCAATTAACAGGAATGAAGGGAGTGTCAGAAAAGAAATACTGCTCCTCCCGAAAGCCTTCTATGAAGCAGGGCCATCGATTTCTTTGAGGGCAAAGGAAGAGCGACAGAGAATGAGGCCTTTTCTGGGTCAGCCTTCTCAACATGGGGCATCTCAGTTAAATGAAACCCCTGGCAGCCAGTGCTGGAGATCCCTTTTCGACTACCTATCTCTTAAGTGCCACAGCAAGAGCATCGACAAGCAGCGTATTCCCGAGTTGGATTGTTGAGTGGTCTGAGCCAAGAACAGAAATCCCCCCCCCTGAGAAGGTTTGGGGAAAGACAGACTGCCATCTAGTGGGTAGCAAAGTGATGCACTTGGGAGCTGCCCAAAGGCTTGGCTGGTGTGGAGACTTCTGGAGATGGCTTGGGAAAGACCTGGGAAGGAATGCTGGCAAAGTGTTTTCCTGCTTTTGCCACAAAGAGCCAAACTAGACTTAGGGCATAAGAGGAAACCAGGCCACCAAAGAACAAACACCTGAATGTTGACCGTGTGACCGTAGCGATTCTGCAGTGGTTACAAGTATATAAAAATAATAGAATAGAGTAGAGTAGAGTAGAGTAGAGTAGAGTAGAGTAGAGTAGAGTAGAGTAGAGTAGAGTAGAGTAGAGTAGAATAGAATACGGAATAGAAGAATAGAGTAGAATAGGAATAGAATAGAGTAGAGTAGAGTAGAATACGGACTAGAAGAATAGAGTAGAGTAGAATAGGAATAGAGTAGAGTAGAGTAGAGTAGAGTAGAGTAGAGTAGAGTAGAGTAGAGTAGAGGAGAGGAGAGGAGAGGAGAGGAGAGGAGAGGAGAGGAGAATACGGAATAGAAGAATAGAGTAGAGTAGAATAGGAGTAGAGTAGAGTAGAGTAGAGTAGAGTAGAGTAGAGTAGAGTAGAGTAGAGTAGAGTAGAGTAGAGTAGAGTAGAGTAGAGTAGAGTAGAGTAGAGTAGAGTAGAGTAGAGTAGAGTAGAGTAGAGCTGGAAGAGACCTTGGAGGTCTTCTAGTCCAGCCCCCTGATCAAGCACTTGTGGTATATTTCTTTTTTCAATGCTGGGTTGTAGAGAACCTATGCACTTCCATGGAATAGGTGTGGTCTTTCTAAAGTAGATATGGCTACACTTAACACATGTCCTTTTCCACCAGAAAATGATGGATGAGTGCCAGGACCACCGATGGTGCCATTTCCTTGTCCACAGCCGAGTGTTCGGGCCTGATCCGTGCCCAGGAACACGCAAATACTTGGTGGTTTCCTACAAATGCAGACCTGGTGAGTGACTTCAGCAAGGCATTAATGTGGAAAAGGAGAAAACTTGTAGCTCTACCCTACAGTCTTCTGGAGAATTGCAAGAGGTTCTCCAAAGCTGCTATAACATCATTAGTAGAGGCCAAAAGTTTAATCTATCTGGAGGGCTTTGGGGAAAGGGTCAAAGCTGGTGATGCAGATAAGAGACTTCTCAGAGGAAGGCTGAATAACTGGATCCACTCTATGACTCTTCAGAAATTCCTCAACAGACCATTTGTTCACATAACAAGAAGTGGCATGGCTTGCATCCCACTAAGTTAATCTGAGAGAGCCAGTTTGGTATCGTGGTTAAGGCATTAGTCTAAAAACCAGGAGACTGAGTTCTAGTCCCACTTTAGGCACAAAGCCATCTGGGTGACCTTGGGACAGTTCCTCTTTTTCAGCCCTAGTTGAGGTAATGCCCAACCACTTCTGAACAATCTTGCCAGGAAAACTCACTTATCCAGACAGTCTGCAAGAATTGGACACAATTCAATGGAAGAGAGAGAGAGAGAGAGAGAGAGAGAGAGAGAGAGAGAGAGAGAGAGAGAGAGAGAGAGAGAGAGAGAGAAAAGGCTTATCTAATCACCTGTTGAATTTGAGAAAGCATGCCATCTAAAATTAGGAGAAGTGATTTTGAAGCTTTATCTGGAAACACATATAACTGAAAACAAAACCAGTTGATTAAAATCTCTGGGGCTGAATCGTAGTTAATTGTCGTTTGACTAACTCTAGTCATTGAATTATTGCATAAAACACAGTTGTCCGGGTCTACGCAAAACATTATCCAGCATTTACAACCTTTAAGAGTTGATATCAGCTCAAAAGAATTCCTTTTCAGGTTTTAGCATGTTGTTCTGATAACCTGTTCTTTTTAAAAAAAAAAACAAATTTTATTGGTTTTTTAAGTTCTTAAAGCAACATATTCAAGACACACCGTGGTGTTGGGGTAATCAAACATCTTAAAACAAGACATATATACATAATATAATTAATACGTCAAATATTCCCTCTCTTTTTCCCTCAAATAGCATAATATATTTAGAATATCTAATTCTAGCTTAAATTTATTCAACCTGAACCTGTTTTTTTTTAATATAAAATTCTTTTATTAAAACAATCAACATTGGACATAAAAACATATTGTGCAGCAATCATCATGGCACCTGATATACAATACTAAGTGTTAGTCATTGAAAACGTCTGATTTAGTAAGCCTGAACCTGTTTTTAAGCTTCATCAATTTCTACCATAATCAAATTAACTTTAAATAAAAACATTTTCAATTCAAATATCCCTTCCACATATGTTCTACTTTCTTAATTTTATCAAAATCTTATTTGTTTCTTCTTCCATTACTCTCCCTTATTTAGAGTAAAATATTAATCTATCCTATACCTCTGATAACCTGTTCTGATAGTCCCTTATCTCAAACATGGCCTTCATAAAAGGAAAAGGGATTTTAAAATATTTCAGAGCAAGGAGGGGATCAAGACTATGAGGAATGACTGTTTTTCATTTCCAGCCAATTTTCGTCTCAAGACTGTATGTGAAAATGACAAGATGAGGCTACAGTGTCGGAAT
Organism: Bothrops alternatus; assembly: GCA_034064705.1. NCBI lineage: Eukaryota > Metazoa > Chordata > Lepidosauria > Squamata > Viperidae > Bothrops > Bothrops alternatus. Next base: position 540,870 of record JARGCV010000279.1, on the reverse strand, counting down.
AACTCAGTTCTAGCTATTTATTCTTCGGTCTATGGACGACCTTTGCGAGGAAAGTTGGAGTGTAATTCAATGAACGGGACGGAACCGGAAATAGGTCAGCATCTGCTAAGACAATCCTAAGCATTTTCTGCACTTGGTGAGTCTATGGGTCCTTCCACATCAGGATCTGGTGCCAGCTGGAAGGTTGCTCAGGACCTCTGTATTTCCATCATGGTTGGAGACCTTTCCCCATTGCATCAAATCCTCTGACAATCTCCCAGGTCCTGAAAGGGGAAGGGTGGTTGGTTGGTTTTGTTGCTCCCTTTAAGCAGCCCAGTCCAAGCAAACAAAGCGGAAATTGATCAGAGTTCTATCATTGATCCTAGGGCAGTGTGTAAAATGCCACACTACTGTTTTTCCTCCTCCTTTTCATTTTTTCCCCCTTCGAGTTGAAGTGGAGATGAGGGAACCTTTGTTGTTGCTGAGCCAGTTGTGATGGATGCCAGCCTTTTGAAATGCTAAGGAGGCCTTCTGAGGCTTGGAGAGGGAAAGTGGTGGTGTAGAGATGTAATAAGGGAAAGAGATCCCTTGAAGTATCACCTTCTTCAGACACACAACTCTGGTTCATCTGCCCTCTTGGATATCTCTTCTACCCTTCTGCAAGACCAAATGGGGCAGTTCCACACCGGAGGTGGCTGCTGCATGGTTGGAATGCATTGTTAGAATGTATTTTTGTGCAACAACTACAGTCGTATTCAGTCAGTAGATGGCAGTGTTTACAATTTTGGATCTATGGTATACACTCTATGTTCTTTTGTTTTCTGTTTCCCGTTACAGAAAAACAGTTAAGCAGTAAAGCACATGGTGACTGTACACTTTGTTTGATCTGTGGTGCTATATATAAACAGAATTTCTAACATGGATTGATGGCAGATTCCACCTATCCTCTCCCTTGCTTTCTGCTCACCACCCATCCATCTTCCTGATTATCATATTGATGTATTTATTCTAATTGTGTTCTTTTGTTATAGTTTATTTTATTGTTCTATTATTGTACTCCTGTTTATACTCCTTTCATTTTTCTTCCTTTTTATTATTATAAGCCACCTAAAGTAGCCCCATGGCAAGATAGGGAGCAAATAAATATAATAAACAAATAATTTACTTATCTATGGATGTAGCTAGTTCTGAGCTGAGGCTTCATTACTAGACACAAAAGTCAACAATTGGTATTGCTGGCAATTGCCAAGAGGCACACTCTAGCAAGGGCTGATGCCAACCTCTCGTGTCCTTGTTTTGCAACTCCTTTTGTTGCCTGTTTATTGCCTGCTCAGCTCTGGCCCTTTCCCTGGTTAGAGTATTGACTCTCCATCCAGCAGAAACCAACACTGGCATGACATTTGCTCTCCGCATAGCCAACTCTATTCTCCCTTTATGGCTTATTTCAGTTGAAAGTTGGGCAAGTGAGATGTTGAGGTCAAAAAGAATACACTTCACGATGACACTGTTGTGTTGTGAGACTAAAACTGAAGGAGCTTGGGCGCTTTCCAGGAATGCTTTCTACAGCAGGGTTTTATTCAAATAATTCTGCAGGGTTTCCAGAGAGACGAAAGACAAAAAGGAGAAAAATGCATGTAGGGCATCCATTGTTAAAAAGGGTGGATTTGTTCTCCTTCAGAAATAAAAATAAAATAAACCCACACTTGACATTTTGTGGATTCTGGTTTTTAATTTTTTTAAAAGCTAATAGCTTCATGGCCGGAAAAAACTTGAACGACCCATCTCTAGGGCACCAAATGTGATGAACTGGTCCTTCCAACTGATCCTCTAGGATCTCCTGAGCATCGCCTGAGCAAAACATCTGGAACATCTCTTGACGAACAGCTTTCTTTGCTTTCAGAATCTGAACAGGATGAAACAGATTTGCTCATGCCATGCCTGCATTTTGTAAATGATGAATGAAAGCCATCTCCAACTTTACACCAAGCTGGTGACTATTGAATACATATCTGAGAGAATATGGTGTCTCAACTCTAACAAAACTTGTGATCACCCATTTGAGACTGACTCTGGTAGACAGTCAGTCTTTGGGAAAGTGTTTGGAAAGTCCACAGCTGAGCAAACCTCCAGAACCTGCCATTTCTCCACTCCCAACAGGACTGACTGCGTTGTGTATGTGTGTGATTTGTAGAATGCACAGCTCCGGATGCCTTGAGAAGAGTTTCCCAGAGATGCCACAAGAAGAGGAATTGCACCATTGTTGCTAACACGGCTACATTTGGAGATCCGTGTTTCCCAGGGGTGAAGAAACAATTGAGAGTGTCCTACACTTGTGGTAAGCAGAACAACAAATTCACCTGCTGATATATGGGGTGGGAAGGACAAGCAACAAACAAGTGATCAGTTCTCCATTCCAAGTTAGACATCTTTAGAGCTTTGGCATACAGGTAGCCTTGACTTACAATCATTCATTTAGCAACTGTTCAAAATTACGACGACACTGTAAAAAGTGACTTAGGACTGTTTTTTAACACTCACAACTGTTGCAGCATCCCCATGGTCCTGTCATCAAAATTTGGATGCTTGGCCACTGCCTCATATTTATGATGGCTCGTATGATGGTCAGGCAGTTCCCTTTTGCGACCTGACAAGCCAAGCCAATGGGGGAACTCAAACCATGTTGCTTACTTCACAATTGCCATGATTCACTTAATTACTGTGGCAAGAAAGGTTGTAAAATGGGGCAAAGCTCACTTAACAGCTGTCTCACTTAGCAAGAGAAATGTTGGGGTCAATTGTGGTCATAAGTCAAGGACTACTTTTATCTGGAAAAAAAATCCTTGTCAAATCAAAGCCACAGCTTATATGGCCCGATACTTTTCCTCCTAAGAGTTGAATTATAATCATCCCCCAGGGCTAAGTAAGTATTTAGTGACGTCCAGCTCTCTCTTAGTGCTAGTATAACCAATCGCTTCTTTTCAGAAAGTCTATTTTTCATGTATGTTAACTTTGCCCCTGGGAAAAATAACTTTTAGACAAGCTATTGTTTGCTTTTCCCATCACCTGCAGTTCTGTGTGTTGTCTTTCAGTGCCAAGGCAGTTGCTAGAAGAGGCGACACGTGAATCCCGGGAAGATCCCTTCTCAATCTCGGATTACACCCACGGTAATTATCCCGCCTTGATTTTAATCCACAGTACTTCTCTGGATGGAGAAGTATCTGGGAAAAGCCTGCTCCTGACAACCTTCTATGGAGATTCATTCATTCATTCATCCAGGTCAAGGTTGTCCCATGGTGCTTTTCCAAAAGGCAACTGGACTTTCTTGGTGTTTTTTTTCCCCTGTGAAAATGTTTCACTTCTCATCCAAGAACTGAACTGAAGAAGCTTCTTGACTGAGAAGAGGAACATTTTCAAAGAAAAAAAAAACCCAAGAAAGTCCAGCTGCCTTTTGAAAGAATATCTTAGGGACAATCTTCTCCTGCATCACATGGTGTAGAGGTGACCGTCCTTGAACTCGTGAAGGCCAGGAATGGGTGCAAAGAAACCAGAAGCCACAATGTGTCTGCTAAAGAATAGAACAGCAGTGTTAGATGAAACTCCAAAGTTTGCTACAAGAACGTAACTCTCTCCTGTCCAAGAAATAGTTCCATAAGGACTGAACCTGGTTAGTAGCCACCCAAGGCAAAACAAGACTTGGATATGAAAAATAGAACATTAAAGGAAAGACAAAAAAAAATCTTTGATTGAAGCCCGCCAATCACAGGCTGGAAACATGAACAGGATCAAGTGGAGGGATGATGTTCTTGCTACATTTTTCCATAGGTTCCCTCAGATTATCCCATCTTCAGGCAGCAGGCCAAATTTTCACAGCCTGTTTTGCATCCAGAATAGAAAGTCACTGTAGAAAGGGTGGGTGCCCTTGGAATGGTTTTCCCAAAGGGGTGTCTTTTGTTTTGGAATTCTGGGACCCAAATTTCTACCCTAGTGAGAAGGGTGTCAGTTGGGCCAAACGTGCCCTAGAGAAAAAGCTGGAAAGTCAACCCAAGGAAAGGAAGGAAGATGCTTCCTAAGAACCCTTGATGTCCTCCAGATGTTGCCATGATATATCTCTCAACACCAGTTGGATTGAACCAGGGTGAGACATCCTGGGATGGTAGCTCAGAAGGTCTGAAGGATCTCGTATTCTCCACCTTTAGTCTGCCAGATGGGAGGGAGGCCTTCCTCAGTGGTAGCAGGAAGTGCCTGAGAAATGCAAACAAGTGTTCTCCATCCGTGAAATCCACTCTCCAGCTTTTGAATCTGGCATCTCTTTCACCTCAGCTGCACTGGGCACCTCTGCTCTGAAGAGAACAGAGATCCCAGTGGATTCTGCTCTAACCTCAGTGGCTCTTTTTTGATTTCCCCATGGCACGAGATTTCAGCTGGGCTCCCCATGGGAAAACTGCATTCCCTCAAGAAACCTGTTGTATTTCCATAGAAAATAAACCTGTAGCAGCCTGTAGGACTGACATAATTCCTTTCTATTAGAACATAATCCCTTCCCAGGATTTTGCTGCTGAAACATGGAGGCACATTGCCAAATAATAGCAAGATAATTTCCTGCTGGCTTTTGATGAGAAATGAAACGACTGTGAATTCCCACCACATAATAACCTTGGTTAAAGGGTTGTTTGGCTCTTTTGTTCTTGACAGCATAGCATGTTGTACATCGCAGGCTATTAGGTTCAGTGTAGTGTGGCAAGCTGGAAATGCATTAATCTGGTAACCAGCTGAAGCATATTGTGCCAATGGGGCTGTTATAACTGTGAGCAGACACAGCGGAGTGTCTTGCCTGAGATCACCTGCAGTCAGTCTGTGGGAATGGAGTCATAAATATATCTTCCATTTTTGCACAGTTTAGAACGTTGGGATGGTATGGGTAGAGACGCAAAATGGCTGCCTTAAACTTTCCTTGCTCCCTCAGTAGGACCTGATTCCACCCACTTTGGAAACATGGTCCTTCTCATACCTTCTACCTGACCAAAGGTGGATATTACTGGCCACATTCATCTGGAAAACCTCCTATGAGATCATATCAACAGAACATCATCATGAAAACTGCATCAGCGATGCTATTGGCCTGATGATCTCATCAGTGAGACACTCCCACTTCCTTGTCTGATGTCATTTCTCCTCCCTCTGGAGCCCTTGGCCATTGAAACCAGTGGCACAGAAGAAGACATACGTTTTGTTGGTCAAAAGGTCACCCATCCCCTATCTGGCAGGTGTGGCCTTCGAAAGATGCAGGAGCCAGTGAGTTTGTGCTTGTCCCTTAAGTGATGCAGACTAAGAAAAGGAATGTTCTTCTCTTACTACCAGAGGCATCCTTAGTAAGACCATCCTATCCCTTATTTGCTACAGGTGGCTGGTACACTGGGCCGAGGCTGTCCAAGCGGTTCCAAGAAAATCTGATGATATTTACTAACTCTCTGGAAACAATAGCCCATATTTGGGGTACGTGTGATCATTCGTGACCCTACAGGAGTTCATGGGGTGACAACAGAATTTCATCCCACACGACACAACCTGTAACCAGATCCCGCCATGCCTTCTAGCATGGCAGAGCTTCCAATGTACTTGAAGAGTTCTTCAAAATGTTGGGAGAAATTCAGAGGTGTATCTGCCTTGAAAGTAACACACGTTGAACTATATAGCACAATCAGACACCAGCAGCTGTCCCCAAGAAATGTTCCGTGACGTTTTGTATTTGGTTATAACATGCTGTATGATAATTTTATGTTGGAAAGTGTTTTATAAAATTTGCCAAATTTCAATTCCATGGGAGTCAGGGGGGTCCTGGATTTTCGATGTATTTTGTAAGTTAGCCAATTTAAGGTGCTTTAATTGAAAAAAAAGGTTTTATGCTATCATGCACCATTTGGCCTAGTTAAAAGGTTACAGACACAAGTATTTTAGTAGTATAGATTTTCATAATCCTTTGGGATTCAACTAGTCCTGTGACTCTTTTTCATTTCTCTCCCACCATTGAGAATTTAAGGCAAATTTTTATCCAGCTGTGAGACCAGAAAACTATTTAACTTTTCATCTTCAGGGTTCAGGGATTAGAGGATGTGGTGTGTATCACTCTGTTGGTTGAGCATAGTAGAGAAGAAACAGGCTAGTTGTATTTATTTTTCATTCAACTGAAGAGAAATTAAATTTATTTTTTTCTCCTGGCCTCATCAGTTACTTTTTGGATTGTAGGATCCAGGAGGCTACTACAAAGCCAAATATGGTCCTCTACCTGGACAAACACTGAACATTCCAGGGAACTGTGATGGGTTCAGTAAATGAGGGTTGAATAAGCCCTGGCTTATAGCGGTTTTATGAATTCAGACTAACTATATTGAACATCATCTTCTCTCTTTGCAGGTGTTCCTGAAAAGGTGGGCTTTTATTTCCTATGTGGGGTATCTGGAGGGTTGGTGCTTCTCCTCCTCTTCTTTGCCCCCAAGACAAACTTCTTGCGTGACCTCAAGGGGGCCTTCAAAAAGGCAGATGTGACTGACTCCTTGCAGCTGGAGACAACCAAGTTGCAGGATGACCAAGATGAAGAAAACCGGGAGGAAAGCTCTTCAGAGTCCTCCTTTGGCCATCTTACCTCCAATTACCGGAACACCAACATCTTTGGGCCGGAACTGACTGTGGCTTTGGAGGGGGCAGCTGATGAAAGAGGCCACATGGGAGACGAGATTTGGATCCCCAAGGAATCCAGCCCGTATGCCATCCACAAAATTAAATCAGCCACCAAATGAAAAGAACCAACTTTGGAAGTTGGGCAGAGTGAGCTGCACTGAGTGAATACAGGTAGACCTTGACATAATTAGGATCACCAATTGGGACCAGAATAACCGCAGTCAAGGGAATCACGGCCATTAAGGAAATCTGGCTTCCTCCATTGATTTTGTTTGTGGGAAGGTTGCAAAGGGCGATCACATGACCCCCGGGATTCTGCAACCCTTGTAAATATATGCCTACTCCCAAGTGCTTGAATTTTGACCCTGTGAGCGAAGGGATGCTGCAATGGTTATACATACCTGTTGTACGTCTTTTTTCAGTGCTGTTGTAACTTTGAACCGTCACTATACAGATGGTTGTAAGTATGTGAACTTCAGAGTTTGTGAGGATGGACGACAGTTTGTTAAATCTTAAAAGGATTTGCAGCAGGGGGAGGAGATACAGTGGGCATAGGTAGATTCCCTGCAGACCCAGGGACAGTTCCTTTGGCCATGATTACTGAAAATGATGCTAATAATGTAACAATATATTTTCAATATAATTTTCAATCTACGGGGGAATGCACTGGAAAAAGCCATGATGTTTGGAAAAAGTTAGCAATAAAAGGCCACCAAAGAACGTGGTGGCTGGACACGATCAAAGCTGACACTAGCCAGAGCATAGAATAACTCAAGGAAACAGTGCAGATCAGAAGACATGGAGAGATCTGGCCCATAGAATCGCCAAGAAGCAAGAATACCATACGCACAGTTTTGGAAAAATGAGAATATACCATCAGAGGAAGAAGTGATAAGAAAAATCCTGGACTGTGCTGAGATGGACAAATTAACAAAAGAGAAAAAAGAAAAGGAAGACACAGAGTACTATCTAACATGGAACAAGTGGTATGACTGGTTGGAGACTAGAAATAATAGAGGAGAATAAATGAGGAAAGGTCAGAAGTGGAAAATGTGTGTATAATAATGTATAATAATAATAATAATAATAATAATAATATGTATTATTCTTAGTATGAAGTATAGTATGAAGGAAGAAAAATGCAAATAAGAAACAACGGGGCAACAAGGACAAATATTCTAAAGAAGAATAAGGGGGGGGAAATGTAAATAATAGAAGATTACCGTTACGAAATCACTGTTAAAAAAAAGAGAGGAGTACACACTGTGTGTGTATGTGTATTATGTTTTGTTTTGTTGGTTTAAAAAATAAAAAAATAAAAAAAAAGAATCGCCAAGAGTTGGACACAACTGAATGGATAACATCATCATCATATTTTCGATCTGTAAGTTATTAGGTTGCTGAAGTTGGAGGGAAAATATGTAAATTCTTCTCTCCCCCCCCCCTCCAAATGATGTCAACTATGTTTGGAAGCCTTGACTTCCAGACATGGCACTCTTTAAAGCCTGAAATTATGCTAATGAAAGCAACTTCCTGCCACCAGTCAGGAGAAACCCAGATTGAGATAAGTCCAGACTGTTACTTTCAGATTCTCTTGCTTATTTTATGTAGTGAACTGTGGATATCTGCCTTAAACGTTTAACCTTGATAGCTCCAGGGCAGGAGTAGGCAACCTAAGCCAGCATGGCTCAGCTTGGAAACCTCTCCCTTTCCCCTCAGCATGGCTGGTTCAGGAATTCTGGGAGTTTGAAGTCCACGAGTCATAAAAGAGCCAAGGTTGCCTACCCCTGCCCCGGGAATAGGGGAGTTGGGCCCTCAGAGGCTTCTGATTCTTTTTTTCTGCATATTCCACTAGTGCCGTTTGTGTGTATTACATTTCTTGCATTCATAACCTGACCTAAACCTTAATGTGTGCATTCACATAAAAATAACAAACAAATTGTTTAAGCTGTGTGAAAATCGAAATGGGGTGTTTTTTTAAAGAGGCATTGTTTGTGGCGCATAATTCTGCATATGGATTTTTTGTGCTGTGTTATTAAACTTGGGAACTTCAAATGTAATGATCTTGGCAATGTAAAAACTCAAGCAAAGGCAACTTAGTGTTCTTCAAGTATCCCAGATGACTGCTCTTAGTTCTCTCTTCTTTTGGTCACTGACTGTCGTGGTAGAAGCAGGTAGGAAAACCAGCTGTCAAAATATCTCAGACACTAGAAGATGAACATTGCTACGCTACTGTTCCATTGAACGTGGACAGGGAAACATCTGAATGGGTAGCAGATGGACCTCCAGATGGTGCTGTCTTCATAGCTTTATATAGACCCTGATTTAGATTGATGAAGTTCACTCCAAAGACATTTGGAGGGCCCTACATGATTTGAGAAAACCATCCTGATAGAATTTAGCACATTTCCCCATCTCTTTAAAAAACAAATAAACAGGGAGCATTTTCAAAGGATATAACATTCGTGCTATTTCTCTTTTCACTTCAATTTCAGTGGAGTGAAGCCTTCTTAATGGACCAATTGGGGAGAGAAAAGATTCCATTACTGCCAAATGTTTATTACATTACAAAGTGCTGGTGGTGATTTATGTCATTTGGATCCATCGGTGTCATCCATCGAATGCCATTATGCAAATGAAAATAGCTGCAATTGATGGCAAATTCATGTAAATTAACAGGCTTGCCTGACACTTCTGTGAAGAGGCGTTCAGATGGAAATTGGGTCTCTTGCATCTGAAGCCTGCTAAAAGAGGCATCTTAAAATCAAGATTTCAATCTGCACCTTTTCTTACCATCTGGTTTTGCTTCTTATTACCATTAATGGTTTACTGGAACAACAACCCACCATAGGTCTCTTATTTATTTAGTCCACCCCTCTTGCTCAGGCAGGAAACCCTATACCATTTCAGACAAATGGTTGTCCAGTCTCTTCCTAAAAACTTCCAGTGTTGGAGAATTCACAGCTTCTGGAGGCAGGTTGTTCCACTGATTGATAGTTCTGTCAGGAAGTTTCTCCTTAGTTCTAGGTTGCTTCTCTTTGGTTAGTTTCCATCTCTTGCTTCTTGTCCTGCCTTCAGGTGCATTGGAAAATAGCTTGACCCCCTCTTCTTTGGGGCAGCCCCTGAGATATTGGAACTCTGCTATCCTGTCCCCCCTCGTCCTTCTCTTCATTAAACTAGACTTACCCAATTCCAGCAACCGTTCCTCATATGTTTTAGCCTCCAGTCCCCTGATCATCTTTGTTGCTCTTCTCTGCACTCTTTCTAGAGTCTCAGCATCTTTTTTACATCGTGGTGACCAAAACTGGATGCAGTATCCCAAGTGTGGCCTTACCAAGGCCTTGTAAAGTGGTATTAACACTTCATGTGATCTTGATTCTATCCCTCTGTTAATGCAGCCTAGCACTGTGTTGGCTTTTTTGGCAGCTGCAGCACATGATTGGTTCATATCTAAGTGATTGTCCACTAGGACTCCGAGATCCCTCTCACAGTTGCTACTGTTGAGCAAGGTACCACCTATACTATACCTGTGCATTTGGTTTTTCTTGCCTAAATGTAGAACCCTACTTTTTTCACCATTGAATTTCATTTTGTTAGATAGCGCCCAATGATACCTGTGTATATGTGATGTCTCAAACAAAGGGGTTTGAGACATCACCAATGGTTAAAATATTGTTGCCCCTAAAGAGATGTAGTAGGTGAACACTGGAGTCATCCCCAAACCTCTGAAGCAGCCTTGTACTGCCTAATACATGTCTTTGGTGTTGCTGTCCTCAGCATGCAGAGAGCTCAGAACTCTTCATCAAATGTCCAGCCAACTGGTCACTGAGCTGCAATTCAGCATCCCAATTGTCTCCTGGTTTGTCCTCAAACTCTCCTTCAAGGCCAAACTGATCCTCCTGTACTGCAGCTCAGCATTAAACACTCACCCCCATCCTGCCTCACCTGTGTCAATGAGGACAACAGGAGTAAGCCATCAAACTTGAACTGCTAGAAATGCTGCATGGATGGAGCACGGATGATGTTACCTAGTTTGGGTAATGAAACATCTGCAAGGAAAGAACGCAGCTCAGAGGGCAACCAGCCCCCCTCCTCCTCAAGGAGAACATCTGGCCTCCTTCTGTCCTGTATCTTAAGACATGCTGATGAGTCCATTAGACAATCACTGGTTTCTCCTTTTTGAACAAATTAATCAGTGAATCCAACTTTCCCTGACAGGGTGGGACTTCCAGTCTTAGAATACCGAAGGTGGACATTTGCAACCAATTGCAGGAGACTGAATCTGAATGAGCCCGAATCTCAAAATATTCCATCTGCTTGAAAGCATCAACCACGTCTCCTATTTATTCTTTCCTATGAATACAACTGACCCTTGGGGCTGCTGGCTGCTGGCTGCTTTATGCCCAGCTGGTGCCAGATTTCATCACATTTAGCCGATCTTTTAAGACATTTAGATATTATATTTACCAAGCAGGCAAGGAGTAAAAAAGTGTAACATTCAGAAATATAGAAAAAGTCTCTCTTGTGCATTTCTGGATACTGTACAAGGGCAAGAATTAGGATTCAAAACTAAACAGTTTCACATCACCACGCATCGAGGTTTTTTTTTAAAAAGAAACAAAACAAAACTTTTTCCTGTCTTGCCACTGGCTTATGGCGAGACCAACAACTAGCCCAACTAGTCCATAATCCTAGCAGGGTTTTAATGTCGGCAGATGTCCATCTGCTACCCATTCAGATGTTTCCCTGTCCTGGAGATTCTCAGTCATCCAGGTCCTGGTTGTCCCAAAGGTGCTTTTTCAAAAGACAACTGGACTTTGTTTTTCCTTGAAGATTTTTCACTTCTCATCCAAGAAGCTTCTTCCGTTGAAAAGCTTCTTGGATGAGAAGCAACATCTTCAAAGAAAAACAAAGTCCAGCTGCCTTTTGAAAAAGCACATTTGTGACAATAACGGTGATATAGTTAGAAGAAAAAGATTTCAAGATACCTTCAGATAGACACAAGCTTCTTGTTTTTGGTTGTTGATTTTTTTTGCTAAACAACGGGAGGGGGGAAAGTAAGGTTCTGAGGAGGAGCATTTATTTGAGCTCTGATACATTCACACATTGCAGCAATTAGTCAAAATGTCAGCTAGCCGTCCAGCTCATCATTCCTTCCCTCCACTTCTGCCAATATCTGTTATTATTAGTTATAATATCTTGGGGAAGATTTGGGCCAAATAGTCATTTAAAAAAAAAAAGTCTAGTGGAAAAAGTGGAAGAAAAGCAAGAGAGGCTAACTAAAATTGGCTTTTGTCTGCGGGAAGTTTGTTCCTTGCTTTCTCGCAAAAGAATTTATGAATAGCCAGCTAAGAAAGTAGTTCATCTTATCAAACTGTAACCAATTTTCTAGGTCACAGAGAGAATGCAGGCCTAGCTACCACCCAAGGATATTTCAACTGTCCTGAAGATGAAACTTCATCTAACGTTTCGGGAATCAAATGGCAATCTTGCTTGTCTACCAAAAAAAAAAAAAAGTTTCAAATTTGACCTTGAAAGAAAACCAGCAGTGACATGTCATAAATAAATCCAAAAACAAAAACTGGAAATCCCATACATGTCCTCTCAGAAAAGAGTCTCTCTATGTTTAGTGAAGCCTCTTTGCTAGGAAACATGTTGAGGGTTATAGGTTTAACTCTTTAGATTCATCAGAAAGAACTTATTATATTAGGAATTACATGGCCAAGCTAAATAGTTTTGAGCGCTTTTTCCTCTAATGGAGTCTACAATTAGGAATAGGGATTTATACACTTTCCGGAAAGTGCTGAAGACACATCTATGCTGACAGGCTTGGGGCATGAGAGCTGCGCTCTGCCCCTCGGCCCTAAGAGTGTCCCGCCATCAGCGGCTGCGAATTGATTGTGTTTGTATGTGGTATGTGGTTAATTTTAAAATTGTTATTGTATTCTTGTTGTGAGCCGCCCTGGGTCTTCGGAGAAGGGCGGCATATAAGTGTGAATAAACTAAACTAAACATTCACAGTTTGCCAAGCAAATCTGAGCCTTATGAAACTAGATTGCAACGCCTTGGTCTCTTCAGCCTTGAAAGACGGCGTTTAAGGGGTGACTTGATCGAAGTGTATAAAATCATGCATGGGATAGAAAAGGTGGATAGAGAAAAATTCTTTTCTCTATCACACAATACCAGGACAAGGGGGCACTCCCTAAAGCTCATAGCTAAGAAAGTGAGGACAAATAAAGGGAAATATTTCTTCACCCAGAGGGTCGTTGATTTATGGAATTCACTTCCTGAAGGGGTCGTGACAGCTGTCAGCCTTGACAGCTTCAAGGCAGGGCTAGATAGATTCATGGATGCAAAGTGTATCGGTGGTTATTAAAACGGATGTCCATGTGCCGCCTCTATGTTGGTTGAGGCAGGCAGGATTCCCTTGGGTACCATTTGTTGGGGGTCAAGGGAAAGGGAGGGTTTTGCCTTCTCTTTCTGCTCAAGATCCCCATGTACAATTGGTGGGCCACTGTGTGACACAGAATGCTGGACTCGATGGGCTTTGGCTTATCTTCCTGTCTTCCTCCACCAAATTCATTGAAACAAGCGCACTGCGTAATGGAATGTGCACTTGGAGAAGCATGGGGGTAGATTTGGCAACACAGAGCTTTCCCAAAGAGGAGCCCAAGACAAGAGACTGCTTAGTTCTGAGCTAAAGGAGGAAGAGAGATAGAAGTTCAAGGTAACTACACCCAGCCTAGAATCTTTCTGGATATGTCAAGTAGGTTGTAAAGTAATAGCTTTAGTGTAGTAAGATTCTGCTCATTAGGAGTAAGCAAATAAATTGGACTGTTAGATTTCACTGTTGTCTTTGGGCTTCAACCTGACACTTGTGCTCATCCCTTTTGGTTTCTATCTAGAGCAGGGGTCTTCAAAGCTGGCCCTTTTATGACTTGTGAACTTCAACTCCCAGAATTCCTCAGCCAGGCATGCTGGCTGAGGAATTATGGGAGTTGAAGTCCACAAGTCATAAAAGGGCCAAGTATGAAGACCCCTGATCTAGAGCCACAGAATGGCAATGAATCTGGCCACTGAGGCATGAGTGGAGAAGTGTTTTCAATCTTCTACACCAAGCTCCTGCTGTACATTTGTTCTGGAAAGAATTTGGGAGTGAGGGTGTTAGAATTGCAATCGCTGGTCCATCAGAAAGTTCCTGGATTTTCCTAGAGCTAAACTTTCTGAACTACACCCCACGAATTCAGTTGTTCCTCTTTCTACCTCATATCTGAATGAAGACGAAGAAAAACTCAAGTCACCTTTGCAGTGGATTAGTTGTTTCCACTGTCCCTTATGAGAAAGGATAAAATTAATAATTTTAAATTTAATTTTTTTTCTCCTGAGATATGCCATTTGGATCACAGGGATCCTGGTGTATGGTGCTTAGGAGTCCCTCTCTTTCTCCAGCCTTTTCTCTCCAAAATTCAAAATCCAAACAAATTGCATTGGAAGGATCCTCGATAGAAGGCTAAATAGCCTGAAATGTAATAAGAAAGTGTTGACAATCTGCATCTTGGTTCTTGTTTGTTCAATCCAAATTCTGTCTGAGTAGGTGGGATACAAAGCCACAAACAACAGACAGAAAATTCTGAGTGGGATCAATGGAGCTGATTATGTAAATTTTTTTCCCTTCATTAAAGGGAGGCACAGAAAGAGTTCTTCTTATCTTCATAGCTCCATTGTCAAATCTCCCTATCCCAAGGATCTCCAAACTTGGCAGCTTTAAGACTTGTGGATTTCAACTCCCAGAATTCCCCAGCCAGCATGCCTGGCTGGGGAATTCTGAGAGTTGAAATCCACAAGTCTTAAAGTTGCCTAGTTTGGAGACCCTTGCCCTATCCCAAACCCCCTTCACTAGTTCTCTTCTGAAGATGGCCACATTGGAGAAGAGCGAAAGAGACGAGTAAGCAGCTTCATCTCCCCTGGTGTTCTACAGTTACGTTTGGACCATGTTTGATGGTGGAATTCTATCTTCACAACATCAATATAACTGAGGGCACCTCAACAGCCATCTAGATGGAACAATTGATAAAGTTTGTTACCTATTCAACCAAATTTCATACTGATGCTCAGTTGCTCTGAATGTAAAGAATGTAAAAAGCCAGCCATAGTGATGGGAGAGGTGAAAAACTGCTCTCTTCTATCAGGATCTCACTTTCCAGCCTGGCTAAAACAGTAGCAAAGGGAGGAGAAAACAAAGAAGAAGGGGAGTGTTGAGAGAACTTGTCACAATCACCAAAGCACATTTTTATGATATATATTTTTTCTCAACTTCTGAGCCAGGGACGTTAATTACAACCCTGATTGTGCAAATCCATGGCAACGGATTGTGGAATGTGTAATTAAAGCCCAACGAGCAGGGAGATAAGTGCCCTTCTGAGCAAATTTTGGTTCATCTAAGCAGAAAGGGATAGGTGATGATGCCGTCCTGTGTACAAAGGAGTATTAATAGAAAGGACGATGGCTTCTCTGAAGGACAATAATGGTGCAGAAAGTATCCCACAGAAGAAGGCGAGAGGCTATGCAGAAGAACAGAAGGACCAGCATCTCCCCGTTGGCCTTGGCATGAATAAAGATCATGAAGACATTCTTAGAACTTTATTAACAGAAAGTAGGAGGAGAAAGTACCTCCCCAAAGAATGAAGTAGATAAAGAAAATAAATAAATAAATAAATAAATAAATAAATAAATGCTATAATGTTGTTTGGCACTGCAGAATAGATTCATTTCACGAACATATATCACAAGAAACTTTCATTCCTGAGTGTGATATCCATGACTTCTAATATCACACTGATTTGGAGATGAACCTCAGTACTGTTGTCACTATCTAGATTATTTCTTAGAGATGTGGAGTTCTGATTTCCAAAACTACCTAGGAAGTATGTTCACTATGGAGAATTAGGCAAATCTGGTGCCTTCAGATCAGTTGAGAAGTTCAGGATATTGAAGCAAATGTTAACCTTGGCTGGGAAAGAGAGTTCACACAAGTTCATCATCGGGATGGTCCACAAGAGATCAACTGCTCCTAACTAGGATGTCACAAATAAGAGTGACCAATTGATATGGTTGCCAAACAGTGGACAGGCACTTGCGATTAGTTACAACTTGCTAGGTCTGAGAAAAAAATTGCAGGACAGAACTCCAAATTAATCAAGAAGTAGCTGAAGAATCCCTTGTATTCCTTCTGTCCTGGATGAATACAGTCAATCCAAAGACCGAACACAATCTTCTTGCAATGTGTTACTTCATCAAGTCACACACACATTATAATATAAGGGAGAACTTATAGAAGAAATAGTGGTCTGAGAAGACCAAAAAGGAATTATAATTCTCTTTAATGGGAAGGACAAATGAAAGACCATCCAAGGTCATATAGATCATGTGATGTAATTCCCATATCTAGAAAAGGAGTGTGTGTGTGTTTAATTGAGGCTGCCCAACAAAGTGAACAACTTATCAGAATCACAGGCCTGAAACAATCTAATGCCCTCTTTGATAAACTAATCTGCTTAATCTACAAAGAGACAGAAGAGTGAGTTGTGGTGTACTCCCTTGCTTTTTCACAGAAAAACTGCAACACATCCTTAGCAAGAAAGAAGCTTTGTGGGGATGGCTTGGGTTCAGAAGAAGCTACCACAATAAGAGATAAGCAGCTTGCTGAAGAACAATTTGTACTCCATGCTGGCCAGCGAAGACAACTTGTACTGAAGGGAGCTCAGTGCTTAACACATGTTGTTTCAGCAACTGATCTGCCACAAAAACCCAAAATGGACCTTGTGAAAACAACGCTCCTCTTGTTTGCTATAAATATTGGATGAGAACGTCAACTTCTGCTCTGCACTTACGTTCAAAGCCTACCCGAGTTGTACAGGAGGCATTCCTGAGACACCTTGATTATTAAATCCCTTGACCATCACTTTCTTTTCACAGCTCTTGGCTTTGGTTTTCTTCTTCCTAACACGACATTTCAAACCAGGTATAGTCAAAAGGAGTAGATTTTATTTACTGACAAGATCTTTAGAGCAAAAAGAGTGCTACTTCTTTTCTTTCTTATGCCTGGTCAAACATAAGGACCCTTCCTTCCTTTTTTTTTCTTTTCTTCCTTCCTTTTTTCTTTTCTATCTATCTATCTATCTATCTATCTATCTATCTATCTATCTATCTATCTATCTATCTATCTATCTATCTATCTACCTACCTATCTATCTACCTATATCATCTCTCCTTCTCTATTTCTATATCTATCTATCCATACACACACACACACACAATACACACATACAGTGTTCTATCTATCTATCTATCTATCTATCTATCTATCTATCTATCTACCTACCTATCATCTACCTATATCATCTCTCTCCTTCTGTATTTCTATATCTATCTATCCATACACACACACACATACAATACAGTGTTCTTTCTATCTATCTATCTATCTATCTATCTATCTATCTATCTATCTATCTATCAACCTACCTACCTACCTATCATCTACCTATATCATCTCTCTCCTTCTCTATTTCTATATCTGTCTATCCACACACACACACACACACACACACACACACACACAATACACACATACAGTGTTCTCTGTTCTCAATCTGGATTACTGCTGAAGCCAATTTATGATTTTCCATTATGAGTTATAGCACTTGAGGATATTTCCTGAATTTTCTGTATGGGTGTGCAGGCCTGGGTGTGTGTGCGTAGATATACCATACATTCTTTTATTAATTCAACCCTTCTCAATCTTATAATCCCATTGTCACTTTTTCTAACACGCCCCTCAGTTAAATGCAGTAAGAGAACTCCATCCCCATTCTCCAAGACCCTGAAGACGAGGGTTTTGTTCAATGTTAGCCATCATCTTCTCAAAACACGTATATATCCCATCTCTTTCTCTCCGTCCCTTAATAGTGGGACCTCACCGGGGCAGATCTGCAGTGACAGAAAGTCTGTTGAGACGTAGGAGATGCTTGGAAATCTATTCCATTGGGGAGGAATTGAAACCTGGGCTTGCTTTTTATGCAGGTAACTGCTTCCTCTCCCTCCCCCCCTTTAAAAAAAGAAAAGAAACCACAATCCAGACAGAGAAAATTAAATCCTGATACAATCCAGCAATAAATTGAATATGCTCAGGCAGGATATGTTGAATTTCATACAGGCAGGTAAGATACAGCAGGATTCATAGAAAACTAAGCTTTGAATACATATATTTCTATATACATCTATATTAAACAAAGTCACCCTGTTTCACTCTGCATATGTGACAAATTGCTGTTGGCTCCTGGTAGCAGGTTGCTAAAGGTCCTACCCTGTTTTGTTAGGGGCACTTTTTGGTAACAAGGAAGTCAGAGGCTGCATTCACACAACCATGCTTAACTGAGTTACGGGAAATAACCCATTCTTTGGGTTTGCACAATACACTTCATCGTCATTAACTAAACTGGGTTTGCCCCACACAAAGACACATCCACTTCCCCCGCACACACTTAACCGAGATTAACACAAACCAAGCTCAGCACGTTAGGTGAATGCAACCACTTGGCCTTTCGCGGACGTGGTACAGCAGGCAGTCCTCGACTTACCACAGTTCATTTAGGGACCGTTCAAAGTTACAACGGCACTGGAAAAAAGAGACTTGTCCCCATTTTACACACTTAACAACCACTGCAGCATCCCCAGGGTCACGTGATCAAAATTCAGACGTTTGGCAACTGACCCGTATTTGTGACGGTTGCAGGGTCCCCGGGGGGGGTGTCACATGGTCCCTTCTGCAACCTTCTGACAAACAAAATCAACAGGAAATGCCAGATTCACTTAACGACCAGAGTTAGTAGCTTAACAACTGCAGTGATTCACTTAACAAGTCTGGCAAGAAAGGTCGTAAAATGGAGCAAAATTCACTTGGCAACCGTCTAGCTTAGGGATGGATATTTGTGGTCTTTAAGTCGAGGATTACCTGCCAGGCAATGCTTTCTCAATCTGTTAGATTAAAACTTCCGAAGCAGGAAATTGAACTGGAGTTTTGGGAATAAAATGGATGGGGAAGTCTCAGCAAGCAACACTTCAAGTTCTTGGGAAAAGCTATGATAAAGCATGAATAAAATGAATGTTTGCAGTGAGGGCACAGCTGTTGTCTCACTCTCCTTCTGCAAATGTGGAACAACTCTTATAAAGAGCAACACATTTGGAAAGGTTATTCTTTAGGCAAAAGAAGGCTAAGGCCGGCAAGCTATATCATCAATGTTATCTCTGCTAAAATGAATGTCGTCTTCCTTTCACTGTCGTGACTCCAAACCAAAGAATCAAAGAACTTTGGAACTGACATTTGGTAAACAAAATTCAGAGTTAAAGGAGGAGGCAGTCCTTGACTTAGTCTAGTTTCAAAGTTACAGACACTGAAAAGAGTGATTTATGATAGGTTTCCGTGGCAGCATCCTCAGTCACGTGATCAAAATCTGGGCACTTGGCAACTGGCCTGTATTTATGACCGTTGCACCATCCTGGGATCATGGAGCCACTTCCCAACCATCTTTCAACAAACAAAAGTCAATGGGGGGAGCGCTGTGCCTTTTAAGGACCACATCTAGCAACTGCAGTGATTTACTTAACAACTGGGGCAAGAAGGCAATAAAGTTGGGCATGACTGACTTGGCAATTTGTCTTCCTTAGCAACAGAAATATCATGGTTGGGAGTCGAGGGTCTACCTGCAATCTCCTGCATGTATAATTTCCAGGGTTGTTTTAGGAACCTAACATTCATTTCAAGTTATCTCAAATTTGCCATTCGAAATCTAGCTTTTGGAAGCAAACGAACAAACAAACAAAAAATCCTTTGGCAAATCTTCTTTGTCCAGTAAGACCATGCAAAACTCAGAGTCTTGAATTTTTTTCTAATTTTTTTTTTCTGCCGGGCGGGTGGGATTATGTTCCTTCCAACGTAGAAAAGGGTGAAAGGTGAAGGTTTTTTTCTCCGAGCCTGTGGGTTGGTTTCGTTACCAAGCTAGTTAACATCTTCAGTGGAGTTGAATAAACTCCGCTGAAGATGTTACCTGAAGATGTAATGAAACATTCAGAAACCAACCCACGAGCTTGGAGAATGAATCTTCACCCTCATCCTACGCCCAAGCTACAGATATTTGCCACTACTGCGAGTCAACTTGTGTTGAAATGACAAAGATGGAACAGTAAGGGTTATGGATGTCCCCACTAGTAATTTTCAATTATTTTCTAGAGTCACTCAGTCATTGTTGCGCCAAAATAACAGTAATCGGGACAGATTTTGCATCATGATGCTATGAAGCCCCTTCAAAGAATGAGCAGGGAAATGACCCAAACAAGGTCCTTCCACCCAGTTTTTGAGCTATTATTTTTAAATTCTGCTGCAACTAGACCACGCAACTGGTTTTGCTATTTGTTGCACAGGAAAGCATCCTGGAGAAATAACTTTTGCATTAGTAAGGTTTCATTATTCCAGGTGCCGGTTTGAACTTTGATTTGTTCCAGAATAAACTAATAAGATTTTAAAAAAAAAGAATAGTATTCTGCCAATTTATTCAGGACATTAGATACTAGGTTTGTTCAAAACACACATTGGAAATATTGTATGTTTTGTCCTAATCCTCCAGGTTATGCTACACTCAGAGAAACGTGAAGAAGAGGGACTCAGGGACATAGAGGAAAGGTGATAATGCATGGATTGGTGTATGTGTGTGTGCGCGCGTGCGCACAGCAGTGTTTCTCAACCTGGGCCACTTGAAGATGTGTGGACGTAAACTCCCAAAATTCCCCAGCCAGCAAAACTGGCTGGGGAATTCTGGGAGTTGAAGTCCACACATTTTAAAGGGGTCCAAGGTTGAGAAACACTGCTGGATGCTAATACCGGTAGCACTGAATGCTGGATGCTAATAGCACTGGGCAGTCCAGAGAGCAGGAAAGGGTACATTATTGAATAGCAAGCATGCTGGGTATTTCTAATGATTGTCTTTGCATCTAAACTCATTGTCCTCATCTGCTTTCTGTTGCCTCTAACACACTCACTGAGGGAGTAAAAAAAAATGAAGCCATTAGCAAAAAACAAGACATGCAAGTCATGGCACAACGCAGGAGGTCATAGCTCAACAGATAGGCTGTAGGATCTGGTCTAACCTATTGGTTTTTCTATGCATCAGATTCGATGGACTAGTTCAGGAAAGCTGATGCTGTAATGAAACAGTTTATTTCCAAGGAGCAGTGGGAAACTGACTAGCACCCAAATTTGGTTGGGGCAAGAGTAGAGCCGCTGAAATCAAGAGGACAAATTAGCCATACAATAAACATTCAACAAATCTTCTTCACCCAACTGAGTTGGATGCAACTACTAATAGCCTGAGAGGTTTTGTTTTAAAGAGCCATTTGTTGGGAGTTGTGGGTGCTCCATCACTGGAGGTTTTCGAAGATTTCTGAGGTTCTTTCCAGCCCTATGATCCTATGTCCCATGTTGCACAGCCCAGGCAAGTCAGGGGGTAGGCTATCCTTATAGGGCAGCAAAGTGGCTAAAAAACCAATTCTAGCAGAGTTTTATGCCTCCAAACAGAGGCATTTGTTTTGTATGTCAGTCCTTTGCATTTGCAATCAATGAATCTTGAAAATAGGGCAGGTCTCTTTTTTCATAAATCATCTATTGAGATATGCAAAGTGCACCGATCTGTTGACAGATAGGAAGTATTTTTTTTTAAGTCAGTTGAGAAGGGAGGATGAGTACATGACTTCTTTGCCAGTATTAATCTATGCAGTTTTCCAAAATACAAGGTGTTTCTCATAGAGAAACCGTAAACTAAGACAAGAGTATGGAAAATGATAGCCCTCTGGATGACCAAAAATACAGCTTCCACTAACTTACCTAAGAAGGCCTGGGAATTCTTGAAACATTGCTTTGCAAAAGGGAAGAAACCTACCAACTTTTTTCCTTTCTTCACTCCAAAGAAGATTCAACTCACTAGGGACATCCAGTTAAGCACTTTCATCCTGTGTGGGGGGCCATCAAGGGGAGAGCAAGCAACAAAAGCAGCGTTGCATCATTGCGAAACAGGCTCTGCCCCATTTGTACCTGTGTTTGACAGCATTTCATCGTTTGGACAAAAGCATTGTACCCAACGGGGAACTCGGTTTTCAGCCTCATCTCTCTAAAGTGACTCATTGGTCAAAACTCTCACAAAGTTTTACAACCCAAAGTAAAAAAACAAACAAACCAAAAAAAAATAATAAAAAGATCAATGTTGTGTGTATGTGTGTGTGTGTGTTTAAAAAAGAAAAGCCACAACAGCTGCATATTATATCCTACAAGCACTTAAAAGTACCACATGCCAAAGAAACTGGACAGTTCCAAGTTAGCTTTGTTGCGGAGAAGAAATCAAAATGGGAACTCCCAATTTGTACACCTGGAAAAGAAGAGAGAGAGAGAGAGAGAGAGAGAGAGAGAGAGAGAGAGAGAGAGAGAGAGAGAGAGAGAGAGAGAGAGAGAGAGAGAGAGAGAGAGAGAGAGAGAGAGAGAGAGAGAGAGAGAGAGAGAGAGAGAGAGAGAAGAAGGAGAGAGAGAGAGAAAGAAAGAAGGGGAGAGAAGAAGGAGAAGGGAGAGAAAGACAGAGGGAGGGAGGAAAAGGACCAGGAGAGAAAGAGACATTTTGTTCCTCATGCAATCAGGGAGGAAAGTGTTAGGTCCAACTCTGACACCCACCTATGATAGCCCTTTCTAGGAACATCCATTGTGCAAGTCTCTTTTTCTAACCCAGGAAAGAAAATAAAAATTCTGTCTCTTAGGAGGAAAAGTGTGGGGCAAATTCCACAAGGGATGGGTGTGCTCTTCATTTAAGACACTTTTCTTGAATCTACAGAGTCATCTCCCCATCCTCATCCTCACCCACCCGCCAGCCCACCCACCCTCCCTCCCAGTAAAAACCCGGAAAAACTTTTGGCTGCAGGGAACAAATCAACCCAGGTGCTGAAGCTTCATGGGGGGAACAGACTCACTCCTAAGGTCAGCTTGGAAGAGGATATGAAGGATAAGGAGCATATACTGCAAAGACAGCTCTTTAAAGAAACTCAGGGCTGGATTTTGGAGCTTGGGATTGTCCCATCCACAGCAAACTCAGTCATGACCCTCCGAGCCAAGGGATTGGTGGTCTTGAGAAGTTCAGCTGCAGATGTTCGGATGCCTGAGGCCCCCTTGCCGCCTTTCTTCTGAAGGAGAGCCTTAAAGTCCTCGTTTCTGCTTGAGGCTCTGCTTGTGCTGGAAGGGCATTCATTGATCACAAGCCCTGCGGCATTCTTGATGGGCATCTGGGAATTTGGTCGGTTGCCAAAAGAGTCACTGGGTTCCTTCCATCCCAGCAACTTCCTTTTGGATCTGTGAACAAAGGGATGATGAGACAAACTCGAGGGAGAAATAAAGCGATGACCACTATTCATAACCAACACTTGATAGCCTGGGAGCCAGCTGGAAGCTAGGGAAATATTTCTAATGGTACACAAGCTACAAGTCATCCATCCATCCATCATCCCATCCATCCATCCATCCACCCACCCACCCACCCATCCATCCATCCATCCATCATTCCATCCGTCCATGCATCCATCCACCATCTGCAAGAGCTCAAAGTACTATAGAAGAGAATATTTATAGCTCAGGGTTGAACCATGGGGTCCTTGGTTCTCTCTGCGCTTGGCTGTTTTCTTGCAGACATTCCATTACCTGACCAGGTAACATCATCATTATCTGAGGTTGGATAATTAAACTGGTGGGACTGAAATGGCCGGTTCCTTTTGTTTTCAACTTGGACAGGGTTGGGTAACTTTCAAAAAAGTAATGTAGGAGCTGAACGGGAGCCTACCACGTTTATGTAACTTCTCTATTTTTCTAAGACAAAAAGTGTTCTAATCTGGCAATTTGTCACCAGATCTCACATGTGGGGCTGAGGGGGAAGGTTCCGCAAAAAAAAGAAAAGCGGAATAAACAGGAGGAAGGCTGGGGCCCATAGCTCAAAGATTGTGAACGGCTAGGAGACCTGCTAAAAGAAGCTTCTGCACCTATGCCAGGTCAACTCAAGGAGCAACAGAGACACCAACCAAGAAAGATGACCTGGATCTAAATCTTTTTCTCACTCAAGGCAGACTGGCTGGTGGGAGGGGAGGTAGCCCCAGGGATCTGGATTGGGCAAGCAGCACACAACGGTCCCTCAAGAGTTGTCTCCTGGATAAACTCCCACCTGTGAATGACAGTGAATAAATCTTCTGTGGTTCGGTTTGTCACAAAAACATCGTCATCTTCCTCGGTTATGGACTCAGCTGTTTTGTCGCTTACAAAGTGTTTCTCTCTGCTCCTCAGACCCACAGAATTCCCTATGGAAAAGAAAACAAGAACCTTGGAAAAAAATAGGTCACTTCCACGAGTGGGATTCAGACAGTAAGTAGGACACAAAAAGAAACAGGGTGTTCCTCAAACAGCGATAGGCAGCATTTGCGTATGACGGAAGGGGAATAAAATAGGGTACAGTACTTTTTTGGGAAGATATTGGTTTGAGTCTTCCCACCATCTTCAGGAAACCCATCCAGTTGACCACAGAAAGGCGAAAACAGCATTCTTTCTCCCTTTGCTGCCATCCAGTTGACTGGATTTTGCAACCCTAATCTGCAAGACCTGCACCGTAAATATCACATTAGTCTACAATCCCATTAGCGTACATTAGCCGAGTGTCCTGTCCTACACGTTCTGCAGATATTTTGACCAGTGCCTAGAATTCCATAGCACTCAGGAAAATTTCTCTTCAGTTTACATTTACTCCTTAACTGATTTAAGGCCTTCCCTCAACACCCTGACGTAGAAAAAGCAAGAAGGCTTACCTGAAATGTCACCCCATGATAGGTCTGCAGCAGTTGGACTTACATTCACCTCATTGGCAACAGGAGACGGCACTTGGTAGGTGGTCAGTTCTGAGTAGGCAGAATCCTCATCTAGCATGATAACTGGGCTAGGAGGCAACCTCTGATCCCCAGGACAAGGCCCTGGATGGCGTGGGGAAGTCACCAAAGGCAGGTAAAGTACACTAGGCTTCTTTGGGACAGGAGGTGGGACTTTAGTTTTACGGCTCTCTCCCCCAGGCACCACCTCATCGAGAGCCTTGGCCTTCATCTGCTCATCCTCCTCCAAGCTGTCCTCAGAGAGTCTCCGTGCGGTGGAGAAGAATGTCCCTGTGGTGCCTTGTGTGGGAGAAGCTGCCCCCTCAGCAGAAGGGGATTCTGTGGGGCTCCACGTGCCTGTATCCCACAGGTGGTCTGGCCTCCTGCCCACCATATAAATGTTCTCTGCAGGGACCAATCCTTGGGGTGCAGCTGGAGAAGTTGGAGAGCTCACAGGAGACTCCTCCTGGACTGGTGGAGTTTTATGCAACAGCATCGGTGGCCTTCGGGAGAGGGGTGGCTTTTCTGCCACTGGGGGCCGGACCTTCTTGCCAGGTTCCTCAAGTAGCTCTGGACTGTCCATGTTATCCTCAGTCTCAGATCGGCTGACAGAACGCAAACGGACAGAACGCAGGTCTAGCTGGGTCACCATTGGCATAACTGGCTGCACTGGACTCAGCTTTGGGCCCAACTTGGCTCCAAAGGTAGAATCCGAGTGGTGTCGGCTTACTTTGGCTTTGCTCTTGTGTGAGATCTTCAAGCCCGAGAGGTCTAGATGTGTTGGTGGGGCAAAGGGCAGGTCGAACGAGAGACGAGACTTGGGGCTTCGTTCCATAGGAGAAACAGGGGGTAGGGAGGACTTCCTCTCTGGCACAAGGGGCCTTGTCCGTCCACTCTGGTGAGGAGCATGACCCAGAACCATGGATGTTGGAACGGTTGGGGTTGGCGTTTCAGACTGACTGGAGTAGCCACTGGAGGGAGACATTAGCCCTGTCAACCTCCCTGGGGAAGAGGTTTTCAAACTCATGTCAGCACACAGGTGAGATGGGGTGGTGGCCCGGGAGACGGAAGGAGATGGGAGGGACTCAGAACTACCACGTACCTTGGACAGCTCAATTACAGTAGTCCCAGTAGCAGTGCTGGATCCGGACAAGGAGCAATAAGGATCCCCAGAATTCCATTCAGGCATAAAGCCCTGCTGGGCATAGGGCCTGCTCTCCAATTCCCTTGTTGGATCACCTTGGACTTTGCTGTGGACCTGTGCATCAGGCAGCAAATAAAGACTTTTGGGTCTCTGATCCTGGGGCAGTGCCTCACCACTCACTTCTGCTTCGCTGACTTGCCCTTCTTTGATCAAGGAGACGCTGCGCATGGGTGGGCAAGGCTTCTTCTTGGCCTTCTTGAGAGAGATGCTCTTGGTTCGTTGTCGACGCTGCCTTCGGGCCTCTTGCTCCAGAGCCAGGGAGATGTTATCTGTGCTGGTGCTCCCCTCCGAGCTGGCACTGGGATAACTAAGGCCACAGGTCTCACTGCCCCCAATGTCCACTGAGCACAGGGAGGCTGTGTCTGTAGGGACAGAAAGTGACCTCTCACGGAATTTGCACATGATTCTTTCCCTCTCCAGTTGGGACGATTCCTCTTCACTTGAGTTGACAAGGGCTGCAGGGACTTTGATGTCTCTTGTTCTACACCTCGAGCTTCCCTCAGCCTCTAGGGGGGACTCAGGAGAAGTGCAAAACCTCCCACACTCATTCACCCCAGCCATATTGTCTTGGCTAATGAAGAAGGAAGAAAGTTGATCTGCCTCTGGAGTGTCCCTGGGTGTGCAAGGAGACATCTGAGATGCACTCTCTGCTGCCACCTCATTTTGGCTCACAGAAGAGTTGGTGTAGCAGAAGGAGGAGGTGCTGCAACCAGGAGAGAAGATGGAGTCCTCTTTGGGGCCATTGCACAATGGGCTGGCATACATCACCTTGGGGTTCTCAGCACGGCCTGCTTGGATTTGGCAACCTCGTCCCTGTAGGACTCCCCCGAGATCACTGAAAGTCTTTCTCAGCTGTGGTCGGGACTGAGGAGAACGGGCTTGGCGAGTGGAGCTCCTTCCATTGACCACATCAGGGACAAAATTGCAAGAGATGGACTCAGCTATGGTGGCTGGTGGGTTGACGATGGGCCCATTGCTACTTCCTAGAGAAGAGTTAGAAAGGCAAGGATGAAACAGAGTAGAGAAGCTCTTTAAGACTTGTGGACGTCAACTCCCAGAATTCTGTCTGTTCAAGCCAGCTAGGGAATTCTGAGAATTGAAGTCCACAAGTCTTAAAAACTGCCAGTACCTTGCTTAGATACACAACATGGCAGTGATTAAAGCAAAGAGCCTTTTATTCAGCTTTGGATGCACCCTAGCCTGCGACGTATTTTTAAATCAACAAATAAAATAAATATCTTTACGACTGATCAGCAAAAACCAAAAGAGCAAGGGAGCAGCTGCCCCACCAGTTGGTCACCTGGATCACGGAGAGAGAGGTGGGGGAAACCAATCACGGTCCGTCTTCGGCGTAGCAAAGACTTGGGATTCATGGCGGTCTCTGTGTTGAACAAGGAGTGTCGTGCGCTGGCGTGTCGAGCAAACGGCTGCCCTGGAACCGAGACAAAGAGATTCAGTGGTCCACACAGAGACTAGGAAGCCCAGAAGATGACAACAGACAGGAGAGGCAGATGACCTTAACTCGTGTTGCTCAATCTCAGCAGCTTTAAGATGGGTGGTCTTCAATTCCCAGAATTCCCCAGCTGGCTTCAACAGAGAGATGGTTTTCATGAAGGTGTGTGAATTGTGACAGGAATGGAGGGACAAAACCCACCAGCATCCTCTAAAAATCTCAAGCTTTTGCTGTACCGAGTTTGAATTTATTAGATGCTGATAGTGACAGGACCACAAATATAGGCTCACATTACATGCAGTCCTCATTTAATGACCACAGCTGGAACCAGCAACTTGGTTGTTAAGTGAAGAAGTTGCTAAGTGAAACCCTGACTGTATTTTCAATCTTACTCCAGCTTTCCTTTGCTTTACAGACCCATGAAAGTCATAAATGAGAGGACGAGTCACAAAATTGCTTTTTTTTCATTACCACTCTTGCTGTGAATAGTCACAAAATGAGGCAGCTGCTAAGCAAGGACTCCCTGTACGTGCAACACTCACAAACAAAATACCCAAAATGAGATGAAAGAAATATTTGAGAAACCCCAGTTGAATGCTCTAGTCTAGTGCAGCACGTTGCACATTTGCATGCCCAGAAGTCCAGATGCAAAGCTTCAATGCCGGTTGCACTTTCCCCTAACGTGCTGAGCTTAGATGCTTTTCCTTGCAATTCCTCCATCATTTCATTATAAGAAACTGCCCTTACACACACACACACACACACACACACACACACACACACACACACACACACACACACACACACGATCTATTCTACCTGAGACGTTGATGGGGATGATGTTTGCTTGGGTGGAACAGGGCTGTTGTAATCTCTTTTCCTCCAGAGCAGGCAGAGGGGATCCCTGGATCCAAGCTGTGTGTTTGTCTGGAGTAGCAGGCAAGCTGAGCGAAGGCTCCAGCACTCTTATCCCCAGGCTCGTTGTTTCATTCTCCTTCACTTGCTGGCTTGTAGGCTGTCAGAAAGTGGTATTGATGGGGAAAAGAATCAGCTAAGCCCACCAGCCACAATATTTCCCTTAGCAAGCTACAAAGCACCAGACTCACCATGAAGACGAACTCCATGCGTTTGTTGGGTGGAGGGTGAGGGCTGCACTCGAGATGCCTGTCCACTGAAGGGGAGCTGGCATAGCGGAAAGTTTGGCCACTGATCTTGGCATCAGAATACGGCTCCTCATACTCTTCTAGAAGGAAGGAAGGAAGGAAGGAAGGAAGGAAGGAAGGAAGGAAGGAAGGAAGGAAGGAAGGAAGGAAGGAAGGAAGGAAGGAAGGAAGGAAGGAAGGAAGGAAGGAAGGAAGGAAGGAAGGGAGTTAGAATAATTTGTACACAATCCATTCTTCACCTATCCTTGGGCAAGGGTACTTTCATTTCCTCTTTAAATGTTTTTCAATCCGTAATGTTGAGTCACAATCTTTTCAAAATGGCCTTGACTTCTTCCACATACTATACCTTCTCTTTTAAAAGTATAACTGCTTATCTGATGAGGAGCTCTGTAAAATTTGGATGTTTGGAATTCTTTATGTTATTTTGTTTGGATTTTGCAAAGGGGTGACTAGCTATTTTTTTACCCTCCTTCCCAAAATGTGATATCACAAAACACCTATTTTTTCCGCCTCCCCAAAATGGTCTCTTCTGAGGTAATAACACTGGTTCATGGAGGAGTGGATTTTGCTTGATGAAGAAAGGAAGAGGGAAAAACCACACCCAACTTGTAAGATAGAAAGATAGATAGATAGATAGATAGATAGATAGATAGATAGATAGATAGATAGACAGACAGACAGACGAAAGATAGATAGATAGATAGATATAGATAAAAGATGATAGAGAGAGATGATATAGATAGATAGATAGATGAAAGATAGATATAGATAAAAGATAATAGAGAGAGATGATATAGATAGATAATAGATATATAGAGAGATATTATACATAGATAGATGATAGAGAGATAGAGAACGTGCGAGAGAAGATATAGATAGATAGATAGATAGATAGATAGATAGATAGATAGATAGATAGATAGATGATAGATAGATAGAGAGCGAGAGAGATGATATACATAGATAGATGATAGAGAGAGAGAGAGATAATATGGATAGATAGATAATGATAGATGATAGATAAATAGATAGATATGATAGAGATAGAGATGATAGATAGATAGATAGATAGATAGATAGATAGATAGATAGATAGATAGATAGATAGATAGATAGATAGATAGATAGATTCAGTACCTTGTAGCAAACTTTGGAGATTGAGCTCAGCTTCATGGTGCAAGTCCTCCACACCAACAGGTCGAGCCAAAAATATGTTGACGGGTTGATGCCATAACAGCTTGGGTGGGATAGGCTTCTTCACATCGAGATCTAAGTTGGAAGTAGCTGGAGAGAAAAAAACAACAACAAAGAGGAAGAAAGAGAACAAAGTTTGTGTTAGGATTCAAGAGACACAAGAGAGATATTTCCGGATGTGATTGCACAACCCAACACGATCTACTTTTGAACTACAGGAAGTTCCCAACTTGCAACCATTCATTTATCGACCATTTTGAAGCTACAGTGGGGCTGGAAAAAGTGACCCATGACCAATCCACACACTAATGACCATCGCAATATCCCCATAATCATGGCATCAAAATTTTGGCACTTGGCAACATGTTATTTACAATGGCTGCAGGGTCACATGATCCCCGTTTGTGACTTTCCTAGCTGGTTTCCATCAATGGGGAAGCCAGGTTCACTTAACATGATTCATATAACAACTGCAGTGATCCACTCAATAACCATGCCAAAAGAAAAATTGTAAAATCAGGAAGAACTCACTTAATAACTGCCTTGCTTAGCAATGGAAATTCTGATCCCAACTTTGGTCATAAGGCAAGGACTGCCCTTACTTAGCTCTTGCCATTTGCAATATTTTTTTTTAGCAGGAGAGCGAAATATTAAGCCTAATCCAGCAAAATCCAAGCAGATTAATCACTGTAAATTGAAACCTTTGATCCGATTTGGCTCAACCCTTCAAACCAATTCAATCAATCTGATTTAGTGTCAAATCATCAAATGTTATTTGCAAAGCACCGTATCTATTCCTGGTCAGAGCTGTCTGTGACAATGGGCTGGCAGTGTCCAATACTTGGGGGGTTGCCACAAAGAAGAAAGGGGTCAACTTATTTTCCAAGGCACCAGAAGGCAAGATGAGAAACAATGGATAGAAACTTACCAAGGAGAGAAACAACCTGGAATTAAGGAGAAATTTCCTAACAGTGAGGACAATTAACCAGTGGAACAGCTTGCCTCCAGAAATTGTGGGTGTTCCATCACTGGAGATTTTTAAGAAGAGGCTAGAGGTCAGTCACTTGTCTGAAATATTGTAGGGTCTCCTGCTTCAGCAGAAGCTTGGACTAGAAGACCTCTAAGCTCCCTTCCAGTTCTATTCTGATTGATTGATTGTATTCAATAAATTGTATTCGTAAATTGCATAAAACACACTTTTGCCGGCAGGCCTGGGGCAGCTAACACCTTGCCCCTAGCCAGTGTATGTTTGTGGAATGATTGGTTTCTTTTTTAACTTAAGGGTTTTTTTTATATTTATGTATTTAATGTAATTTCTATCATGTTGTGAGCCGCCCTGAGTTCTCCGGAATAGGGCGGCATAGAAATTAAATAAATAATAATAAATAAATAAATAAATAAATAAATAAATAAATAATTCAACACCGCCATTTAATTTATCTTTCATCCAGCTTGCTTGTGAACTGAACATTCCCCCAGAACTGACTATTCGCACAATCCTTTTCCAAACATTGTATGCAGTAGTGGGATTCAAATATGTTTATGTTTATGTTTATTCGCATTTATATGCCGCCCCTCTCCGAAGACCCGGGGCGGCTCACAACAAAAACACAACAACAATTTTAAAATCAACACATTCCTACCCCACACAAACACAATCAATTCACAGGCACCGATGGCGGGACACTCTTAGGGCCGAGGGGCAGAGCACAGCTCATATGCCCCAAGCCTGTCGGCATAGATGTGTCTTCAGCCCTTTCCGGAAAGCTAGGAGGGAGGAAGCAGTACGAACCTCCGAGGGAAGCTGGTTCCAGAGGGCAGGGGCAGCAACGGAGAAGGCCCTTGCCCTAGGTCCCACCAGACGACATTGTCTAACAGACGGGACTCATAGGAGGCCAACTCTATGCGCCCTAACCGGTCTCAATCAATTCCAACAACCAGTTCTCTGTGTGGATGCTGCTTCCAGAAGTCCATTCTGCGCCTGGGCAACCAAAAATTAGCTACTGGTTCTGCCAAACTGGCTGAATCTCATCACTGATTGTATGCCACCTTCTCTTCTTTCCAGCTTTTCAAATGGGGGGGAGGTGGGGGTGTTCTGGAAAAAGTTGCCTTGGAACAATCTTTTATTGCTTTAGCTGAACTGGAGATCACAAGTTTAGCATGCTCACTTGACTTTTATTTAATAAACAAGACTTGCAAAATATGACAATACTTATTGGCTTTATTAAACAACCAAAGACTTTTTTCTCCCTTTTGTAACAATGTTATCTCTATGGGATGCATAAACAACTCTGCTGGAAGGAAATGAATTGAAATGCTTGAGTAAGAAAAAAAATAAATACAGAGATGCAGCATCTCCCGAGAGTCAGTGTGATCAAGAAATGTACAAATAATTACTATCAAAGTGACTGTAGGAGAGATTCTCTTCTCCTCTCTTTCTAATGTTCCTTCCTTCCTAAAAGCTCTTGTTTTTCGAGTGGGAAGCTGAATTTCCTTTCATATTCCTTTCTCTCCATCCTTGGTTTCAGTAGGTGGGAAATTACTCACACTGGTGTTCTACAGGAAGAAGAGGGCTGCTCTTAAGGAATCCGTCGGGTTTCAGACCAACTCTGTTCTGATCCAAAGATTTAATTCTTTGGGGTTCTATTGCACCTAGGACAGTGATGGCAAACCTTTTAGAGACCGAGTGCCCAAACTGCAACCCAAAACCCACTTATGCATCGTCGGGTGCTGGGTGGGTGTGGCCCATTGGGTGGGCGTGGCTGCGGTGGTAACGGCAGATTGGGTGGGACTAAAAGGTTCAATCAATCAATTTCAACTTTGCAAGATCTTTTTTTCGCGAGAAGTTGAAATTGACTGATTGACTGAACCTTTTTTTTTTTTGCACACAGCAGTGGAGGCCTAAAGCAAAAAGGTTTTATAAAACCCAGCTGAAGGCCTAGAACTGGGGCGACGGCATGCGTGTCCAAAGAGAGGGCTCTGAGTGCCGCCTCTGGCACCCGAGCTATAGGTTCGCCACCACTGACCTAGGAGGACACCCATTGCAGTCCATTTTCACCAAAGGCACAGTTCACATAACATGTGAGATGAGGCTGAAACAGTCTTTTATATTTTATGAGATTGGGTGAACATCCATTGTATTAACCTTAACCTCCAATCTGGCATGGTACAGCTGATTACTGGGGGGTGGGAGAAATAGAACAGAACAGCAAACATAATTGCAAATACTGATATTGTCTTGGATTAAAACAACAGGTCTCAAACTGTGGTTCTGGGAGCTCCTTGTAAGAAAAGGAGTGGCAGAGCCTGGAGGCAGAGTTAAGAGAGGGATCAGCCTAGAATCCCTACATAGCCACAAGCGAGTCTAATTCCCTTGAATTCTACGGATCCTTCTCTAACTCTAAGCAGGTGCTGTTAGTTGAGAAGATTCCTGCAGATAGGCTGCTTAACAATAAATCAGGTTAATTGGACCTTCACCTGTGAAGAGGTCCAAGAGGCCAAAATGTTTGAGAACTCCAGTGTTAGAAGTATGTATGAAAACACCCAACTTCATAAAGATGCTGAGGTTCGGGGAATAAACAAAATATTCTATAATACTGTATACTTGTTGATAGAACTCTATGCCAGGGGAAAGCTCCCTGATCATGTTCTCCTTCATGAACTGCCTTTGTTGTCTTTAAATTTCCAAACATAGTATACTGTTTTCCTTGAAAATTATCACCAATTACATGGAATGCTTATAGATGTTTTAAGAGCCGATTGTTCAATAACCTCCAATTGCCTTGCATTATTTAAAGGTCAGCAGGAGAGAAAGGAACGAAGAGACTGAAAAATGGCGACTATATTAATTTTAGCATGCGGCGATACACACGTTGCCCTGGGTGGAAATTCAATTGGTAGCATGCAAATCGGATGAATAAATAAACGTGTGTGTCCCAAGGCAAACGATGCCGCAAAAAGCTAATTACAACTTGAATTTTTCCGTTCCAGTTGCTCAAGTTGATTTGCATGGTATTCGTCTAATTGCGTTGCTACTAATTCATTTTCGGCAACAACGGCGCTCTAATAATACGGGGAGGAGGGAATTCATAGGAAAATCTAGCAAGAAGGGGGGGGGGACGAAAACCGCCTTCCTATCTGTGATGGTTCCAAACCAGATCCAGGGAAACCCTAGGAGAGTTATTCCATCAAGGAATTAAAGAACCCTAATGGAAACATTTTGAGCTTCTTTAAAAAAAAAGTAGAATATACAAGCTTGCCAGCAGGTGTGATTGTGTGTAGATTTAGCCAGGCTAAAAGAGGAGGCAGAGATGGGAGACCACAACTGTTTTCTTCTCCAGAAATATCAATGCATATAAAACTGAATTTTAAGGATAAAAGAGAAGGAACTAAGCTTAAATCATCAAGCTATAGAGAGCTAGTGGCACCGGAAGGCAATGGTGGAAACTAACCAAGGAGAGAAGCAACCTAGATCTAAGGAGAAATTTCCTAATGGTGAGAGCAAACAATCAATGGGACAGCTTGCCTTCAGATGTTGTGGGTGCTCCATCACTGGAGGCTTTCAAAGAAAGATTGGACAACCATTTGTCTGGAATGGTCTAGACCAGGGGTGTCAAACTGCCGGCCCGCAGGCCGGACACGTCACCAGGAAACTGCGCCCACCTCATTGCCGGCAATGGGAAAAAAGCTCCAATACATTGCACGACGTCATGTGACGTTGTGAGTTTGACATGTCTGGTCTAGACTCTTCTGCTCGAGCAGAAGACCTCTGAGATCCCTTCCCAACTCTATTATTCTATGTTCTAAGATGTGGATAGAAATCTCCATCAGAGATGGGAGTGAGCAAACTAGCTGGTATGGGGATTTCTACAGTAAGAAGGCTATACAAAGGGGTGGACATCTAAGGAGCTGGTTCAAGACAACTTGCTTGGTTTAATTATGGGAACGGGAGGTTACAATTTGACTTCTTCTATCCTCTACCACTGGGATCCGTTAATTTCACGTTCTCCCTGCTAACAAGGAACCAGCTGTATTATTCCAATCACTCAGTGTTGCTTTGGGGACACTTTGGGCCAATGCAAAGCAGTACCTGATCACGGTGATCTTGTGACACCAGCTTTATTCAAAACTTCAGTTCTGGCTTAGCTACTGCATGTTTAAAACCGGGCTAAAACTACCTTTCTCCTTTCTTTGAAACTGGGTGGAACCTGAAAGAGTCCCCCCCCCCCAGTTTTCAGGAGCTCTCAGCTTTAGTGCTTTGGGTCTTTTAAGGGGAAGGGTGGCTTGACACTTTTGTTTTTTTCCCCAGCTCTCCCTTGCGGGAACTGGAGAGGTATTTTGGAACACATGAGCCGATCACAAGGCTGTGAATTGGGAGTGAGGGAGTTGCAAACCCCTTATTGTACTGAGTGGGGATGAAAAGATGCTTGATAATGTGGGGCATGTAACACAGCCCTTGTTTCTGCTCCTCCTCCTCCCCAGCACTTTTGAGATTAGCAGATTATCAGTTCCTTCTCTACCACTTAAGATGGGTATATCAATTCTGGCTGATCATTAAGTCTACTGTCACCAATCCTGGTGGTCTGAGCAGAGCAGAGTCAAATGATTCCATTTCCCACAATGCCTTGGTGTTGCACTGTTTTAAGGGCATTATGGGAAACTTTAAAAAATGACTTGGCTGCCTGGTGCTGAGCCACACAAATGATAAAGGTCAAAAAAGGGAGGGAGGGAGGGAGGGAGGGAGGAAGGAAGGCATACTTCAACTTCACACCTTGTGGAAGTATTAGAGTTTTAATATCCACACAAACTTTAGTCATAGATCCTGGCACTGGTCTCTCCTTGTCGAGCTCCAGTTCTTCCAAAGATATTGGAAGAGCGGTATCATTCGCTGGTCTGCCTCAAGCCCTAACTTTTTCTGTAAATTAGCAAGTAAGGCCTTGAGGACAAAAAAAAAAAAAATAGCTTCATTGGGATTTTTGCATTGAAAGCACTCTATACGAGGGGTGGGGGAAAAAAAAGGATTTCCGGTTGCAAACGGTTTCATGTTTGTTGTTCATGAAGATACGGCTCTGGAAGGGGAGGAGAAAGATCCCACAGTTGGCCTTTTTTGCTTAAGTTTGCTCATTTTCTCTCTCTCTCTCTCTCTCTCTCTCTCTCTCTCTCTCTCTCTCTCTCTCTCTCTCTCTGTGTGTGTGTGTGTGTGTGTGTGTGTGTGTGTGTGTGAGAGAGAGAGAGAGAGAGAGAGAGAGAGAGAGAGAGAGAGAGAGAGAGAGAGAGAGAGAGAGAGAGAGAGAGAGAGAGAGAGAGAGAGAGAGAATCTCCTTGGGATCAGACTGATAGACAACACCATGCAAAAATTCTGGCATTAGCATTCATTTGCAGAACGGACCAGCAGTGCAGATTAAATGTGCATAGGGAGCATTAGAGCTTCACCGTACTTTGTTTGTTATTCCTCCTCTTAAGACTTCTTCCATCTCCAGATGCATGAACTTCAACTGCCAGATGTCCCAAACTGGAATAACCATCGATGAGAATTCTGGGAGCTGAAATCCACACCACTGCACAGCCTCAGACTGAAGATGTGTACCCCAAAGGACTGCATTACAGTGAGGCAACAACACACTGGTATTTCTAGGCTCAGTGCAGGAAAGAACAAACTGCCACTCTAAACCACAATGTCCATCTAAAAAAACCAGCGGGACTAAGATGTTGCAACAAAATCTAGAAAGGATAAAACTTGGATCCCACTTGACGAGAGGATTGTGCTTCCACCAAAAGGAAAAGGAAAAGAACCTGAATGCATTTTCCATCTTTGGAAGTGAACAATCCATTGTCAATATAGCCCTTCAAAGCTTTCCCCCAAACTGGTGCTACAAGCTAATCATGAATTGATGTTCCCATAATAAAGGCATGTGAAGAATCCCGATTTACTGGTTTCTACCAAAATCCAGAAGTCCACCATCAAGAAGAGCAAAATGATGACCAGGGTGGGGAGATGCAAAATGGTGGATAGAAAGCAGTGGCCAATAATCAATAAGCTTTGTATTTCCCATCCTCACCCCTTTCAAAAGAGAATTCTACTGCTGGTAAAGAAGCCTAGAACTGAAAGAGGTCATCTCTGTAGCCCCCTAACACCATTTCTCACTGGCTTGCCTAGACCAGGAGTAGGCAATCTTGGCTCTTTTATGACTCATGGACTTCAACTCCCAGAATTCCTGAGCCAGCATGGCTCAGCATGGCTGGCTCAGGAATTCTGGGAGTTGAAGTCCACGAGTCATAAAAGAGCCAAGATTGCCTACCCCTGGCCTAGACCCAACTAATGCATCCAGTTTGGTCACCACGATGTAAAAAAGATGCTGAGACTCTAGAAAGAGTACAGAGAAGAGCAACAAAGATGATTAGGGGACTGGAGGCTAAAACATATGAGGAACGATTGTTGGAATTGGGTATGTCTAGTTTAACGAACAGAAGGACGAGGGGGACATGGTAGCAGTGTTCCAATATCTCCGGGGCTGCCACAAAGAAGAGGAAGTCAAGCTATTCTCCAAAGTGCCTGAAGGCAGGACAAGAAGCAATGGATGGAAACTAACCAAAGAGAGAAGCAACCTAGAACTAAGGAGAAACTTCCTGACAGTTAGAACAATTAACCAGTGGAACAACCTGCCTCCAGAAGCGGTGAATGCTCCAACACTGGAAGTTTTTAAGAAGAGACTGGACAGCCATCTGTCTGAAATGGTATAGGGTTTCCTGCCTGAGCAGGGGGTTGGACTCGATGACCTCCAAGGTCCCTTCCAACATCATCATCATCATCATCATCATCATCATCATCATCATCATCATCATTATTATTATTATTATTATTATTATTATTATTATTATTATTATGTGTTAATGATGGGCAAGACCCAGCATTCATTTGTCTCACTTCATAAGAATCTCAAGGAGTCTCTCTCCACATTCTGGGCCAAGTGATTCTAAAATCAATTATTCTGAGGATGTAACCTAGTCAGGTAATGAAACATCCACCAGCAAACCACCAAGTTCAGAGACCACCAAGGATTCCACAATCCAACTCTTGAGCTATGGATATTCTTTTCTCCTAGGATCAATTATTCTGCCACTTTGTAAGACTCCCCAGATGTCAGCAACAATTGCCCGAGGCGCTTCTCCCAGCATAGAAAGGCTGCACAAAGCAGCACCAGGTGACAAGTCTGCTACCCTACTCTTCAAAGCAACAATCAGTGACCCAGCAAGAGTCTGCTGAAGATCTCATGTCCCAGATTGTGGTGTGGAAAATGTGTGTGTGTGTGCATGCATGTGTGCGTGCTGGCAACTCCTCTGTTTTGCAAATAATACCCAGACCATCCTCTCATCTCCCAAATTCTGGAAATGAAGTCTGTCTCTATTTATTTCAGGAAAATCTCAGGAGCGCCCAATACCAGGCTGATGGGGATAGGGGGAACAAAGGGGGTTGCACCAACTTGCAAACCAGAAGAAAATGTTCTGGCTCTTGCGCCCACTTGCTGTTTGAATTGAGGTTGCTGTGGCAACCTGACATCCTGGAAGACTGCTTCTCCCCCCCCCTTAAATAATTTGACTTGTTGCCGTGCCAACAGAGGGAGGGAAGCAGAAGCAAAACCCAAATCCGCTTCCCAATTCTCTGGCACATACTGGTGGGTCCAAGAGAATCTAAGCTTCATTCAGCAAACACAAGCTGACCGTCGTCAGTTTCGTTTGAAATCCTTAAAAAGTTCAAAGATGCATTTGAAAAACAATATATATATATATATATATCTCCATCAGTGATTGCTGCAAACACTTCTCATCGCTGACCCATAATCCCTTGCGGATCATTGGTGGAAAAATGTTATTCTGGTTTATTAAGAACAGAGAGGTTTCTTCTGAAGCTTATTGGTTATTCCTGGATGAAAGGGCCTCAGAA
Source organism: Bothrops alternatus (assembly GCA_034064705.1). Classification (NCBI taxonomy): domain Eukaryota; kingdom Metazoa; phylum Chordata; class Lepidosauria; order Squamata; family Viperidae; genus Bothrops; species Bothrops alternatus. The sequence continues at coordinate 502,273 of JARGCV010000279.1, read as the reverse complement.
ACAACACACACACACACAAATTGCTGCTGCATTCACGTAAAATGTTTCATTTGGTTATGGGAATGAAACATTTTCTGAGTTCACACAATACTTTCAATATGGGGGTGTACTCTGATTTGAAGAAAACAAGCTTCCTGCACGTTAGAGAGCGTGAAATCCTTAACCAAACACAATGCTGTGTTTACATAAGATATAATGGTCAAAGCAAATGAACCAATTGTCTCTTAACATGATGATTTGGTTCACACAATACATAAGTGACAACCATGTCTAGGTTTCCAAAACATGGGGAATCCGAAAAGATCCAATCCAACTTTTGCTTTTGCCAACCTGATTCCCTTTAGATGTGTTAAGACTCTTACCATCTAAAATCTTCAACTCTTAGGGATACTTGCAGGGCATGGTCAAAAACATCAAGATGGCGATTGCAATAGGACAATCAACCCTGTAAAAATAATGCAGAACTAGCAAGATTATTATGTGGACAAAAGTGCAGAAAGTTCTGAAATACCCACAATGGAGGACAGAATTTGCAAAGATGGGGAAATCAACTTGTTTGATTAGGGAAAAGACAATAACTACATTTGTCCATGTCTGGAAACCTTTTATGGACTTTTTGCCAAAAGACAGATCAAACTTAACAAGGAGTAACCCAAGGCAGTGTTTCTCAACCTCAGCCATTTTAAGATGTGTGGATTCCAAATCCAGAATTCCTTAGCCAGCTGGCTGCGGAATGCTGGGACTTAGAGTCTACGCATCTCTAAGTGGCTGAGACTGAGAAAGACTGTTGTAGGTCATTCAGGTCTACGTTAGTGCAATACACCGCTGGACTGGTATGCCCAGAGACTGCCTTCACAGGATGTTGAATAGTTACTGAAGCCCTGTTTTTGGTTTCACATCAAGTAAACTAGGCTGGATTGCATAGCCCACTAAGTTACAGACGTGTTCCTAAAGCAGATAGTACAATTGTATCTTCTAGGTGGCCAGACCTGATTGATGGTGCAGCCTCCACCATCATTTAATCCCATCACCCTTCAAATTTGTGAGTGGCACCTGGACATCACCACCATTGGTGGAATTCTGGAAGTCCACACACGCCAAGTTTGAGAAACACTGATCTGTGGGGTTCTTGGTGCTCTCTGAGGCTGGTTGTTTTCTTGAAGACGTTATGATTACCCAAATAGGTAATGTTACTGATGATGTTAGGTAACAAAACATCTGCAAGAAAGAAACCCAGCTCAGAGAGCACCAACAACTCCACAATTCAACCCTGACTTACAAATATTCTCTTCTATTGGAAACACTGGTGTAGTCCAACTCTGTGCTTGGTGGAAGACTCCACGACTAACAAAATTATTCTTCGATACAATAAAGAGAAGGATATCATTCAGCCAACATGACGTTTCCCCTCAGGATTGCTCAAGTTAACCTGCACCCTAGAAGACCCTAACGTGGCATTTCCAGCCCACCTTGCAACTACCGACGCTAGCCTTGGCCAGGAGCTCTCCAGAAGCTGCCAAATCAAAAATGGATATACCTCTTTCTGCACCAAGCAGAGAACACTCTCGTATCCATGGATACCGAACATCTTGTCCACACCAGGTACAAAGAGTCTCAGAATAACCGGATCAAGGCGTTGGGGTTCAAAATCCAGAGGAGGGGAGAAATGAAGCTTGAAACAGGACACCTTAGGAGCAACGGATCCATGCTGACATGCAGGCAGGCGATGGCCTCCACGACTGACAGATATGATCGAGGCCCTCCAAAAACAGGTTGAAAGGAATTTGCTCCAAAGTGCGGCCTGTTTTATGCGTTTGTCAGGTTGTCCTCTTTCATAAACAGCACTTACCCAAAAGGAATGACATCTGCAGTTATTTAGCCTCGGGGACCCTGCACAGAAGGACAATATCTGAAACTCCTCATGCCTTCCTTTGGTTACTGACAGAGCCGGTTTTCTGGCTAGGCCAAAGGACCAGCCAGGTCTGAAGGGATGGGAGCTTTTGACAGGCAGGAATGTAGCAGGACTCAGAGCTTTTACCATCCCTGTTAGGAAAATTCCTTCATTTCTAAGCTTGGGTGTCAAAGATCAGGGCTTAGCCTCAGGTGGTGGGGAAAATAAAACAGAGACTTAAAACTAATCGTTAAAATGATATCAATCTTCCAATATTTGAAGGGCTATAATAGAGAAGAGGGGGTTGACTTATTCTCCAAAGCAGGGCTTTTCAACCTTTTCACCCACTGTGCCACTTTTAGGAATATGGCAACATCCGAGTGCCACCAGTCGCCTAGCAAGGGGTCAGAAACTTGATGACCAAAAAAAAAAAAAAAAAAAAAAAAGGAAAAAAGTGATAAAGTACAGGTAGTTCTCGACTTACAACAGTTCACTTAGTGACTCTTCGAAGTTACAATGGCACTGAAAAAGTTCCCCCCAAGGCACAGCCGAGCAAGACACCTGCCTACCTGCCCAGCCGCGCTCTTCCTCCTGTCCGAGGTTTTCATTGTTGTGAGCATTTCTGTTGAGGATTGGCAGATGGGTGTGGGGGGGTGTTTGGTTTTTATTTCCCCCCTGTCTGCTGGGTGGTTGCAGCAGGTTTTGGTCACTTCACATGATCCTGGGACACTGTGACCGTCATAAATATGAATCAATTGCCAAGCATCTAAATGTAAATCACCAGACCCTGGAGAGGCTGCAATATTCCAGGTGATTGGTGCTTCTTCTGGGCTCAGCAGAAGCGCCAGGATCAGCGCCCAGCTCCAGCTGGAGCCTGGCACTGATCCTGGCGCTTCCACTGAGCCCTGACAGCCCCAAAGAAGTGCTGATCCTGGCGCTTCCGCTGAGCCCTGAGAGCCCTGCAGTTCCAGCCGTCTCTCACTCAGGCTTGTGCGTTGCTGCCACTGGTTCAGCTCATTCCCCTCCCCCACTACCACTTTTCTAGGATGGTCGCGTACCACCTGCCAGGTGCCAATGTACCACTGGTTGAAAAGCCCTGCTCCAAAGCACCCAAAGGCAGGACAAGAAGTAACAGATGGAAACTAATCAAGGAGCGACCCAGCCTAAAACTGAAGAGAAATTTCTTGACGATGAGAACAATTAACTAGTGGAACAGCTTGCTTTCAGAAGTTGTGGGTGCTCCATCACTGGAGGTTTTTAAGAAGAGACTGGACAGTCATTTGCACCAAATGGTATAGGATCTCCTGCTCGAGCAGAGGGTCCGACTAGAAGACCTCCAAGGTCCCTTCCAACTTATTCTGTAATTCTGTAAAGAGCTCTTCCAAATAGATGAGTACATGAGTTTGAGGAGCAGAGGGAAAAAAATAGGGATTTATTCCTACATCTTCCATGGCTGAGAGGGCTACATGTCAGGACAAAAGAGGGTCATGGTGATTTGTTGCAGCCTGTTTCCAAAATATTGACGGGGTAGGTGGAAGAGAGCACCTGGATGAAGTGTTCAACCTACCTTGCTCAGCCTTGAGTGATTTCTTGCCACATATTTTTCCAGGCACAGCCTAGTTTCTGTTCCTTATCTAATGCCTAAAGATTAAAGTCATGAATGCTGCCAGTGCAGTGACTCCCACCTGATCGGGACCATATCCAAGGGCTGTTCTCACTTCCTCTTCCCAACTGACTTTAATTGAAGCTTTTGAGAAGCTCTGCTTGCCTGCTTTGAGAAACGGTCCAATGATTGGACAGACAGCTTTCTCCAAAATGGAGCAAAGAGCTCAGCGGAACAGCAATTGCAATGGATCCTGCGAGAACCTTGCTCAATGGTTCTTCTGCTATTAGCCCAAGGGAGGGGATAGCAGAAAGTGAAATGAATCCACTGGCAGGATGATTCACCAGCACAGAGGGAAACCTAAAGATAGAATTAATGTCTTTTATCTTTATTCCTGAATCAATCCATCAATGGAATGGCGTGCCACCAGACATTGTGAGTGCTCCATCACTGGAGGTTTTTAAGAACAGATTATTATTATTATTATTATTTATTATATTTCTATACCGCCCCTCTCCCGAAGGACTCGGGGCGGTTTACAGCCTTAAAATTTAAAAAACATATAAATGTACAAAATTAAAATATTTAAAAATAAATTAAACAAATTAGGCCATAAAATCTATAAAACCCAATATATACAAATCCTAAAATCCTAAAAATTACAAAAATCCTAAAAATTAGACAATCCCCCTAAAACATTTTCACCCGGTTGGAGCCGGAGCTTCTATTAGACACCTTTCCTTTCCAGAGGGATTCGTTATGGCTGGATTTCAGGAATATTAAAGCCGAGGACTTGCTTCCCGCAGGTGCTTCAACATTTCCTTAATATCAGGGGTCTTCAAACTTGGCCCTTCTATGACTTGTGGACTTCAATTCCCAGAATTCCTCAGAGAAAAAATATCAACTGTTGCAGATCCACAGTTCGGGAAAGACCCCCCCAACAAAGTTAGAATTACAATGATCTAACTATAAAAACTACAACGATTGCTGGAATTGGGTATGTCTGGTTTAATGAAGAGAAGGACGAGGGGTCACATGATAGCAGTGTTCAAGTATCTGAGGGGCTGCCACAAAGAAGAGGGAGTCAAGCTATTCTCCAAAGTGCCTGAAGGCAGGACAAGAAGCAATGGATGGAAACTAATCAAGGAGAGAAGCAACCTAGAACTAAGGAGAAACTTCCTGACAGTTAGAACTATTAACCAGTGGAACAACCTGCCTCCAGAAGCTGTGAATGCTCCAACACTGGAAGTTTTTAAGAAGAGACTGGACAGTCACTTTTCTGAAATGGTATAGAGTTTCCTGCCTGAGCAGGGGGTTGGACTACATGACTTCCAAGGTCCCTTCCAACTTTATTATTATTATTATTATCATTATTATCATTATTATTATTGATCATCGCAGTCAACCAGATGGCACTTTTGTCTACCTATCAAGTCCTTCTCAAGGACCTGGGATAGGCAGATGTGGATGTTTGATGGTATTACAGATATTGTTGCAGGATGGAAGCAGTTCCTAGTAAGGCCGCCTTTTGCAATTGACTAATGGTGAATTTGTCAATGCCAATGGTGTTCAAGTGGTGCTCCAGTTGTTTTGGGATTGCACCCAAGGCGCCTATTACTATTGGTTCTTCTTCTTCTTCTTCTTCTTCTTCTTCTTTCTTCTTCTTCTTCTTCTTCTTCTTCTTCTTCTTCTTCTTCTTCTTCTTCTTCTTCTTCTTCTTCTTCTTCTTCTTCTTCTTCTTCTTCTTCTTCTTCTCTTTCTCCTTCTTCCTCTTCCTCTCCTTCTCCTTCTCCTCCTCTTCCTCATCATCATCAGCTTATTTTTAAAAAAATGAAGCCGGAAGCCTAATCATTTAAAATCACAAGGGTTCTTGCAGCGTTTTGCAATATTCTATTTACCAGCCCATCATGTCAGTGCAGGAAAAAAAAACTCCCACCAATACACGGAGCAGGAATTCAAGAGGGGAGAGCACTAACAATTGCACAACCATGACACCCCATTTTCCACTTGCAGTTATCTCCCTGCCAGGCCAGAGGTGCTATCGGAGATCTGTGATCCCATCTCCTCAATTACTCTACAGCCAGCGAAATGGCTTCTAATTTTTTTTATCATGGTTGCAACACTCGGAACAGTGGGTGTCTCTCTCACCCCCCTCTTCGCTTTTTGTGTTTCCCTGATCTGAATCTCCTGCCAAAGTGAAAAAATACAGATGCCAATAATAGGCTGTTATTCGTTACACCCTGGGAGGCTGATAGCAGCCTAGGAGAAAGGAACAATGGCTGAACAGGAACCCCTGACACCTCCATTCAGGGATATGTTTTTTATGGAAGCTGAAGGGCTGCCTTGACTAAGCTGGTTTTAGGGAATAAAGGACACAGGGTGATTTTTTTCCCCTCATCCCAGGTCTGCAAAGGTTGTTCCAGCTACAACGTAAAAATCATAAAACAGAAATACCAAATATCATCAAAGTATGTCAATGCAATTTAAACAGCCCCTGCTAATGAAAGACCTTCTTTCAAGGACCAGGAAGTCGGCTGTCAGCCCTTTGGGGTAGACCAAACTTGACTAATCAAGTTGTGAATGCGAAGACTACTTTTATTATAGGGCCACAAGAAAAGAACCTTGAAAGTCCCCACTTTCTGTCTCTACTCTAAAGAGTACAAGGGAGGGTCAAAGAGATGCTCTTCCAGATTACGTTTCTGCCCCAGACTCAAATTTCTCTTAACTGATAGTTGCTTTGGCTGCAGCCCTTCCTTCCATTGCTCAAGGTTATTCTCGCAGTCCATTACAGCAGCTCAATTAGCTACCAGCAGAAAGATAGCAGAGATGGGTCTTGCCTGGGACCTTTGGACAATGATTTCCGTAAAGTAGGAGCAACCACCAAGAAGGCCCTCCTTCTTACTGTGAGAACAATCCAGAGAAAAGAAATATTTCCCCAAAGGAATAATGGAGAAGATCTTTAAAAGGACAGAAACTTCTCCTTCCCCCCCCCCAGCCAGACAACTCAGCAGACACCAGCTTTTAGAAATGCAGATGTAATAATCCATTCAGGAAGGTTGGAGCTCTCCAGCTAGAAGCTGAAGCGATCAGGAAGACAAAGACCCTTAAAATCTACATAGCCCACCCAAACTCTAAGACAGGACATAATAGGATTAGCCCACCACCATCAGAATACGAGAAAGGCACACTCAGACTCAGGTTCAAAGTTCATGACACAGGAACAACTCCAAAAAAAGCTCAAGAAGGTATAAAAACCCACTCCCTGCTACATGTGCTCTCTTTTTTTTCCCAGAGCCATCTTTCTGTTTGGCTTTCCTCTTCAATAAACTACAACCTTCTTTCTAAAGCAGTCACCATGTTGCTTATTCCCAGCTTGGACTGAACCCTGATGAAGATTTTTCCTTCAACATTACTTTCCTCTAAATGTCCAGGCAAAAGGCAGCAGATTCAATCCCTAATATCACCAGCTTTAAAAGAATTAGGTAAGAGATGTTGGCTTGCATAGCTGCTGCCAGAAAGATAGGGTGAAGACATCATCTCAACTAGTCTGGGCAATGTCTTAGGGGTTTTTTTGCCCAATCCCCTCCCCTCCTTGCATACAAAATTCAGAATTATCTTTCTCCGTCAAACTAACAGGGCTTAGCTTACCACCCAGCAGCAAAGTTTTAAGACCCTCGTGTCATGGTTCCAACAGTGAAACTCTTCAAAGACCATCCAATGTTAGCAGCGTTGACACCTCGCTTCAGATGCCGTTCCCAGGAACCATGTGACCCCTGCCCAAACTGGGTTTCTCTTTCCCAAAAAGATCGCCTCCACCCATCCCACCCTTCTAGCTAAAGCACCCACCCATCTGTCATCATCAGCAAACCACAGTGTTGCAAATATAGCTTGTGAAATGGGAACTTCAAAAAGGAAGGAACAATTTTGACATAGATAAGAGGCCTTCAAAGACAAGGAAGACAGAGGTTACATTTTTCTTGCAGAAAGGGGTAGAAATAAACAAGGCAAAGTTGCTTGGATACAACTGGGGGACAATTGGAATCTGGGAAACAAAAGGGAGGAAGGAGTTCTCTTCGTTAGAAAAGCTATCAAAGCCCTGGCATGCAAACCACGGTGTGCAGAAGAAGGTGGCTGTCAGTGCGCTGAATTCTATATAGGCAACCTGGGTGTGAATGTTACCAATAGTCTTGGATTATCAATGTCCTTTAGTGGTGCCACCCGCCTCTTCCATGACAAGAAATCAGTGGATTAATTCCACGATCATGGATTCTTCCTAACCTCTGTCAGGAATCTTGCTACCTGAGATGGTCACCACAGGATGCTCGATCTCTGACATGCAATGCGGAGTTTGCATTAGTGTTGTTAATCCCCAGATGGATATCCCATCTGGGTAGTCAAGTGATTTGCACAGGGGTCCACCAAAGCATTGACCCAACCCAGCCTAGACTGAGCAAGTAGGAAACTGAGATGTTTGGATGTTGGTGGAACAATATATATCATCCAGTATTGCTCTTCTGCAGAGCTTCAAATAGTAGCAAGTAGTTTTTACAGCCTAATGTGAAAATGATGGAACTTCACTGAAATCTAACCATGCAAAAACTTTAACCACTGAATAATCTTCCTGAGATTGGGGTAGGACAACATTAGTATGTTCAATTCTACCACAGAGGGCCCAAGGAAATTTGCATAGCATTGCTCATTTGCATACAGGAAATGCTCATCTTACAACCATTTAACAACTGTTTGAAGTTATGACGGCAATGAAAAAAGTGAGTTATGATTAGTTCTTGCATTTATGATCATCACAGCATCCTCGTGGTCACGTGATCAAAATTTGGGTGCTGGCAACTGGCCTGTATTTATGACAGTTGCAGCATCCCAAGGTCATGTGATCACCATTTGCAACTTTCCCAGCTGACTTCCAACAAGCAAAGTCAATGGGTGGGGGAGCCACATTGGCTTAACCAACCGTGTGACTTGTTTAACGACTGCAGCAAAAGAAAGGCTATCAAATTTAACAACTTCATCACTGAGCAGGCAGTTCCAGATCCAATTGTGATTGTAAGTTGAGGACTACTTGCATGTTCATCCAGTGGTACTCAGCCTAAAATATACAGCTGCCGAAGCCTCCGCCCGCTTCAGCTACATCTATCGTCTTACTTTCAAGTTGTCCTTGGCTTAAAACAAAAGGATTTGCAGCACAGATATTTCCTAGCGTTAATTCCCAGCGTGCTGAAGATGCTTATTTATTTATTCTTAAAATGACTTGCATCCAGGAGACACAAACGTTATTGAAACAAAACCCAACACAATACTCAAAAAGTAAATGCCAACACAAACAAACTACAAACAGAATAAGATAGCCTCGCTATTTAATATACTGGATTTTTGGGGGGGGTTGTTGTTTAAATAAGCATTGGGAGGTATTGCTGTCCCTACAGAACAGATCTACTTCTTAGTGAGTTGGCCAAAAACATGTAACGTATAACACCCAGCAGCCCCAGGTCCAAACATGGATTCTGGGAAGTATAGGTCCGACAACTGCCACAGGCTGCATCAAGTCTGCCACAGCTCATTTGACAAAGAAACTATAGCCCAATTGCTTTTATGAAAAATTCAAGTGGGGGGGGGGTCTTGGAGAGTGGCAGCATCACTGGGTTCCAGCTAAGGTCCAGTTGCAGAAAGGATACCTTGTGTAGTTTTCTGAGAAGGCAATAACTTCTCTCTAACCAGGGAAGTGGACAAGACACAAATCTCCCTCCCTACTGCAAGACACTCTGCTTAATGTGCAAAAGCCACACATACACACACACCATTCCCCCCCTCACCCACCCACCCACAGATCTCTCTGCAGAACAAAAGAGACAAAACAATGCATCAAATCTAGTTTGGCAGCAGCAGGAAGGAAAAAAAAAGGGACAATGGGACAGCAATTCCACTCAGAATCTGTTTTAGCATTTTGAGAATATTCAGTCGTTTGTTTGATCCTTTCCCTTCAACGCATTAAAACGCAAGCCCAAAAGTACCTGGGGGCGGGGCTTAGGGAGAGAAATTCTGATTATTATGCCATGCAAGAGAAAGATGACACGGGGACCCCAGGCAAGGGGGAAAGGGGAGTCTGTGCATTGAAGTGATCACAGAACACAGAATATAGAACAATAGAGTTGGAAGGGACCTCCAGAGGTCTTCTAGTCCAACCCCCTGTTCAGGCAGGAGACCCTGTGCCACTTCAGACAAATAGTTGTCCAGTCTCTTTTTTGAAAGCTTTCAGTAATGGAGCACCCACAACTTCTGAAGGCAAGCTATTCCATTGGTTGGTTGCTCTCACCATTAGGAAATTTCTCCTAGTTCTAGGTTGCTTCTCTCCTTGGTTAGTTTCCATCCGTGGTTTCCAGCTTTGCCTTCAGGTGCTTTGGAGAACGGTTGGACTTCTCTTGTCTTTGCAGGAGCCCCTCAAATATTGGAATAATGCCATCGTGTCTCCCCTAGTCCTACTTTTCATCAGGCTAGGCTGATGTAACTGTTCTTTGTACATTTTAGCCTTCAGAATCGTTAAATTCTGTTTCCAGAATTGTTAAAGATTTCTCAAAGGCTCTGGCAGAAGGTATGCGCACATGTGCACAGCCCTTCCCTCATCCGCCTGCACTCCATCCCCAAAGAGTGCAGGAGAGCTACAGCTTCATTCAGGCACATTGTGTGCAGTTCCACAGTGCTCATCTGGGGCAGAAGGCCAAGGAAACTGGAAGAAGATTGATGAATTGACATGACAGAATCCAGAGAGGATTCTGTGAAAAGCCAAGTTAAGCGTCTTGTTATAACTACAGCCCACGATACAATCCAGAGGTGAAGAGCCAAGCCATCCAGGAAGGACAAGCATCTATCCTCAGTTATCTCTGCAGAAGAAGTCTCTTTGGTACCCAGAAAAAGGCGGAAGATGCTCTTAAAGCAGGGTTGCTAAGCAACCCAGCCTCCTGCCCTCAGAATCTTGGCTCAGCCAATGACAGCATGCTCCAATGACATCACCAGCCTTCTTTGGAATGGACTTACCGGTGTGTGCCTGGCTGGATACACTTGGCAAAGAAAAGTACAGGTAGATCCCTTGGCAAAACTTTGGGGGCTGTCCTGCAAAACCATTTTCTCCTTCCCTTTTAAAAGAAGTGAAGTGGCTGGGTTGGGTTAAGGTGCCTTCCTATTTGCTCAGAAGCACCCTGAATATCCCACCCATCCTGAGGCATTCCTATTTTCAAATGAGAGAATTGCAAACCAATAGGTTGCTTCTGTGTTCAATTTACTGAAGATTTTGCTGGAAAAAATTCTGGGGAGAAGCGGGTTGATTTAGTTTCAAAAATACTCCCCAAACTGGGAGTCTCCCCAAATGACCATACAGGGGACATCTGTTTTTCTCTCCAGCAGCCTGCTGGGAAAGAAAGAGACAAGGGTGACCCCCGCAGCCCCCAAAATGTGCCAGCAGCCCAGTTCAAACTCCCTCCCCATAGATAAGAGAAAAAAACATCTCTATCTCCTGATTTAAATGCACTCCGCTGAACATAATTTATTAGAAGCCAATTGGCCACCATTTCTTTCTATAAATATTTCTCTATTCAACGAGCAGGACTGAAAGTGTGTGTGTGTGTATGTGTACACATATAGAGCCAAAATAGAAACAGAGAGATAAGAGGGATAAAACTTAGCCCAAAGCTTATCCAAAGGAATTCAGTTTTTGGAAAAGGAGGGAGAAAGTTAAGGGATGAAAAACAAAGAAAGGAAAATATCCAAACACTAAAATCTGGAGTATCTGAGGAGAACACTGATTCTGTGGAAGAGATATAAAGGCACATCCTTTAAAAGCAGTTTTTCCCCACCCCCCAAACTTGCCAACTTGAAGATGTGTAGGCTTCAACTCCCAGTATTCCCCACAGCCAGCACGGATGGGCTGGCTGAGGAATTCTGGGAGTTGAAGTCCATACATCTTCAAGTTGCCAAATTTGAAAACCACCGCTTTAAAACAACCTGGCTAGCTGAAAAGTCTGAATAAGGCCATCTATACTGCAATCTTTTATAGCAGGTCTTCAATCTCCACACGGTTTACAAGACTGTGGGCTGAGCAGGTAGAACGAAATAGGGAGCATGTGGCTTACTCATTTCAGAGCAATATCCAGCAATATTTGGGCAGCTGTTGTGGCAGAAACATTTTAGAAACTGTGGCTAACCAAACACAAACAAACACACACACACACACACACACACACACACAGAGTTCATCATTTCCCCGACCAGGGTGATCAGACCCAAATTGGGGTGTTTTTTTTCTCTCCTGTGCAAACAATGGCGATGAGTCTCTAAACTAAGCCAGATTAAATTTCCAGCCTTCATATCTCTTCTTCTGTCAGATGCAGAGGAGCAGGGCCCTTCATTAAGCTGCTGAGAAGAGTTATTCAAGCCTGTGCAAATAGTTCTCTACTTACAGCTGTTTGTTTAGTGACCGTTCAAAGTTACACCATGTGGGAAGAATCCAGAGAAAGAAATATTTGGGGGACTATTAAAAAGGCAGAATATATTTCCTCAAAGGAATAATGGAGATCTTAAAAATGATAGAAATCAGCCCAGCCCCTAGGCAAAAGCCAGCTTTTAGAAATGCAAATTCAATAATCCATTCAGGAAAGTTGGAGCCTTCCAGCTAGAAACTGAAGAGATTAGGAGACTTAAAATCTACATACCCCACCCAAACTCTAAGACAGGCCATAATAGGGTTAACGCACCAATGCCAAAAGGGCACACTCAGACTCAGGTCAAAGGACATGACATAGGAAATACAAAGCCTCAAACAGGAACAGGAAACAAACTCAAGAGCCCCAGAAGGTATAAAAGCCCACCACTCTGCTCCATGTGGTCAGTTTTTCCAGAGCCATCTTTCTGTCTGGCTCTCCTCTTCAATAAACTACAACCTTCTTTCTAAAGCAGTCTCTATTTCATTTATTCCCAGCTTGGACTGGACCGATGAAGATTTTTCTTTCGAAAAACAGGACTCAAAAAAGAGACTTTTTCACACTTATGATCATTGCAGCATCCCCATGGTCACATGATCAAAATTCAGACACTTGACAACTGGCATGTATTTATGATGGTTGCAGTGTCCCAAGGTCTTGTGATCTCCTGCTGATACCTTCTAACAAGCAAAGTCAATAGATAAGTCATATTCACTTAACAACCATGTTACTAACTTCACAACTGCAGAGATTCACTTAAGAACTGTGGCAAGTAAGGCCGTCAAATAGGTCAAAACTGATTTAACAACTGTCTTGCTTAGCAATGGACATGTTGGGCTCCAATGTGGTCAAGGACTACTGTGCACAAGAGTCTAATAAACTTAAGTTCAATACTTAATTGGCACCAGATATGAGTCAACGGAATTCAAGAGGGCTGGACTTGGATGCTGGACTTGGATCATTTGTGGCAATGCAATGATTCTAAGTTGCTGACACATTTAACTCTGTCCCCTAGCTCTGCCTGCATCTCCTACATCTCCAGATTTGTTGGATTACAGCAGCTACGTTTCCTACCCTGTATAGATTGGACCAAACATCTGGAGATGGCAGCAGAAATGTTATTTTACACACTGGAAGGTAGAGGATTCTCCATCAGGCCAAATTAGAAACTGCTTTGCGCAGAAGAACATCTATTTTGAAAACCCTTGGTGTGATTTACAATGTCCTTGCCTGGACAAGCTGCATTTCCTGATTACTAAAAGGAAAAGAATTTTTTTTTTCACTCTCCAGCCAGCCTATCTTTGACAAACAGCTATTGAAATCTACACCTCTCTCTTTCTCTGCTTTTTCCCAAAGGAAACATTTCCCATCTCTGTCCCAGTGTTTTAGAGGGTTGGCATCAACATCCAGCCACTTCAGCTATTTGGATCTTACTTAAAGAGGAACACCAGCTAGCAACTTTATTCAGAAATGACCTGCAGATCTGCAGGGCTTCAAGGACCGGAAGGGGAGGAGCCTTCATGCAGTCTCATGGTGAATTCTTAGGAAGTAGCAGGGATTCTTTGTCAAAAGCCAGCAGGGAATTTTCAACTGTGCCCAAATTACTCAGTTGCTGAGATTCAGGAGAACTTCAAACACTTCACGAAGCTTTGTGGGCCTTTGGATCTAGCCATGAGACTCAGCTGCTCTGTGCCCCAACCTCCAACCCTTGATACATACCAAACACAATTCATGGAAATTGCCTACAAGACGAGTGGGAGGAAGGAGGCCCAGGGTTCAGGCCAAGAGGTGAGATCAGAGGCAAAAAGACAATGCACAGCCAGGCTGGGTGCCTGTCTAAATAGCAACTCATAAGCCCACCTTCCCTTTCCCTGTAACCCACGATCATTGAAAAGCAGCGACAGCACCCTTCTGCCAACTCAAGCAAAGTTCGAAGGGTTGGGAAAAAGACTGAGGCGTCAAGGCAAAGAGTGGCCCAATCTTCTAACATAACAACTTTGGTTGAATTTTGTTCTTTAGGAAAGGAACTATCTCTCCCACTCAAACTCAGTTCCTGATGACCACAAGATTGCTGGAAACAGGGTGGAAGTGATTGCCCATGTCTTCTTCTGGGCTGGGTTTCTCAACTGCCCGCTCGATAGCCATGGACAGCATGGATATTCCTTCGTGGATGATCCGATCCCATCCAGTCGAATCCAGCTCAACTTCCACGCCTAGGCAAAGTTGCGGAGTCCTTGGTGCTCAGACACCCCACAATTCCATCCTGAGTTGCAGATATTCTCTTCTGTTGCTACACAAAGTTGCCCAGCTATTTTTGCCTGCTGCTGGGACCAAAACACATGGGCAGAATAACGACTGTATTGCAGCTCTGTTGAGAATTGTTTTCTTTTTTGGGTAATCTATAGGGTAGGGGTAGGCAACCTTTTATACTTGTGGACTTTTATACTTGTGGACTTCAATTCCCAGAATTCCTGAGCCAGCATGGCTGGCTCAGGAATTCTGGGAGTTGAAGTCCATGAGTCATAAAAGAGCCTAGGTTGCCTACCCCTGCTATAGGGCATGTGGTAGGTGAGTCTGAAACAAGCCAGTGAGGGTCAAAACAAAAGTGGGATTATTTACTTTCCCCCCTTTTCCTATAATATCCATTTTTCTCCTCCCTAGCAACAGGCTGATCTTTTCTGCTAGGAAGACTCTTTTCGTGGTCAGAGAGCTGCTCACCTTTTCTCTATTGATGCTTTGTCTACCAGCCTTGAGAACACCCAAGAGTTACAGCAAGACGCTAAACAAACTAAGGTAGAAGGAATGCACACAACCCTTACATGCCCAGCATTGTAAACATCTCAGCTACACAAAAAGTGAAGAATTTGTACTGGGAAGCATGAATCAGGGTTTTGCAATATAATGCACAGGTGTGCATTACAAACTGTCTGTTTTTCGAGACAGGTATAAAAAGACACAATTATCTCCCGGGCTGGAAAAATCCCAGGCCTTTTGTCACAAGCAGATTGTAAAATCCTAAAGCTGTCTCCAAGGAGATTTGAAATAACTTTGGGCTTTGCTGTGATCTTAACTACGAGTGAAGAATGACCTAAAGTCGCCCCTTTCTTGATTCTTTGATTATCTGCCACTGAAAAAGAGTAAACTGGCATTTCCTCAACAGCGATAGCTAGCTCATTGAGAGAATCTGTGGTGTCTTTTTATTGCCTTTATCTTTTGCTTGGGACCTCAAAGCAACATACAAGAAAAGTCCCTTAATGTTGTTCCAACCACAATCCTATGAGGTAGGCTGGGCCAAAAAACAGTGCCTCATTCCAAATCATCCAGAAATCCTTTGTGGCCGAAGATGGGCATAACTTTGGTTTAGTTCAATCTTTTTTGACACTTTAATCACTGTGCAACACAACTCTACCTAACACACTAGTCTGTAATAGCATATTTTAAAAAACCCAACAGAGAGTTTTCATCTACTTTTTAAAAGCAACATATTTTTCTTTTAATGTTCATGGAGAACACGTTTTGAGAATTGGCTTCCCTTTTCCCCTTCCATACAGGAGGTAATAAATCTTCTAAAAATAATGTCTTCCACAGGACACATGTAGAAAAATCTCTGTCTCTCTTGCTTCAGAACAATTGATTTTCATTCTTTGCACGCGTAACTTAGGACATTGAAAAACAAAAAATCACATAAATTTACCCCTGGGTTTAAAAGTCTGAACAGATTTAGTAGCTTGGAATCTGCCCAGAGAAAGGGTCTCTCAATTACACTACTCTGTGTATTATTTACATAGAAAAGCAGGAGGAATATGTTTTAGCTTAAGACTGAATTCAATCTTTGGATTAAAACAAAAAAAAAAACACCTTTGCAGGAAAAACATTCAGCGCAGCTACTGCTTTTCAATCTCCAGGTCAACCGTGCGTTCCCACAGTGGCTTGTTGGCTTGGGTTTTGGCAATGTTGTGTGAACCAAGCCCATATGATCAGTTCAAGCAACCATGATAGAAATACAGTTTAAGAAGATCCAGGATCCCATGCACCAAGCATGCAAGGCACCATTAGAGCGTCTTATCACCCACTACTTGTCCATCGCTCGACCAGCTTTCTCTCTTACCTGCTCTGTGCAAAGCCACAAGCAAAGATCCTGCCTTCTCCATAACCACCGAACTCACAGGCTGCAACTGATGGTCTCCACGGGTCATGCACACTAGAAACTCCAACTGTTTCACAGCAGCCCACTTTCAGCAGCCTCCTGACTGCCAATCCTGGCTTGCAGAAACAAGGAAATCTCTGCCACAGCCAGACACAAGTCCCAGATGGGTCCCTCCACCACCTCTGAGCCAGCAAACCGGGAGGGAGGGAGGGAGTTGCCCCTTTTGTTCCCTGCTGGAGCCTGCTCAACGCCCTCCCCCACGTTCAGCAGCCCCTGGCCGGAGAGAGGAAGTCACCAGGACTTGGATGTTTGAGTCAACTCCGGCTTGTTCATTGTCACTGCCTTGTCCAGTCTTCCTTCCTAGCAACAAGAGAAAGCGGGCAGATTCTGAGCCGGTCAGGAACTCGGCCATGATTTTGACTTTCCCAAGTTTTGAAAAAACACCAGAGTCTGAACCCTGAAAGCATTCTGGGCTAAGTAGGGTGCTACTTTGCCTGGGAAAAACCTCAAAAGAAATCGTGCAGGATTGGAAGAAGCGGAGAGACCTGTCCCATAAAATTGCCAAGATTCAGACACGACTGAATGGATAACATCCTCATCAACATTTTAAGAAGGTGACGGGTGCTCCTGAATTCATTTCCACTGATGTTCCCAGACAGCTCCTTCCATGGAGAACCAAAAAGTCTGTTTTGGAAAGTACAGGTAGAAGCACAAAATGATACAGCGATCCTTAGTAAGGTGGGTAACTTGAAATGGCTGAGTAAATACAAATGTACTTTTCAAGTAGACAGCTATTTGAAGTTACAACTACCAAAACACCTTAGGGAGATATTTACGTGAGCGAGATTCGTACAGCTTGACACAATGGTCAGATATGGGAGATTCCATTCTATACCTTACAATGAGCATCTCTGCATTTGCGGAGCGGCAGAGGTAGAAGACCTGGCTCACATACTATTTGATTGTTGCCTGTACAAGAGAGCGAGAGACAGTTACCTTGGTCTATATACCAAACGAATGACTCATTGGGATCCCCATATCAAAACAACTTACCTTATGTGCGGCCAGACCTTGAAAATAACATTTAACGCAGCACAGTATTTACCGTAAACAAAATGGTTCGGTTGAGACCTGCATATGTCCCACATGGGGGTAGATTGCAACGGTGACTCCAAGATATAATTTTATCATATTTGATCTTTATTTTAAATTACTGTACTCTTATTTTAATTTCATTTTAGACTGTATTTTACTCCAGTTTCATTTTAAGTCGTATTTTACTCTAATTCCATTTTAAACTGTATTTTATCCAATTTCATTTTAAATTGCTTTTATCAAACTTTAGTAATAATTTGTTGTTGGAACTTTGCACTTTGTATGGCCTAAGGGCTGATCAATAAAGATTATTATTATTATTATTACAGGTAGTCCTGGACTCACAACCGTTCATTTAGTGACCGTTCAAAGTTACAACGGCACCGAAAAAGGTGACTGATGACCGTTTTTCAAAGTGATAGCCTTTGCAGCATCCCCATGATCAGGTGATCAAAAATTGGATGCTTGGGAACCGGTTCATATTTACGACCGTTACTGTGTCCCAAGATCATGTGATCCCCTTTGGCGATTTTCTGACAGGCAAAGTCCATGGGGAAGCCAGGTTCACTTAACCGGGTTACTAACTTATCCACCGCAGTGATTCACTTAACAACTGTGGCAAGAAAGGTCATAAAATGCGGCAAAACTTACTTAAGAAATGTCTCACTTAGCAACTGAAAGTCATGGACTACTTGCAGTCTGGACTTCAGGGCTTCCAGCTGCCGATTGTATCAACCAAGAGCATCTACTTGATGTGTAGACAACTCCACGCATTCCCAGTGGAACCCGTGAAACGTTGTCAGAATAGTGCACTGTGGGGATGATCCATTCCATCTCTTCTGTCCATTAGCAATGCAATAGTCCTCGACGTATGACCACAATTGAGCTCAAAATTTATATTGCTAAGCGAGACAGGGCTGGCTGGGAAATTCTGGGAGTTGAAGTCCGCAGGTCTTAAAGTTGCCAAGGTAGGAGATGGTGGGAGAGGCCTTACTCCAGAATAGAAGACAATGTTGAATCAAGGGGATAGTCGGACTTAGTAACCAGGTCTGCACATCACACAAAGCTAAAACTTCTTTAACTACAGTGTACTAAATAAATCATAATTGCTGGCTTTTGCGTACAAGGTTAAAGACATAAAACCATGGTTGCAAATCTTCATGACCACATGCATATAATTGAGCTAAGTCATTATGTCTGTTGTTGGTTTGGAGCTTTCTATGTTACATGAACTGTAAGTCAGTCTCCATTTAGCTCAAGAAATAAGAAATAAGAATAAATAAGAAATAACTTATAAGCTAGCAAGAAGAGCTGTGATGGGTTTGATACCCCAACAGGCTAACAAGGAGGAACTGAGAAGGTAACGGATACCCCAAATGCTTCCTCCTTTCTCTCCAACCATGGGCGTCTACACACACACACACACACACACACAGCAGATTGTGCTAAACACAGAATCAGGGTTGTTCTCCCCAGAGAATGAATTCAGTTGCTTAAAACTTCTTTCTGGCAATTGGGAGTTTAATCACTGCACGGGAAAACACCTCCCAGGAGCAAAGTTATTCTTTGAGAGCTTAGTATTCATGCATGGCCCAAGGGCCCTTAGTTAAAAAATGTCCTCCCTCTCCTATCTTTGCAGAAATGAATTTTGAGATATGCACCCAAGGCTGTAGGTATTTCACAAAACAGCAGCCGAGCCACTTGGCTCCATCTATCTTTCTTTCAATCTCGCTTTCCTTCATGCCTTCAGATTGCTGGAAATCCTGCTTCGCTGCAACTCCCCTCCTTTTGGCGTTCCGTGATTTCACCAGAAACGTCCTGCCTGCTTTTTTTAGGCCTGCTTTTTTTAGGCTTGAGGGCAAGAAACTTGTTTTCATTTTAATAGCTGCTGAAATTTTAGTAGATCTTCCCAATCCCAATCCTGTACTTAAAGCCTATTGTAAAGTAGATAAGCTTCACTTTCCATTCAGTTGAGAACAACACATGAAGAGGAAATTGGAAAAGGGGGGGGAAATGTAGAAATTGGGGTCACTCGGGGCTGGAGGTGGCATGAATTGCAATAGTATTTCTCTCCCCCCCCCCCCCCGCCGCCGCCGCTTTTTCCTGTTTCTCACATGGAGACACAACGTCCCCGGAATGAAACTGCATCCTGAAAAAGCATCGCTGCGAAGTTGGACTCAAGCAAAATGAAACTAGGAGAGCAAAAAAAGAGACACGACATTGCAAACCCTGGCTTCTGCAAAGGGTCCCAACGACACCCATCATTCCTAAAAGATGAAGGCAAAGGTTTTTCCCAGATCAGTCGTGTCCAAGTGTAGGGCATGGTACTCATCTCCCTTTCTTGACTAAGGGAGCCAGTGTTGTCCGAAGACCATTCCTGGGACCATGTGACCAGCATGGCTATATGTCAACGGCATACCAAACACTGTTACCTTCCCACTGAAGTGGTACCTATTAATCTACTTGCATTTGCATGCTTTTGAACTGCTAGATGGGCAGGAGCTGGGGCAAGGAACAGGAGATCACCCCTTTGCGTGGAGCTCCTGTCTCAAACTGGGCTATCAGCTCTCCAGCTGAGAACTCAGCGTCTTTTAACCTTCATTCCTAAGTCCCATGAATTTAAAGGAGGATAGCCCTTCCGACTTTCTCCAGGAAGAGCTTGTGCAATTCCTTGGCACTGGAAGGCAACTTTGACACCTCCAAATCCATTCAATCCCTCTCTTCAAGGCTGGACAAAGCAGAGAAAGGTGATCCAAATTCTTTGCAGCGCAGATTCAAAAGGATGCTGGCATTCTTTCCTCTTGGGCTCTCTGCCCTGCATAGAAACACCTTACAAACAGGGATCTGTCCAACCTTGGCAACTTTAAGACTTGTGGACTTCAATTCCCAGAATTCCCCAGCCAGCCATGCTGAGTGGAAGGCCACAGGTCTGGCAGACACCCCTGCATTAGAAGTTGAAAACCAAACTGAACACGCTTGCTTTCACCTCCCAGCCATCAATGGTCTTTTAGAAAAAGGGATGGAGCTGGGATGATCATTTTACATCTTTCTCTGATTCAACATGCAAATAATCTTTTCCATAGCCCGGCAGGTCTTTCCAGCTCTCTTTCCCCTCACCCCACCCCCAATTGTGGCTTAAGCTCCACTCCCCTTCACCTGCACTGCAGGAGGCAGGTAGGAAAATAAACAGCCAGCCTCTTCCCTCCCCAATCTACAGCCAATCGGCTCGGGTATCACTTCCGCCATCCTGCTCACACACCTTGCGATTTGCTGGCTCTGCCTGCTAATTAGCAGGCTAAAAGCAATCATCCGGGCACCATGGCAACAGCTTACAGATCTCCCACCCACCCACCCACCCACCAATGCCTTTTGGATGAGTTTTGTTTCCAAAAGAAGCCACTTAAAGGCAACACCCGCCACAAAGATGGAGGGGAACAAAAGGGAGGAAGGTGGGTGATTGATTTTGGGGGGGGCTGCTCCTGATTCCTCCCCCCCTTCAAGGATTGTGTGGCTCTGCATTCAGCTGGTTGTCAGTTCAGTTTTGTGAATGAACGTTATTTGTGCATCTGCATGCATTACTTAATCTAATAACAACAGGTATAACAATAACAATAAAGATATTGAGGATCGGTTTTTTTGCATGCCAATTCCCTCTGAGGCCATTACTTAGAAATATCAGGAGAATAAAGGAGAATATTTGTAACTCAGGGCTGAAATGAGGGGTCCTTGGTGCTCTCTGAACTTGTGTTCTTGCAAATGTATCATTACCTAAACTAGGTAACACTCTCAGTCGTAAAGCCCACTCCCTCCTAGCATTGGTGGTGTTAGCTAGTGTGGGTAATGACATGTCTGCAAGACATGTCTGCTCAGAAAGCACCAACAAAACATCAACTATCTGGAGAGAATCTAACTTATCTTGGTTGATATCAAGAAGAATTAAGTATAGTTTGAATGGGACTATCTGATTAGTACTGGGTGGGAGACCACCAGGAACTCTCCCCAATGTTGGCTACAAAAACACATCTAGGAAGAGGGTAACATCAATTCATGTCCACATTGTTCCCAAGAAAGCTTCGTAGATGTTATTGAGTTCCTTAGCTCTTGGAGATCATTCCAACTAACGCTTTACAAAGCAGAGATTCCATTTTTTATCAGGAAACCTCAGCAAACGTCAACCCAGTCAGACTCTGCATGAAGGACATGTTCATAGTTAACTGACCCATGGTCTACTCAATAAACCCTACATTCTGGGTTTGCTTAAGACACTTGGAAGGAGACCGTGCCAGCTGGAATCTGCAGAACAAGAGGGGCTTAAACATGCTCTGCTACAAATGCATTTTATGTTCTGGATTTCTCTCTTTTAGTAAAACCCACCACCTTCCAGGGAAGTCTACTGAAGAGATCTTGCTGTCTGGAAGGTCTTCATAATCCTCTTTCTTGTCATTTGAATCACAGGGCTGTCCATCTCCTTATCTGGAGCCGCAGAGAAGAAAGCTGCTTCCTCATCTTCTGTGATGGTCCTTCCAGTATCTAAAGAGGACCATCATCTCCCTTCTCAAATCACTTTTCTCCAACCAAGCCAAAACAGCACTTTCAAACACTGGGTGTTCCTTTGTTCCCCACTTCATTGACCATGCATCTCACAGGGCCATTTAGTAGTCATCATTTAGGGCTGGATATCAGGAAGAACCAGAGTTCAGTCCATCCTTGGTCACCTAAAATTTCTGGGTGACTTGGGGCCAGTGATTCCATCTCAGTCCAACTGACCTTGCAGTGGTGTCCTTATGGGAGAAAATATGAGGAGGGGTGGTATTTATTTACTAAATTTATTTGCTGCCCATCTCCCCACGAGGTATATACACCCCTTTGAGAACCTCTTCAAAGAATTTGAAGAATTTCTTCAAAGAAATTGTGGAGTAAGCTGGACAGCTGTCTCCAATAGTCCCAACAAAGCAGAGAATAATGGTCCTAAGGAAAAGGACCTTTTGCTTAATTGAAGCAATGGAAAAACTGCATTACGTACAGATCTACGACATTCAGACAGTCACATGACGTCGCACGACATATCGGAACTTTTTCCCCCATTGCCGGCAATGGGGTTGGCGTGGTTTTGGCGTGATGCGTGCAGCCCACGGGCTGGCAGTTTGATCCCCCTGCTTTAATGTGTGTGGTTCAATTTCAGAAAAATCAGTTAATTTAGTCACCAGGCCAAGGGTGTTTTTTTGTGGATGGATTCCTCCTCCTTGCACAGCTGAATTGCGTTTCGCCACCTAGTAAAATTTGGTAAATTTTCCCCCACAGATCTTGCCATCAAACCAATCTTAGCTCCTGAGCGGAGTGTTTGTTTTCCAGCAAGGCTTCATTCTTGAAATTTCTCAGCTGAGCTGCAAATTCCCACTCGAGAATCAAGGATATTCAACTGGATGAGTCAGAATGAGACTCGGTTGAAAACAGCTTCCTGTGTTACCATTTCAAACTCTTTTTTCCTACACTCGGGCACAGACAAGAAATCCGCGACTTACTGTCACATTTGGGACCAGACTTTTCATCGTAAATTATTGGGGTCATAACTGGACCCCAATTTTAGGACAGTTATTAAGCAGTTATTAAGTGAGTAGCATGGTGGCCTAGAGGTGGAGCTCTAGCCTCACAATCAGGAAGCCCCTTGCAATCAGAAAGCTGTGGGTTTGATTCTAGACAGTTCTCTCTCTGGAGAGAGAGAAAATATCTACTGTGAGCTTCATGTAGGCATCAGGAAGGGCAACCGGCCAGTAAATGCTCAGCTCCATTCCATCACCCCGACTCCACTCCGATGCAAAGTATTACAGGGTTGTTAAAAGGAAAAAAAATTAGGCAGTTATTAAATGAATCATGCAGTCATTAAGCCAGGGGTCTTCAAACTTGGCAACTTTAAGACTTGTGGACTTCAACTTCCTCAGGACTGGCTGAGGAATTCTGGGAATTGAAGTCCACAAGTCTTAAAGGTGCCAAGTTCGAAGACCCCTGCATTAAGCAATGGGCATTTCCCAAATGGATGCTGGAAATCACATCATTGCAAATGCGAGTGGGTTTCCAGGTGCCCAAGTTATGATCATGTGACCCACAGGGGTGGTGTGGCAATTGTTAAGTGAGAATACAGGTTGTTCCCAGGCTCTTGTAACTTTGAACGTGTGTCGTAATCGTAAGTTGAGGACTACTGATATCTGCAACCACCTGGTAGGATAATTTCAGGATAATTTCATTCATTAAGGAAGTGGACTTGGTTGCTTTCTAAGGGACCAGAAAGCGCTCTGTGTTTGCATATGTTGATGCATGATCTTCTCTGTAAACCTACTCAACAGCATGAAATATAAGCTATCAACACTAGGTAAATGCAAACAACATGGTCAACCTGGTTGCTGAATTAAGCCGTTTTCTGCATTCACAGAATATACTGAGCCATAAATTTACCAAACAGAGGTAACATACTAAGCCTTGAACCATTCCAAAAACTGGAACTGGATATTCTTTATTGGCCAAATGTGATTGGAAACAACCGGAATTTGTGTCTGGTGCATAAACTCTCCGTGTAGATACAAACAACAGAGTGGTAAGTCATAGATCATAAATCCTAAGATATAATCATAAATCCTAAGATACAAACAAGAAGTGATAAATCCTAAGATACCAATAGGGGAAGCTAGTAGGAAAGATGAGATGAGAAAGAAGAGAAGGAACAATCTTTTCATCTTATCTTTCTTCTCAAAATACCGGAGGGGGAAAAAAACCTCTTCCTCCTGCATTCTAACCACTGTGCCATACTATTTCTCCCAACACAAAGAGATAGATGGAACAAGGGTGTCCAACAAGGAAATCCTCATATTTATTCGGAATAAGTAGCTAGAATTTGCAAGCAACTCTTCCTACTCCAACTGATTTCAAGACTGAAAGACTTAAGATTGCAAAAGATCTGTTTCTAGCAAATGTTGGCAAGGGTAATCCTCGACTTACGATCATTTAACAACGGTTTACAGTTACAACGGGCTCAGGAAAAAGTGACTCAGGACCTCTAAGTTGAAGTTATGACTGTTGCACCACCTTTCTGATCATGTGATCGTAATTCAGGCACTTGGGCAACTGGCTGGCATTTACCACCGGCTATAGCATCCAGCATGAGCTTGTGATCATGATTTGCAACCTGCCCAGCCAGTTTCCAAAACTGGAGAAGCCAGGTCGAGTCGCTTCACAACCATTGGTGGTTTGTGACTTGTGATTTGCTTCACAACCATGATAAAAATGGTCATAAAATTGGGTCCGGGCAGTGGTGTGATGACTTTCTCAACGACTTCATTGCTTAGCAACCAAAATTCTACTCCTAACTGTGGCCATAAGCAGAGGATTAACGGTACACGGCTTCCGAGCGAAAGGTAAAGGGTTACTTTCAAACAACCTTGAATAGGGAAGAAATGGCAAAAAGAGGGAGGGGGGCAGCAGGTGACCTCAGCAGATAAGCAGAGGCGAGTTTGGTTAATACTTGAATGGGAGACCTCAAGGAAAACCCCAGAGCCATATAGGTTAACCAGGAAAGCCAAGAGAAAACATTGGGAATAAAGGCAGCCTCCCTTTATGCTGCAGACAAGAAAATGACATGACTGCATTCATGAAATGATCAGAGCTCATTTTGAAGAAGACTTATCTTATTCCCAAAAGCAAGGCAGAGATAAGTAATAGTAATATGTGTGTGTGTGTGTGTATATATATATATGTGTGTGTGTGTGTGTGTGTATGTGTATACACACACACACACACACACACACATGTTGCTTTTTCCTTTCTGATGTACATCCAAGGGAGTGCCATGGCATTTAATTTCCATCATATATATCTCCACAAAAGCCAGTTTGATGGAAATGTTAAGAGCACCAGGCTAGAAACTGGGAGACTGTGAATTCTAGTCTTACCTTTGGCACAAAGCCGGCTAGGTGACCTTGGGCCAGTCACTTTCTCTCAGCCCTAAGAAGGAGGCAATGGCAAACCACTTTAGAAAAAAAAACTTGCCAAGAAAACTACAGGGATATGTCTAAGGCCATCTCCCAAAACAGCAGACATAATTGAATGGAATAAATGGCATATTTAACATAGCTTTAATAAACTGTGTAGCAAAAGGGGACCAGTACTTAAATAACTAAGAAATAGCCACTTTCCTGCTAGAAAGCCTGATGAAATTCTCAACCTGTTTGTGGAGGCAGTTATGCAAATCAGCTCTGCAGGATATCATTTGTAACAAAAGGAATGTGGGATACAAAGTCTGCTCAGCATCTTTGCAATCCTTTTCAATCTTTAAATGGCCTAAGTATCCAAAAAAACAGCAGGCATAACACAACAGATGGGCCATCTTCAGGACACAATGTGTTCCCATTTTACGGCTGTGGGGTGTGATTATTTTCAGGCATTGGAAGGACAAGGAACCCTGGGACGCAGTAGAATCCAGTCTCTGCTTCTTAAATTGAAACTCAAAACTCCTATAGCTGCATTCACACAACCTATTAAGTGAGAAGAGGGGTAATCCACAGGATACAATAGCCCAGCATTCTGGGGATTTGCACAGCACAGCCAAGAAAACTAACTCACCACCTTTTAAGCTAGCAAACCCAGCTATTGCATCCGGTTAGGATTGCATCCCGGTGGATCCCAGGTAATACATCCCAGGCACTACTTGGCCTGGAGGAAAGAGAGAATTCTGGAAAAGCATCCAGGGAACAGAGTTATTTCCCCCACCACCACCACCACAGACACACACCCTTTCTTTCCATCACCTCCTTTCCCCAATTTGCCTCCAGGCCCACAAGAGGCATCCCTACAGCCTCCTTCAGCAGCATCCTTCTCCGGACGACCTTCTTCCTAAGGTCAAAAGCTTCCCAAGGTGGCTCAAACCATCCTTGTTTTCTTCTGATTCTCACAACCCGTTCCGACGTTCACTAGAGACCGGACAGGATTTGGGGGGGGTGGGGGGGTGGGGGGGTGGAGAAGCGCAGGTGCGAGTCTTAGCCCCGCCAATCCCACCCCTTCCGAACGTGTGAAGCACCTTTCGAGCTGGACCCTGAGCGCAAAACCCTTTGCGCTCCGCGTCTGAACTTCGGAACGCGCGAGAAAAGTCTCGTCCCTCCGCACCGGTGGGCCGGGAGGGGGGAGAGGGAGAGAGAGAAGGGCACGGCGGCCCTTCTCCAACCTGGGGCGTCGGATGATGGGAACTGCAGTCTCACCCACCCACCCCCCACACACAAACACACACAGAGCCACGCGCAAAGCTGTGAGATGGCTCGGCGAAGGCTGAAGACGGGGTTTTCTCTCCCCCTCCCCTCATCCCCTTCCCGGTCGACCCCGACCCTACCTGTTGGCGGCTCGGGCCGCGTGGCCGGCGAGGAAGAGGAGGAGGAAGGCGAGACGGCGGCAGTCCGCTGGGGTCGCTTCCCGCGCGGAGTCTTGCCCAGCATCACTGGCGGGGAGTTGCCCATCTTGGCGACGCGAGGCGGCGGCGGCTGCTGCTGCTGTTATTGCGGCGGCGGCGGCAAGCCGTGGAGCATCGCCGCCCAGCCTTCGGTCCGGAGCCGGGAGCCAAGCAACCTCCGCCGGGGCCCCGCCGCCGAGCTGCTGCCCAGCTCCGAACCGCCGCCGCCGCATCGCCGTCGCTCCCTGCCCCCGCCCGCGGGCGGGCCGCGAACGAACCGGGGAGGGGGGAATGGGGTGGAAGGAGGGGATCTCCATCGGCCCCACCCCTCCTCGGGAGCGGACACGCGCGGGGAAGAGCGGGGACGAGCGCCCACCCCGAGGACCGAGCCTGCTGCTGCCGCAGCCGCCGCTTACCCCGCTTGGAAAGAGGGCTACCGAGCACGTGCAGAGCGCTTTCCTTCCTCCCTCCCTCCCTCCCTCTCCCCTGCCCACGCGGCGCTTCTCCGGGGGGGGCAAAAGCCAAGGGTGCCGTTCCCGGGTGGCCCGTCCTGTCTGGAGCCATCCAAGGTTGGCGATGCCCAAGACCAAAGAACTGCGCCTGATTCAATGCACCCGCGCAGCCACATCAAAATACACCCCCCCTTCCAAGATTTCCCTGGGTGGGACTTGGGGGTTGGGAAGGGGGGGTCAGATTGGAAGCAGACACACGCGCCCTGCCTCATGAGCCGCCAGGGGAAAGAGTCCTCAGAGGCCGGCAGCCTTCCTGGTCTTCCTCACTTATATACCGCTTCAGGCATCTACAATCCTCTCTAAGCGGTTTACAGTGTCAGTTTATTGCCCCCAACAATCGGGTCCTCATTTTACCGACCTCGGGAGGAAGGAAGGAAGGAAGGAAGGAAGGAAGGAAGGAAGGAAGGAAGGAAGGAAGGAAGGAAGGAAGGAAGGAAGGAAGGAAGGAAGGAAGGAAGGAAGGAAGGAAGGAAGGGCAATAGCACTAGTATTTAGACCAGGGGTTCTCAACCTTGGCAACTTTAAGACTTGTGGACTTCAACTCCCAGAATTCCTCAGCCAGCAAAGCTGTAGGGAGTTGAAGTCCACAAGTCTTAAAGTTGCCAAGGTTGAGAACCCGATTTAGACTTATATACCACTTCACAGTGCTTTACAGCCTGCTCTAAGCAGTTTACAGAGTCAACATTTTGCCCCCAACAATCTGGGTCCTCATTTTACTGACCTCAGAAGGATGGAAGGCTGAGTCAACCTTGAGCTGGTGAGAATCAAACTGCTGACAGTCGGCAGCCTGCAATAGGGGCATTCTCGCCATTCAGCCATCAGGGCTCTTCCAATGTGTTGGACTACAATCCCCGTCAGTCCCTGCCAGCATTCCCTTATTTATTTGCTCTTTCGGGCCTCAGGATTGCTGAGGTCTATGGGACTGCTCCTTCCTGTGGCTCTATTCTAGCAGGAGGTGGATGTCCTTCAGGGACCAAACCTTGCATTCCACTTCTGAATTAAGCAGGAGGAACCACTGCAAGCTAACATCCCAACTTAACTTTCAATCCGTAAACTAGTGTATCTCAACCTTGACAACTTGAAAACGTGCCCATGCTGGCTGAGGAATTCTGGGCGTTGGCAGTCCAGATATTTTCAAGTGGCTAAGGTTGAAGAACACTGCCATGAATAATCGTGGTGACCCCATCACTCTGCTTTGACCTGTTTGTCCTAGTCATTCTTGCAAATGGCTCAGCTCCAGCATCAAGTGACTTGCAGGAAGTCACAGAGAGAGGCTGAAGCTTCTTAGACCCAGGAACGAAAAGCAAGAAGCTGAACCCAAGAATCAGTCTTGCAGGCCAGCAGGCCATAAGGAAACACTTCTCGGTGGTGGAACACCTTATCCCATCATGGAGACAGTGCTGGGTTCAAGCCCCAAGCTTCTTCCAATTCACAGGAAGAATCAAGGGGGTATAATGGTTAAGATGCTAGACAAGTGTTTCTCAGCATCAACAAGTTTAAGATGTATGGACTTCAACTCCCAGAATTCCCAAACCAATCTTCCTCAACCAAATTCTGGGAGTTGAAGTCTACACATCTGAAAGTTGCTGAGACCGAGAAACACTGTGCTTAGACCATGACTGGGAAGACCCAGTTTAAGCCTCCCCTTCCTAAACTGACTTTGAGTGAATCCCCCCTTTTTCAACCCAGCCCCCTGGGAATTGAGTTTGTGTCAATGAAATTGAAAAAGGACTCTTACATACAGTATGCATCGTTAGCCACCTACAAGAAAGGTGACTGATTTCACAGCAAGGATTTTCCTGCTTTGGTTCCTACTTTGAAGAAGGTGACAAGCCAAAAATTCAGTGAGGTATTTGGAAAGCTTTAGGATCTGCACAAAAGGGTGGAGAAGAATACATATTGCCCATCTAACCTAGAACAAAGGAGACATTTCCTGACAGTGAGAACAATTTAACCAGTGGAATGGCTTGCCTTCAGAAGTTGCTCCATCACTGGAAGTTCTCAAGAAGAGATTGGACAACCATTTGTCTGGAATGACACAGTCTCTTGCTTGAGCAGCGGGTCGGACTAGGTTCCTTCCAACTGTGTTACTCTGCTTTGGGATGCTTTTCAAAAATGATGTCTAAGTCTATCTTTCAATCTTAGACTTGGTGGTCTTCAATGCTGATCAGATCCAACTCTTACTACCTTTGAGGCTCACCCAAGGTTGCTGCCCTCCCTTTAACATACCCACAGTCCAGGTTTTAAAGACCAAGACCAGGAAGTGGTCAGGGAAACATCATTCTACAAATAAACTTGAAGGGCCAATGGTCTAATTTGGTAATGGGAACCTGTTCATGTTCCTACGTAGATAATGATGGAAGAGCAATCATGGGAGAGAAGTGACAAGCCTGGAAGTTTTAAAGGTAGGAGTTTCAGGCTGAAGAATATCTACTGATCTGCAAAACAAAAATTGCCTGCCTTTACTGATTCCGGCTCTCAAATCAGGAATAGCTTCTCATTTGACCAGTCGCTAAGATCCATCGTTTCTTCTCTCTGACAGATGAAGGGTGGAACTGCTGGTCTTGTGTGGGAGACAGCACAGAGATTGACACCAGCACATGTTAACTGGGGAAAGTAGTAAAAAAAAAAAAAAAGGGAGAGGCTAGACATAGGAGTTGTTGGGTGGATCAGTTTGGAGAAGTCTATCTTGAAATTTGGGGATACTTATTTCTGGGGGGAGAGAGGAAGTGGTTCACCTAGGGGGAAAAATGACAAAGCTTTTTTGTTGTTGTTGTTCCTTGCTAGCAGAAGCAAACCTTCCACCATCATCTGTGTTAAGAAGACAGAGTACCAGAAAGCCCTGAGAAGTTGCTATGGAAACAGATGCAAATTGGATCAGTACTTGGCATCCTTTGGCAAAGCAGTTTCTCATTTCCAGAAGCATTTGTGCTGCACATTCTAGCCCCAGGACCAGCCGGCTGCATCACACCAGCCACATGAGACGATACCCAGAAACACAACGGTGTTGAAAAACACTGAAACCTTACAAACGACGCATTTGTGCAAGGCTGGCTCATGAGCTGTAGTTGCATTCACAGGTAATCCTTGACTACGACTGTGATCAAGCGTGGAATTACAATCGTAAGTCTGTAATGCTCTCACTGCATCAACCCACCAAGGATTCTATGAGCGAATAACCACTTTGGAGACCAAATAGAGTCGTTTTAAGTTTTGACATCCCCAAATCAGGAGACACTCCTGTCAGAAACTTTAGAAAGCTACAGCTCAGGGGTCTTCAACCCTGGCCCTTTTATGACTTGTGGAGTTCAGCTTTCAGAATTCCTCAGCCAGGCATGCTGGCTGAGGAATTCTGGGAGCTGAACTCCACAAGTCATAAAAGGGCCAAGGTTGAAGACCCCTGCTATAGCTAATCTGTGCCTTGGTCCACATTTTAAATTAAGCCATGGTTTATTGATTTAATAAGCCACATTAGTTGGGCTCACATACTCTGCTGTGCCAAAACCAAATCACAATGCACTTGGCACAAGCCCTATTAGCCAATGATCTCCAGGTATATTGGCTTGGCTGAAAACTCTGTTCTCAAGTAGCGAGCCAGGTTGGAGAAGCTTGATCTAGATAAACCTAGATGAACTCACATTCTGATCTCTTTTAAGACTGCTTACCATGGTGGCGGGGAAGTAGCAGTGTGGTGCAGTGGTTAATGTGTTGATACAGGGCCGAAGAAAGTCAAGTTCAGTGGTCCTCTCTCTCTCTCAGTCCAACCTACCTTAAAGAGCAGTTATTGTGGTGTCTAACCCACACTGAGGTCCTGGACTGTAAATCTAACAAAGGGGTGTTCAAACTTGGCCCTTTTATGACTTGTGGACTTCAACTCCTAGAATTCCTCAGCCAGCGTGCATAAAAGGGCCAAGTTTGAGGGCCCCTGGTCTAATAGATACAGCAATAATGGAGAAAGTGTTACACTTTGTCTTCACACTACCAATGACTTCCGAAGGTTCATAGTTCCAGGAAGCACACCACCCAGTTGGGACAGAGATACGTGTGCTACAATTGAATGGTTGAGCTTTGAATCGTTCATCAGTGCACACTCAAGTCCCATCAACCTGGACCAAACCAAGCTCCATAGCACCAACATCCTGAGGCCCACTTCATAAGGCACAGGACCAATCTCTTCCTTTCACATCAGTTCTTTTCATCCAGTAGGATTCTGAGGCTGCTTCCATCAGAAGGAAGCCAAAAGGATCTCAACAAACTCCTCCCCTTCCAGATCCTCCCTCAGTGAGATCAGGCACTGAAGGATCTCATCCAACTTCTACATCTTCCAGCAGTGAATTCTGCAATCAGGCTTAGGAAGCTGAGATTCGGTCTGACAACAGTAGTCTTTGCCCTATCTCGGTAACCTGGTTTTATTTCCCTCTCCATTGCTCCAGAGAGGGGGTGTCCAACCTTGTCAACTTTAAGACTTGTGGACTTCAACTCCCAGAATTCTCCAGCTGTATGAGGAATTCTGGGAATTGAAGTCCACAAGTCTTAAAAGTTGACATAGGAACTTCCAAATTGATAGTAAAGAACAGGAATGGATGCTGCTCTTTTCACTCTGGCCCAAATCTTCTGCCAATCAATTTAATTGGGAGCCCTGAATCGACATGTTCTGACCGAACATCAACCTCAGGCATACTTCTGTGAGCCTATTTGTGTCCTCCGTTGGAATCTTTGCTAAAGAAACTGGTGGGTTTATTAACTGTTAAAGCAGCACTACCATTTCTGGTGCAATCTGAATTCTGGAAATTTTAAATATATGGGAATGCTGCTAGAAGCTTTAGCTAAGTTTTTTTTTTTTTTTGACACTGAAGACTCAGTGGTAAAGATCCAAAGATTGCAGAGCAATACAGACTTAAAATTGTTTGTTTCGCCTTCGCAGACGACCTGCTGGTGACTGTATCACAACCAATACAATCAGCGATGAGATTGATGGAGATAATGAAAGACTATGGCAAGGTATCAGGTTTTAAAGTAAATGTATCAAAAACGAAGATGTTAGTCAAAAACCTAAACAACAAAGCAAAACAGGACCTGGAAAGAATAACGGGCTGTGAAATAGTCAAGAAAGTGAAATACTTGGGAATAGAGATAGAAACAACAAACGCGAAACTATACAAAAATAACTACGACGTGCTGTGGAACAAGATACAAGCAGATCTGGAAAGATGGAAAACACTACGACTATCTCTGCTGGGCAGGATAGCAGCGATAAAAATGAACGTCCTGCCAAAATTCTTATTCCTCTTTCAAATGCTACCCATACTTAAACAGGATGTAGACTTAGACAACTGGCAGAAGGGCGTTACTGGATTCATCTGGGACGGCAAGAAACCGAGGGTAAAACTAAAGATCATCCAAGATACAAGGAAGAGAGGGGGGCTAAAATGCCCAATTTAAAACTGTACTACCACGCAGCGACACTGGTGGCATTGGGCGACTGGATTAACATGATGAATGAAAGAATACTGAATAACGAAGGGCATGTCCTTCTACTTGGATGGCACGCATATTTGGTGTATGACAAAAAAGCTGACAAGAACTTCAAGGAGAACCCACTACGACTTCCATTGTTGTGGGTCTGGAAGAAATATAAATATCTTCTACACGATGAGATCCCCATATGGACGATCCCCGAACACGCAATTGGGGACCGAAACATATCCCAAGGGCAGGGTGTGGTGCCCTACAGTAAACTAGTACTAGCAGAAGAAAACGGGTTCTCTTTAAAGCCACCAACAACGCTAGCAGAAGAAGGAATAGGAGGTACCTGGCTATCATATTTACAACTGCAGTCTAGGTGGCAAAAGGACAGGAAGAAGGGCTTATCCTGGACTGACGAGAACCTAATCAAACAGATTAGAGAACAGGGGATCATGCACATCAAACGAGTATACGGTGAGCTGATAGACATAGACTCTGAATCTGTGCTAGTTAAGAACTGTATGGTAAAGTGGGAAAGAGACTTTGGGCATCCTATCGCAATGGACATGTGGGAGAACATCTTGGTGAGAAACGTAGCATTCACGAAAGCGCAACAACTAAGGGAGAACTTCTATAAGATGTTATACAGATGGCATTTAGATCCGAAAAAACTATCATACATCTACCCAGCCACCCAGCCGAAATGTTGGAGATGTGGAAGCGAGGAGGCTACATATTTCCATATATGGTGGACATGCAGAAAAATTAAAGCATTCTGGAGGAAGATATGGTGGACACTCCAAACCATTTTCAAAAAGCGTATCGAATTTTTACCTCAGATTTTCTTGCTAGGGATCATAAAAGATTCCATTACCCCAGAAACGACCTTATTTTTGAACCTGATCACAGCAGCCAGACTGTTGGTGGGACAATATTGGAAGAACCCAGACATACCACCTATAGAAGAATGGACTTTGAAAGTAATAAACTTGGCGAAAATGGCGAAAATATCGGCATACTTGAAAGATCGCTCAAATGAACAATACTTGAATGACTGGCTGCTTACTCGAAGTGGACGCTTCTTGCATTGCGAGACTCCCCCCTCTCACAATTATGGCCCTCTGTTCTATCAAGGGCCCATCTCGAGGATAGACTTTGGAGGCATGCATCAAAAAAGGGGCTTTGGGGTTTTTTAAATAGGTATTTAGTCAAAGTTTTAAGGGTGGGGAGGGGTGGGGAAGGGGTGTTTAGGGTAGGGGAAGAAATTGTCAGAAGGGAACAAGAAGACAGGCCAGGCGACGGAAGGGGATGGAGTCCTGAGGGTGCGGACAGGGGGTTGATTAAGACTAACTCAGTTCCAATAAGTACCGTTAGCGGGAGGGGCAGGTATGGTGGGAGCAGGGGGCCGTATCATAATAAGGGAGCGCACACCCGCTGCTTACAAGCGGTCATGCGCTCCGACCCCCAAGGCTCAACCTGTTCTCGGGGTTGTTCAGAACCACAGGGCCCTGGCTGTAGGCTGATGCTGTGCAATGCCAGGTCTGTGGTAAATAAGGCCCCCCTCATTCAAGATTTAATCTCAGAGGGGGGAGCAGACCTGGCGGGTATAACGGAGACCTGGTTGGGACCAGAGGGCGGTGTCCCTCTGGTGGAAATGTGCCCACCGGGTTTCCTTGCATTCCATCAGCCGAGAGCTCAAGGCAGGGGTGGGGGAGTGGCGGTCGTGATCAGGGAAGGTTTCAGGCCGAGGGAGGTCACTGTTCCTCAGACGGCAGGCTGTGAATCCCTTCTGGTGAAGTGGGACCTAGGGGGTCTGAGGGCAGTGTTGATTACGTACCTGGCACCCTGCCACGTATCAACCTCCCTGCCCGAGCTCCTGAGCGTTGTCGCCGCGGTGGTGGTTGAGGTCCCCAGGCTAATAGTCATGGGTGACTTCAACCTGCCGTCCGGGGGCGGGGTGTCCGGTGAGGCTCGTGAGTTCATGGCTTCCATGACAACCATGGACCTGACCCAGGTAATTCAAGGCCCCACACACACAGGGGGGAACACGCTTGACCTGTTTTTTTGTCTCTGGACAGTGGCTGAGTGGTCAGAGTGTAGGGGATATAGTCATTGAACCCCTGTCATGGTCTGATCACTCTCTCCTATGCTTGGACTTTCGGACCGTTGCACCCCACCGCAGGGTGGGGGAACCGGTGAGATGGTACTGCCCCAGGCGGCTGATGGAACCCGAGCAGTTCCAGGCAGAGCTTGGGCCAATTCCTGAGGTTCTGACACACGACTCGGTTGGAGAGCTGGTGGCGGCCTGGGACAGGGCGGCTGCCGGTGCCCTGGATCAAGTTGTGCCTTTGCGGCCTCTGATTCGGCGTGGGTCTCAACCGGCCCCGTGGTATAACGAGGGGTTGAGAGAGATGAAACGCCGGAAAAGACGCCTAGAGAGCAGTTGGAGATCGAGCCGTGCCGAATCTGACCGAACATTGGTAAGAGACCATATTAGGTCCTACCTAATGGCGATAAGAGCAGAGAAGTGTTCCTACCTCACTGCTCTTATTGAGTCATCAGATAACCGCCCAGCCTCCCTGTTTAGGGTGACCCGCTCCCTCCTTCATCAGGAGGTGAGGGGAGACCCCTTAGGGGGTAGAGCTGAGGATTTCGGAAAATATCTGTATGATAAAATCGCTCAGAGGGGAGACCCCTTAGAGGGTAGAGCTGAGGATTTCGGAAAATATCTGTATGATAAAATCGCTCAGATACGGGAAGGCTTCGACTTCAACTGGGTATGTCCAATGGGAGAGGCGGAGGCTGGTCTTGAGACCGTTACCTGGGTTGAGTTTGACCCCGTGACCCCCGAGGACGTGGACAGGTTGCTGGGGGGACTTAGGGCGACCACATGTTTACTGGACCCGTGCCCCTCCTGGTTGGTGCTGGCCTCCCGGGAGGTGGTACGAGGCTGGTTCTGAGCAATTATCAACGCTTCCTTGAGTGAGGGTGTCTTTCCCGCTGCCTTGAAAGAGGCAGTGGTGAGACCCCTCCTCAAGAAGCCTGCCCTGGATCCAGCTGTTTTATCAAACTACCGTCCCGTCTCCAACCTTCGCTTTCTTGCGAAGGTTGTTGAGAGTGTGGTTGCCCGACAGTTCCCGCAGCACCTGGAGGAATCATCATATCTTGATCCGTTCCAGTCGGGCTTCAGGCCTGGCTACAGCACGGAAACAGCATTGGTCGCGTTGGTGGATGATCTCTGGCGGGCCCAAGACAGGGGTTGCTCCTCTGTTCTGGTGCTATTGGACCTCTCGGCGGCTTTTGATACCATCGATCATGGTATCATGCTGCAACGGTTGGAGGGGCTGGGCATAGGAGGCACTGTCTTGCAGTGGTTCTCCTCCTTCCTCTCTGGCCGGATGCAGTCTGTGTTGACCGGGGGCCAGAGGTCGACCCCGAGACCCCTCGTATGTGGGGTACCTCAGGGGTCGGTCCTCTCGCCTCTACTGTTCAACATTTATGTAAAGCCGCTGGGTGAGATCATCCGTGGTTTTGGCGTGGAGTACCACCAGTACGCTGATGATACCCAGCTGTACATTTCCACGCCGAACCACCCCAACGATGCCCTTGCCGTGCTGACCCAATGCCTGGAGGCCGTGCAGGTATGGATGGGGAGAAACGGACTCAAGCTCAACCCCTCCAAGACCGAGTGGCTGTGGTTACCGTCGTCCCGGTACAGCCAGCTGATTCCATCGCTGTGTATTGGGGGCGAAACAGTGGCTCCCACAGGAAGGGTTCGCAATTTGGGAATCCTCCTGGACTCACGGCTGTCCTTAGAGGACCATCTGACGGCCGTGGCCGGGAGGATGTTCTATCAGGTTCGCCTGGTGTGCCAGTTGCGTCCCTTCCTAGACCAGGACTTGCTACGCATAGTCACTCATGCCCTCGTGACCTCCAGGCTGGACTACTGTAATGCTCTCTACATGGGGCTCCCCTTGAGGTGCATCCGGAAGCTCCAACTTGCCCAGAATGCGGCCGCTCGGGTAGTGATGGGAGCGTCGTGGCGCTCCCACGTAACACCGCTCCTGCGTGAGTTGCACTGGTTGCCGGTGGTCTTTCGGGTGCGGTTCAAGGTGTTAGTGACCACTTTTAAAGCGCTCCATGGCATCGGACCCGGATACTTACAGGACCGTCTACTGCCAGCAAATACCTCCCACCGTCCGGTACGCTCCCACAGAGAGGGCCTCCTCAGGGAGCCGTCGGCCAGACAGTGCCGGCTGGCGACCCCCAGGGGGAGAGCCTTCTCTGTGGGAGCTCCCACGTTATGGAACGAGCTCCCCCCCGAACTCCGTATAATAACAGATTTACGCACCTTCCGTCGGGAACTAAAAACATTCCTTTTTCGACAGGCCGGCCTGGCATAGAAGCTTCGGTTCCAATAGGATCAAAATGTTTTAGGGGGACTGAGTATTTTTTAAGATTTTAAGCTTTGTATGTTTTGGGTTTTAAATGGGGATTTCGGCCAAATTATTTAATTCATTTTTTTTTAAATATTTTTATTGGTTTTTTTTAAAATTTTAACAGAAAAAAGAGACTAATCATATCAAATCATAGTATTAAAATAAACAATCATCCATAAACAGAGCATAAATACATTTTCCAATGCATCTAATGATAATAACTCAACTGAAAATAAACATCTCAAACAAATAACCTTCATCCTTCTCTATCTCCATCCTATTATTCCCCCTTCTTATCAACTTCCACTTAAATCAATCTTCACTCCACCAAAGGCCACCCAGACAACCCTTTAGTAACAATAATTAATTATTCTTCCACCAACCCCAAATACAGTTGAGAAAACATCATATCTAAAATTATAATCCCTCCCTAACCCACGACTTCCCAGAATGCTTACAGGGTATAACAAAAGAAAACCCCACTACATCAAACATAATTATTGTATAATCTTAACAAGAATTTTTAACTATGTAATATATACATTCTCTAAATCAAAACAATCCATTAAAAAAAAAACTCATCTTATTAGAATTAAACAAATGATATTAATGACGATAACAATATCAATAAATCCCTCAATTCAAAAAAAGAAAAATAGTAATAATAATAGTAGTAGCAATATCAATTACATTCTAAAAAAAACTCATCTTATTAGAATTAAACAGATAATATTAATAACGATAACAATATCAATGAATCCCTCAGTTCAAAAAAGAAAAGTAATAATAATAATAATAGTAGCAATATCAATTACATTCTAATCAATTTAATTTCTCATAATATATCTTAATATATCTTCATTTAACCATCCTCACCAAAACCTTAGCTATAATATTTATCTTTAATTCAACCCATAATCTTAAATTAAGCTTAATTCCTTATTAAACAATTAACTCATCTTGTTAAAAATAATATTTATCATCTATAAATTTCATTTAATCAATCGACTTCTGGGCTCTCTCATCTAACAAACTATTTATAGCATTTCTAACTTACATTCCTTCAATTTTATCCAGTCTATCTATCTCATCATTAAATCAATCTAATGTCAAACCCAGATCATCAAAACAAATACATCCTTCGTCAATTTAATTATGTCAACCATTAAACATCTTCTCTTGCGTCTTACTCCTAATCTTGGTCCTCAATTCAGTCCATAATTTTAAATTGCCAATAATTCCTTACATACAAGTTTAAATTTCATTGCTTCAAACGAACTCTAGGTTTTTTTCTTAACCAAACAAGCCGCCATAACAGGGCCACCCTTTCAAATAATAAGTCTCTCTTCGTTATTTCTTCAGCCCCGTAAATAAATTGCTTCTGAAACTGAATCTTCCTTTCTTGAATCAATTCCTCTTGCTCTCCATAAATAAACTGCTCATCAAACAAAGTCCATTTCACTTTGTAGCCTAAGTGCTTCTTGAGATGAAACAATGTCTCTCTTTTGTGAATTAAATCCTCTTCTTGGTGCTTAACTGGATAGAATTCCTTTTCTTGAAACAAAACCTCTTCCTCTCCATAAATAAACTTTTCATCAAGCAAAATCCAGTTATAGTCCCCATTCTCAGAAGTATCCTCTTCCTTTCCCTGTTGATCTCCTAATTTCTCTTGTATTGTATAATACTCAACAGAGGATTGTAATTCATTTGAAGGAGAGATTCCAGTTAAATGTTCCAACTCTTCTCCATATTCAAATTGTGATATAAATTGTTCAGCAGTAAGTTGTTCAGCTTCACTCAAAGGAAGGTATCCAGCACATATAGTAAATATTTCTGTAAAAGCCTCTTTCAAAAGTGCTTTAATCTCTTTAAACTCTTGCGTAAAAGTCTTCTGTGTATCAGGTCTTTTTTCATAAAATTCATCAGTACAATCCAACATAGGTTTAGCATTTGACTGTAGATTCCACTCCATTTTAAATTTCAAATAGTCACAGCCATCTCTCTAGCTGCACTTAAAGAAGCAGGAAGTGAGAAATAACAAATCCACTTTCACTATCCAGCACTTTCCCTAACAATGAAAGCAGTGAAAGTTAAGCGCCATCTTGAAGCATTATGTTAATTGTGAACGTTAGAAATGTATAGCCAAAAAAAAAACAATAAAAATACTTGCAATCCATTTAAAACTCCTGTATTCATTCAGCCTGCTTGCAGTCTCTCCAGTGTTGAACTTAGAAGAAGCAGAGGTGGTCGCGGCGTCTTTCTCTGTCAGAAGACAGAAGCGTCTCTGGAAAGGAGCGTTCTCCGGAGCTATAGGGAGCTCACTCTTAATCCCTGAAAACTTATTTTCCAGGGATCTAAGAAGGCTCAACCTTACTCCCGATGCTCTACACCTCTCCTTTGCCCGGAGAGGGGATTTTTCACCGCGAAAAAACAGCTGATGAGCGCTGTTTTTCGCGGCTTTACAAATCCAGAGAGCGGAGTCTCACAAAGGAGACCCAGCAGGGGCCGCGGAGCCACCGGAAGTCCTATTTAATTCATTTTTAATTATTTTAAATTTTGTATATTTATATGTTTTTTAAATTTTAGGCTGTACACCGCCCCGAGTCCTTTGGGAGAGGGGCGGTATAGAAATTTGATTAATAAATAAATAAATAAATAGACTGGCAACCGTGGATAGACTATATACAAGAGAAACACCAATCAAATAAAATACACCTGGCGTATAGTTGAGGCTGGACGCAAGGAGTGAAGAAGGTTCACCAAACCAGACGTTTACAAAGACTAATACCGGTTGTTGTATGTTATGTTCTATGATGATTGCTTCTTAATATGATCTTATGTTTAATGTTGATTACTTTAATATTGAAAAAGCAAACTGAATTTTTATCTCAGGTTATTGAATTTCTACCTCAGGATCTTTTGTTAGGGATCATAAAAGATAAAATGTGACAGGCATATAGTTGAGGCTTGACGTGGGGTGGGAAGAATGTTTACCAAACCAGGCGTTTACAAAGACTAATACCTAATGTTGTATGTTGTGTTCTATGATGATTGCTTCTTAATATGATCTTATGTTTAATGTTGATTGCTTTAATATTGAAAAAGCGGATTGAATTTCCACCTCAGGTTACCGAACCTCTACCTCAGGATTTTTTTGTTAGGGATCATAAAAGATAAACAGTAACAGGTGTATAATTGAGGCTTGAAGTGAGGAGTGAAGAATGTTTACTGGGTCAGACGTTTACAGAGACTAATATTTAGAGTTGTATTACAGGTTCTATAATGATTGCTTCTTAATATGATCCTATGTTTAATGTCGATTGTTTTAATAAAAAAATTGTTTGTTTCAAAGTTACAACGGCACTGGAAAAAAAAGGGGGGGCTTGCAACCATTTTTCGCACTTATGCCATTGGCAGCATCCCCGTTGCCACGTGATCAAAATGTGAAGGCTTGGCAACTGGCATGTATTTATGACAGTTGTAGTGCAAAGGTCTCACAAGCAAAGCCAACGGGGAAGTCAGAAATATTGCAAAATGGAGTAAACCTCACTGAATAACTGCCTCGCTTAGCAACATAAATTCTAGGCTCCATTGTGGTCGTTAAGTCAAGGACTACCTGTAGTGCACACCCAGTCCCCCAAACCCACATCTGTACAGTTGTGCTGTTCCTCTTCCAGATTTCTCATCTCATCGCCTTGGGCAAGCATGACCTGGGTTCCTGCCCCTCCCCCCACCATAACTTCTCAGGATCCTGGAAGCTCTTGGAAAACAGGTTTACCGTCAGTCCAAACAAGGTTTTATTTGTCTGAAGCCTAAGATTCAAATAGAAGCAAGGAGGAGGGCTGGAAACAGATGGCCCCGGGGAGAGAGAGGAGAGAAAAAAAAAATAGAAGAAAGTGAGGAGGGGAGCATATTTTACAGTTTGTACTTGTTAACACCTTTCTTGCCGATTGGATGCACAAATCTGCACGCACAAGGGGGGAGGGGAAAGTCCCATGGGTACAGATGCTGACAGAAGTTTTCCACACACATCAGCTGTCGCACGTTCTCATTTCAGCAAAAAAAAAAAAAAAATAGCAGCTTCTGAATGCCATTACATAGAGTTTTCCCATCTCATCGCTATCCTGGTTTGGTTTTGTTTTAACCACTGCGATATTTTGTTCATTTGCATTTCTTTCCCAAACCCTCATCAGCATGGAAAACCTGGCAAGAACAGTCTTCACTAGACTAGTATTCTTTTCAGATGTTTAAGAACTCATAATTGCTCCCCTGGTTGATTGGGAAGAGGCAGCCTCAGGGCGGATTGAATTGACAGAGGCGTTGTCCTCACTACAGTGCCAAACAGTCAGTGCCTACATCAATTTTAATCTCCTGCTAAAGCCAAAAGCCTTTTGCGTAATTGGAAAAGACCAGCCTAATGGGAATAGTTAAACTGAGGTCATATTTGGAAGGCAGCTGGAAAGAGTGCAGAGAAGACCAACAAAAATGATTAGGGGGCTGGAGGCTAAAATGTACAAAGAACGGTTACAGGAATTGGGCATGTCTAGTCTAATGAAAAGAAGGACTAGGCGGGACATGATAGCAGTGTTTCAATACTTGAGGGATTCCTACAAAGATGAAGTGGTCAAACTATTTTCCAAAGCACCCATAGGCAAGACAAGAAACAATGGATGGAAACTAACCAAGGAGAGAAGCAACCTGGAACTAAGGAAAACATTCCTAATGGTGAGAGCAATTAACCAATGGAATAACTTGCTTTCAGAATTGTGGGTGCTCCATCACTGAAGGCTTTCAAAAAGAGATTGTCATTTGTCAATGGAATAGAATAGAATAGAATAGAATAGAATAGAATAGAATAGAATAGAATAGAATAGAATAGAATAGGAAATAATAGAATAGAATAGAATAGAATAGAATATAGAATAGAATTACAGGATTAGAATAGAATAGAATAGAATAGAATAGAATAGAATAGAATAGAATAGAATAGAATAGAATAGAATAGAATAGAATAGAATAGAATAGAATAGAATAGAATAGAATAGGAAAGAATGGAATGGAATGGAATGGAATGGAATGGAATGGAATGGAATGGAATAGAATAGAATAGAATAGAATAGAATAGAATAGAATAGAATAGAATAGAATAGAATAGAATAGAATAGAATAGAATAGGAAATAATAGAATAGAATAGAATAGAATAGAATAGAATAGAATAGAATAGAATAGAATAGAATAGAATAGAATAGAATAGAATTACAGGATTAGAATAGAATAGAATAGAATAGAATAGAATAGAATAGAATAGAATAGAATAGAATAGAATAGAATAGAATAGAATAGAATAGAATAGAATAGAATAGAATAGAATAGAATAGAAGCTGGAAGGGACCTTGAGGTCTTCTAGTCCAGCCCCCTGCTCAAGCAAGGTCTTCTGCTCAAGGAGGTGGTTGGACTAGAAGACCTCCAAGATCCCTTCCAACTCTATTATTCTATGTTCTATCTTCAAATCCTTGGAAGGTCACTCCTACGAGTGATGCCCAACATGGCCTTTATCAGTATTTCTAAAACTTGTTAACTTTAAGATATGTGGACTTCAACTCCCAGAATTCGCCAGCCAGCATGGGAAAATTTATCCTCTGGTTGTTTGTCAACAACTCATGACAACCACAATCACAAGCAGTCATTTCCCTTTGAGATAAGAATAGCACCATTAAATAACGCTGCAAAAAAGAATGCGCCTAAACTCCTATGGCTGCTTTAGGAAACATTTTTTTTTCTGCCTCGGTTTAATTACCTGAAGTTAAATAACAGGTTCAGTAAATAGATACAGTACAGTTTCATTCCCTTTGCATCATCCGAACTACGAAGTGCCAGAGCACATTTACACCCCAAAACCAATCTTTTAAGAATCGTGCCGTCTTGTTAATCAAACGTTTA
This sequence comes from Bothrops alternatus, assembly GCA_034064705.1. Classification (NCBI taxonomy): domain Eukaryota; kingdom Metazoa; phylum Chordata; class Lepidosauria; order Squamata; family Viperidae; genus Bothrops; species Bothrops alternatus. The sequence continues at coordinate 459,266 of JARGCV010000279.1, read as the reverse complement.
AAATTTGCAACGTGCATTTATTCTGGAACAGAAGATTAGAAAAAGCATGAAAGAAATGCAAACACATGAAGAAACCATTGCCACCGATTTGATTACCGGTACATTAAAAGCAAAGACCCTGAGTGACAGCAAAATTGACTCAATTTCCCCTGTAACACAGGCCAACCAATCTGTATGATGCTCCCAACTATAGTTTCCTTTATGGCCCCTGCCCTTTTATTTCGCATGGTACTGACTGTGCATAAGCCACCTTGTGTTGCACTTCTAAAACGACAGAGGAATACATTGCATTGCATAATTACGCAAAGGAAGTTCAGATGTTCACACTCGCCATATTGGTTTTTTACAAGGGCGACAGATGAAAACTAATGTTAGACAACTTGTTAATATACTAGAACATCTGGATAAACATATTCAGGTGCCGGCAGTTCTTATGTTTTTGGATGCGGAAAAAGCCTTCGATAGATTGAACTGGTTGTTTTTGAAAAGACTTATAGTCAAGATGGGAATGGGGGACCAGTTTATCAATTCTATATTAGCAGTATATCAGAAACAAACAGGGCAGATTATTGTGAATGGTCAATTAACAGATTTATTCAATATAGAGAAAGGCACCAGGCAGGGTTGTCCCCTATCCCCTTTACTGTTTGTGTTAACTTTAGAGGTTCTACTGAATAAGATCAGAGCTTCAGATGATTTAAAAGGAGTTCAGATTAGGCAACATGATTATAGATTATGCGCTTTCGCAGATGATTTACTTGTGACATTAACGCAACCAATACAGTCAGCTCAGAGGTTGATGGAAATTATACAAAGCTATGGAAGAGTATCAGGTTTTAAACTAAATATATCCAAGACAAAAATGTTGGTTAAAAATTTAGGTGATAAATTAAAACAGGATTTGGAAAGAATAACGGGGTGTGAGATAGTTAAGAAAGTTAAATATTTAGGAATTTATATTGAAGCGTCAAATGGGAAATTGTATAAGAATAATTATGAATCCTTATGGAATACAGTACAATTAGAGTTGGAGAACTGGAAAAAATTACAATTATCAATGTTGGGAAGGATTGCTGCAGTTAAAATGAATGTATTGCCGAAATTTTTATTTCTATTTCAAATGTTACCAATACTTAAAAAGGATGGGAATTTGGAGGAGTGGCAGAAAAGTATTAATAGATTTGGAATGGCAAGAAACCAAGGGTTAAACTAAAAATTATTCAAGATATAAGAGAAAGAGGTGGTTTGAAAGTGCCTAACTTTAAGCTATATTACTATGCAGCAGTTTTAGTAGCAATAAGTGATTGGATTAATGTAACTAATGAAAGAATATTGAATATAGAAGGGTACGGATTATTGTATGGGTTTCATGCGTATTTAGTTTATGAAAAAAAGTTGGATAGGGGTTTTAAAGAACATTTATTGAGAAATTCACTGTTGCGTGTCTGGAAAAAGTATTCTTATAAGTTAAATGGTAAAATTCCTTTATGGACAATTCCCAGGCATGCAATAGAGAGCATAAATAGACAACAAATTCAGGATGTGGTACCCTATGAGAAGCTTTTAATTAAAGAAGGGAATAGCTTAGAATTGAAATCACTAGATAGATTAAGGGAAGAAGGAATAGCTCTTAACTGGTATTCATATATGCAACTTCAGGCTAGATGCCAAAAAGATATTAAAATGGGTTTTTCTTTAAAGGATGGAAAACTAATTCAACAAGTTAGAGATCAAAGAAGTATGCATATTAAAAGAATATATGATGTTCTAATTGAAATTGATTCTGGAAATGAACTAGTTAAAGATTGTATGATTAAATGGGAAGGTAATTTTGGACATCCAATTACGATGGAAATCTGGAAAAGGATATGGGTGAAAAATGTAAAATTTACACAAGCTCAGCATTTAAGAGAAAATTTTTATAAAATGTTTTATAGATGGCATTTAGATCCAAAAAAATTATCACTTATGTATCCAAATATGCAACCTAAATGTTGGAGATGTGATTTTATGGATGCTACTTATTTTCATATCTGGTGGACTTGTAAAAAAATTAAGGCTTTTTGGATAAAAATATGGTGGATTCTCCAAAATATATTGAAAAAGCGTATTGAATTTTCACCACAGTTATTTTTATTAGGTATTATAAAAGACTGTACCACCGCAGAGACTAAATTGATTTTGAATTTGATTACGGCGGCAAGACTGTTGGTGGGTCAATATTGGAAGACATCGGAAACACCATCTATTGAAGAATGGATATTAAAAGTTATGAATTTGGCTGAAATGGCAAAGATATCTGCATATTTGAAAGACCACTCAAATGAACAATTTTTGATGGACTGGAAAAAATGGATAGATTATATACAGAAGAAATATCAATTGAAGGAATTATATTTGTTTTATAGTTAAATAATTACGTATAAGTAGTTTAGGGGGGTTTCTTGCGTTTTTACCCTGTATTCACTTTGGGAAGCCTGGGGGGGGAGGGGGGAGGGTTTTAATAATAGTTATTTTATATTTTTTCAACTGTTTTGGGGAGTTGTTTTGTTTTTTTTCTCTTTTTAGGTGGCAAGGGGTTGCTCGGGTGGCCTCCGGGCACCACATTGGTTGGAAGAAGAAGGAGGAGTGAAAGTCAGGCAGGTAGGAAGAAGGTATGAGGGAGAGTGTAGGTGGGAGGAGAGGATGGAATTGGAGAAAGGATTAAGTAGGTTGTTAGAGGGAAGAAGAGTGGGTTAGTTTTGTCTTAGAAGGATGTGGTGGGGAGGGGGTACCGAGCAGTTTTGTTTGATTGTTTGCGAATTGTATATGTATATAATTGTTTACAGTTGAATTGTTATTTCATTTTTTGTTAAAAATTTTATAAAAAACCAATAAAAATATTTATAAAAAAAAATATATAGTTTCCTTTATGGCCCCTGCCCTTTTATTTCGCATGGTACTGACTGTGCATAAGCCACCTTGTGTTGCACTTCTAAAACGACAGAGGAATACATTGCATTGCATAATTATGCAAAGGAAGTTCAGATGTTCACACTCGCCATATTGAGAGACTGCCAAATTCTGGGAATCGGAGTCCCAGAATTCTGCAGAATGAATTCTAAAGTCCAGTGCACATCCCTACTGAGAGTATAACATGACATGATAGTTCAGTTCGCACAACCAGTTAAGCTAAGCTAAAATATGCATGAGTGATTCAGCCTGTGCTGGGAATTTGGCAAATGTTTTGCTGGGCTGAATAACCCAGCCACCGTATAAATAATATACTTTATCTGTTTGGGCACAATAAACAGTTATGACACATTCATATCTGTTATATGAATAGGGCCATTATATTTTCACAACCCCGGTTTACAGTTTATTTTTAAACAATTCATTGAACAAGGAAAAAGCAAAAAACAACAACAGTAAGTAAAAGGGAAAGACATTAAAAGCTTATAAATAAATACAAGAAACTTATCAAACTTTAATTTTAACATAGTTGGCTAAGTCAGTATCAGGTTTACAGTTTATTTCTCAGCCTTAGCAGCTCTAAAATGTATGGACTTCAGCTTCCAGAATTCACCAGCCAGCAGGGGAATGGAGATGAAGTCCACACATCTTAAAGAGTTGCCCAGTTTGAAAAACCCTGGTTTAGGGTGACATGGGAATCCAGCCAACACTACAGTTATACCCTACTACCTGTCTAGCAGTTCTGTTTGTACAATGCTTTATGTAGAAGGAAAGCTGCAAACATCTGAAGGGGTTTTGGACCAAGGCTGAAGTAACTTCCAATCTTAATTTTGACAGGAAGTGGAAAGAGAAAAATGGTATCGAGGCTAAAACAGGAACTTTTATATACCCTACATCAGGGGTCCCCAACCCCTGGTCTGTGGACGAGTACCGGGCCGTGACATGCCAGCAACCGGTCCGCTCAAACAAGCAAAGCCCCATCTGTGGGATGCAGGCAGAACACAAAACCACACACTCTCTGGTCCATGGAAAAAACCTTTCACCATGGAACCGGTCCCTGGTGCCCCCAAGGTTGGGGGTCTCTGCTCTACATTGTACTGCTTTTCAGGATTTCAGACAGAAGCCTTACCTGAAGTTGTGGGTGCTCCATTACTGGAGGTTTTAAAGAAGAAACTGGACAATCATTTGTCTGAAGTAGTATAGGCTCTCCTGCTTGAGCAGGACCTTGGACTAGTGGACCCCCAAAGTGAATGATTCTGTATGCTAAGCTGAATTGCAAAACTGGATTAGAAGTCTTACATTCTTGATGCGAGGCATGGCCAGGCACTCAACCCCTGATCAGCCTCTTCTTCCAGCTTGTGCCAACAAAGCTAGCAACTGCTTCCTAAAACCCATGTCAACAATCCCAAGAAAAGTAAGCATTAGGGGAACCAAAGAGAAGGGCAAATCAAGGATGGGGGAAAAAAAATCCTGATCCAACCATACCTTCTCTTCTGCAGCTTGGATTCTCAGGCAATGTTGCAAAAACAAAACAAAAACCCAAAACCGTGGATCACCTTGTATCAAATCTGCTTGGCTCCTTCCCAGTTGCAAACACAGCCAGCGTCAAGGACTCCAAGTGGCAAACATTGAAGGACAAACTTAAATATCATCCTCTCCAGCCCATGAAACAATTGACCAGTCAAAGCAGAGCCTCCCATTTTCACATGACAGAAATCTGCCTGCCTGAGGCTCCCCTCCAACTGGTCCTTTGCTGCCTTGATCTCCCCACCATCTTCCAGGGTGGAGCTCCTTGGCTCTTGTCCAATCCTTGAGACCAAAGAGACTCCACCTTTGAGTGGGAGGCGAGATTTCACCCCTGCAGAAACCCACTCTTAGAGTTGAGGCCAAGGATCAGGCAGCTGAGAAGATTCAAGAGCAGTTGTGGTGAGGCAATAGATCTTATCAATGGGCTGGGAGGAAAAATGGAATTTGGAAAGAGGGGGCAGGCTGTCTCACATGACAGCCACCCCTGGCAAGACTGACCTTCAAGATGAAGTTCATACTTTCAAACATTTATTCAGCTGTGCATTGTCTCCACTAAGAAGGGTACCATACATCCCTACATATATTTAATACTAAATACAGATTATAAATCACAGCAGTGAAATTCACACAGCATATTGCCCTTTATGGCTCCTTTACAAATGCATCATCCTATTCCACCCCCCCTTTAATTCCAGGAACTTCCTGAAAGGACTCAGTTCTGTCCAACGTGTTTACTCCTTTCCCTTCCTAAATCCCCGAATCCACAGCCATAGCCAGCTGCGGAATTCTAGGAGTTGAAGTCCTCATAACTTAAATAGGTCAAGGTTGAGAAACACTGTCTTGCAGAAATGTAACTACATGACATTCATTCTCCCTTCTCATCTCCAATGTCAGTCTAACCACACTAAACATCTGATGAAGTTCATGATGATAATGTTTTTTAATAAAATTTGTTAGTTGGCAAATGCGCTACTAAGTTTCAGCGGTTTGGCTATCAGATACTAACACAGCTCCTGCTAGGTTCTCCATGCAATCACATTTCACTCGGAATTATCCAATTTCTCCAGGATTTCATAAAAGAAAGAATGTCAGCACACCAGAAAAACATTGTCAAATCTCTCTCTTTCTCTGTCCCTCCCTCCCTCTCTCCCTCTCTCTCTCCTCTTTTACAGAAGGGATGACTACCTGAGGCTAAATCTAGAAATTCCTTGCCAACAGCTGCAGTGATGGCCACCCATTTAGAAAGTGTTTAAAAGAAAATCAAACAAATTCATGGGAGGATTAGCCTTATCAACAGCAGCTCATCTGCAGATTCTGAATCACAGGCTAAAAGGTCAGGTTGCGTCTCCTTCAAGGACTTCAAACTTATCTCCATGTTGTTTGTTTGGCAGCTCTGCAGAAATGTTTGGCTGCTGAATTCTTTTGAGAAAATTTCTTCTCCAAGTAGAACCTCTAGCTGTGGTGGTCCCACATCCAAAAATTGTTAAATCACTTCCGCTTATCTTCCAGCCCTTACGTTGCTGCTAGGGGAGGCAAAATCAGTGACCACTTTCAGAAGAAACCTATGCCAGGAGTTTCAACCAATCAGAATTGCAGAGAAACTGATTTGGGGTCCTTAACTTAAAGATCTCAGTGCTTCGTTCTCAAGAGGTGTTCTCACTGGAATTTAACTGGAGGGGTCTAGTAATTTGCCACAGAGATTGAAGGGGCTTCTTGAATCACTGAGCCTTCATTAAGCGGGAAGCTGGACTATACGACACCCCCCCACACACATCTTTCCTAGCTTCTTTAGAGACTGGGGACCAAACTTTCTGAGACAACCCAAGAAAGGGATCTTGGGGTTTTGGTGGACAGCTCAATGAAGATGTCAACCCAATGCGCAGCAGCAGTAAAAAAAAAAAAGCAAATTCCATGCTTGGCATGATTAGGAAGAGAATCGAAAATAAGTCAGCAAGTGTTGTATTGCCTCTGTACAAATCGATGGTGAGACCACACTTGGAGTACTGTGTACAGTTCTGGTCCCCGCACCTCAAGAAGGATATAATGGAACTGGAAAAGGTGCAAAAAAGGGCAACAAGAATGATCAAGGAAATGGAGCGCCTCCCTTATGAAACCAGATTGCAACGCCTTGGTCTCTTCAGCCTTGAAAGACAGCGTTTAAGGGGTGACTTGATCAAAGTGTATAAAATCATGCATGGGATAGAAAAGGTGGATAGAGAAAAATTCTTTTCTCTATCACACAATACCACGACAAGGGGGCACTCCCTAAAACTCATAGCTATGAAAGTGAGGACAAATAAAGGGAAATATTTCTTCACCCAGAGGGTCGTTGATTTATGGAATTCACTTCCAGAAGGGGTCGTGACAGCTGTCAGCCTTGATAGCTTCAAGGCAGGGTCAGACAGATTCATGGAGGCCAAGTGTATCGGTGGTTATTAAAACGGATGTCCATGTGCCGCCTCTATGTTGGTTGAGGCAGGCAGGATTCCCTTGAGTACCATTTGTTGGGGGTCAAGGGAAAGGGAGGGTTTTGCCTTCTCTTTCTGCTCAAGATCCCCATGTACAATTGGTGGGCCACTGTGTGACACAGAATGCTGGACTCGATGGGCTTTGGCCTGATTCGGCATGGCTCTTCTTATGTTCTTATGTTCTTATAATGAAGGCAAAAAAGGTCCCCCAAGTTGTTGTTTTTTTAAAAAAAAGTTGGTTTCCGGTAAAATTGCCACACTGGGTTTGCAAAACTGCTCAGCCGTTAGATGAGTGTTTCTCAAATTTAGGAGCTTTTAAGTTAGGTGAACATCAACTTCCAGAATTCCTCAGCCAGCATGGCTGGCTAGGGAATAATGGGAGTTGAAGTCCACCTTATCTTAAAGTCGCCAAGGTTGGGATATACTGCACCTTTTGCTGTCCACTGGTGCTTGCTTGCATTTTTGTAGATTAGATAACCCTTTTTTAGAAGTTGATCCGGACTCCTCAACCTTGGCCATATTGCCTGGCGGTTAAGTAGAAGTTGTTCAAACTATCTGGATGGACATAAAGCTGGTGTAGGTGTTCTCAGCCAATCTCACCGATTCCTTCTTATCTTTCTTCCTGGGTGGGAGAGGACAAGGGAAGGTCATGTGGATCCTCCTGGGAGAAAGAGCTGGAGTGCAGAAGTTGAGGTCAAGATCTTTTGAAGCTGTTCTCTTGCAGCACCACCTGGTGATGCTTTAGGCAACCTGCAGCTCTGACTTTACCAGCTTCCCAATTCCATCTGAGTGGATTATCTTTAACGATTCAGTAAACTGATTATTTAAAACTAAACAGGAATATGGAAAGCAATATTCTGCTTGCAGGAGAGTGATAAGCAAGGAACTATTCCGAAGTAACTCTGTCTGTCCTTTTGGGTTATTTATTTATTTAATCTTATCCATCCTTCTATTTTCCCCACAACAACAATAACCCTGTGAGGTGGGCTGGGCTGACAGTGGGGGGTTGGCCCAAGGCCACCCAGCTGGCTTTCATGGCTGTGGTGGGACATGAACTCACAGTCTCCTGGTGACTGGCCCAAGGTTACCCAACCGGCTTTCATGGCTAAGGTGGGATTTGAACTCACAGTTTCCAGCTTTCTAGTCTGGTGTCTTAACCACTAGGCCAAGCTGACTCTTTGGGCCTGATGTTAATCTTGCCAGCCTAAATCAACCATCTGCAATAACTATAGATACGCTCTGTGAATTGCTACGGTCCAATTTTGCTGTCTTCCTGCCCACCAGACGTTTCAAGCTCCTTCTAACTCAGCTGCCCATCATCCTCTAGACCACAGAACAAACGGCAACTGTTTTCCTCCCTCTCCTCCCTTGCAACGTCTTGCACACTTGGGGGGTGTCCCTGTGTGCACAACAGCACCCCCAGAGCGAAAACACAAGTCTGGTGGAAGCTGACAATGCTCCATCTGCCATTCTTGTCACAAATTGGTGCTCTGAGTGGGCAGACAGCTTGGCAAGGAGGAGAACCAATCACAAGGCTCTGTGGGAAATCTCCCAGGAGCCCCTGCAGAGGTGTCAGCTGCTCTCTGAACATGCAGGAAAAATGTCTTTTTATTTCTGTTAAGTTCCAACATCATTCCTCTCTGCTTTCCTGAGACAGGCATATAGGAGATATCTAGAGCAGGAGTCTTCAAACTTGGCCCTGTGATGACTTGTGGACTTCAACTCCCAGAATTCCTCGGCCAGCGAGGAATTCTGGGAGTTGAAGTCCACAAGTCATCAAAGGGCCAAGTCTGAAGACCCCTGGTTTAAAACAACACTTTCTCTGTCCAAAACTTTCTCCCATCAGCCTGCAAACTTAACCATGCAGGAAAGGAGGAACGGATGCGAGACATCTGAAAATGATCTCCCTACGTCTGTCTGAAAGATGCTTTTTCAAAAGAACTTTACTTTCCCTCCCCCAAAAGGCAAAAGATTTTGGTCAAGAATACATATATGGTTAGAGAAAATGACAAAAAAAACCCACATAGATTTTAAGCCAGAATTAGTTTTGTTAGGTATAATTGTAGGAAATTATGAGAAGGGATGTGTATGTTTAATGTCACATGTATTAACCGCAGCGAGAATTGTATTTGCTCAACATTGGAAAGATGAAGCGTTACCAGCAGAGGAAGAGATTAATTAAGAAAATCTTGGATTGTGCAGAAATGGACAGATTGACACTGAAAATGAAAGAGAAAGAAGATTCAGAATATTTCAGAACATGGGATACATTTTATCATTGGCTAGAAAAAGGAGGTAGAGAGAAAGGAGCATTAGTAAGCTAAACATTGAAACCCAGACAATACGTTGCTGATAAAATATTAAGGATCTATATAAAAAAATCAATAAAATATTGAACAAAAAAAAAGGCATGGCTCGCTTCTCATCCAGTTCTGAAGAAAGAGTACAAAGAAGAGCAACAAAGATGATCAGGGGACTGGAGCCTAAAGCATATAAGGAACGGCTGCTGGAATTGGGTATGTCTAGTTTAACGAAGAGAAGGACGAGGGGGGACAGAATAGCAGTGTTCCAGTATCTCAGGGGCTGCCCCAAAGAAGAGGGAGTCAAGCTATTCTCCAAAGCACTTGAAGGCAGGAGAAGAAGCAACGGATGGAGACTAGAACTAAGGAGAAACTTCCTGACAGTGAGAACAATTAACCAGTGGAACAACCTGCCTCCAGAAGTGGTAAATGCTCCAACACTGGAAGTTTTTAAGAAGAGACTGGACAACCATTTGTCTGAAATGGTATAGGGTTTCCTGCCTGAGCAGGGGGTTGGACTAGCTGACCTCCAAGATCCCTTCCATCTTTATTATTATTATTATTATTATTATTATTATTATTATTATTATTATTATTATTATTAAGCTTCTTAGATAAGAAGCAAAATATCTTCAAGGAAGTTCAGTTGCCTTTCAAAAAACACCTTTGGGACAAACAGGACCTGGGTGACCAAGAATCTCCATAGACACTTGCAACATCTGCTATTTTAAAACCCAGATTTTTTTCTTTGGCTTTCATGTCAGCTCTTTTGACCAGGTCAGGAAACAGACACCACAAAAAGCAATAGAAATCTATTGATTTTGGCTTTCAGAACAGAACAGAACAGAACAGAACAGAACAGAACAGAACAGAATGTTAAAATCCTGCAGCACTGCCTCTTCCTTCCTTCTTCCACCAAGAGAGTCATGCAGACCCAAGTTTCAGTTTCTTTCTCCTCTCATTCTCTCTTTCTGGGCTAAATTGATATTTTTGTAATGGCTGCCACACCCATGTGCTCCTCGACTTACGAAGAAACCAATTGGCACCAGAAATTCCACTGTAAGTCCTGGTCAAAAGTCAAGTTGGAGTTTTGATTTTATGACCATTTTTACAGCGGTTGTTAATTGAGTCATGAGGTCATAAAGTGAATCCAGCTCCCCAATGAACATTTTTTTCCCAAATAGAAATAGCAGGATCATAAATGTGAGGCGGGGAATGGTTTCCAAGAGTCCAGATTAAAATCATGTGGCTAGCAGGTAGTATGACAGTTGTTAAGTGCGAGTACAGGTTATGTCACATTTCTAAGCCATTGTAACTTACAATCATTCTTAAATAAATGCTCATATGCCGGGGACTTCCTGCACTTTTTTTCAAGGCTTCTGTATCTCTGTGCTCCTCCGTACTGTTCTGAACATCCAGTGCAACTTTTAGACATGTTTTAGAACAGGAAGAAAATGCTTGTTTTTCTCGCCATGCACATGTATATAAAATCCGAACTAGACTGTGTTGTTTCTCTGTGTCGTATAATATATGTGGGTATATTAATAATTCTGTATTTATTTATCTATTTTTGTCATATATATGTAGTGTATATTGGAGGTGGTGACCCTTTGAGAGCTGTATGCAACGAAATTTCATTTTAATATATGCCAATTAGTGTACGTTCAAAGTGACAATAAAGACTAATACTTAGTATTGTATACCAGGTGTCATGATGATTGCTGCATAATAGGTTTTTATGCTCAATGTTGATTGTTTTAATAAAAGAATTTTTTAAAAAAAATAAAAAATAATGCTTTATTAATTCAGAACAGGTCTGAATTGTATTAAGAGCAATTCTTCTGAAGTGGAAGATAAAAGATAAATAAACAATTTGCACGTGGTTTTCAAAAAAAAAAAAGATACTATTCTATTCTATTCTATTCTATTCTATTCTATTCTATTCTATTCTATTCTATTCTATTCTATTCTCTATTCTATTCTATTTCCTGTTATTATATTCTACTCCACTTCATCTATTCTATTCTATTCTATTCTATTCTATTCTATTCTATTCTATTCTATTCTATTCTATTCTATTCTATTCTATTCTATTCTATTCTATTCTATATTCTATATTCTATTCTATTTTATTCTATTCTATTCTCTATTCTATTTCCTGTTATTCTATTCTACTCTACTCTACTCTACTCCACTTCATCTATTCTATTCTATTCTATTCTATTCTATTCTATTCTATTCTATTCTATTCTATTCTATTCTATTCTATTCTATTCTATTCCTATTCTATATTCTGTTCTATTCTGTTCTATTCTATAGTCTATTCTATAGTCTATTCTAAATTCCATTCCATTCCATTATTCTATTTCTCTCGGCTAAACACTAGATTCCCGTATTGCTTTGCTCCATTTCAACAAAGGTTAATCGAAGAAGCACCAAAGAACCGGGATCATGCATCATGCTGAATCATAAATCATGGTTTATAATCACAAGGCTGAGAATCACCCAATGCTCTTTAAAAGCCGGACTTGAAATGTGAATCCAATAACAGTTCAGCAATAACAGTCCTAGGTGGCCTTTTCTACCTGGAATAATTGCACCTCAAGCTTTCCGGATCCCATTTTGGCACCTCGTTCCTATTTTTCTGCTCACACCAATCCAATTCAAACACAATTTGTGATGAGTGAATGTTGGAAATAAATTGTCCTGTATATTGTCTCAAAGCTGCTTTTTTCTTCCAAAGGCAACTGGACTGTTTTTTTCTTTTTTCCTTCTCATCCAAGAAGCTCCATCAGTTCTGATGGCGAAGGGAGGAAATGGAAGGATAAGTAATGACAGTTGAAACTGGAGAGTGGGGGGTGATGGAAAGATAGGTTCTGATAGGATGGGGGGGGGAATGGAAGGATTGTATTTCTTTGCAGTCATCTGGTTGTTAGCACTCTCCCTGAAAGCTCTTGAGAATGCTAATGACCAGATGACTGCAAAGAAATACAGTCCTCCCATCTGCCACCCCCCCATCAGAACCTATCCTTCCATCTCCCCTCCATCAGAACTGATGAAGCTTTGGGGATGAGAAGTGAAACGTTTTCTTCTTCTTCCTTAAGGAAAAAACAGTCCAGTTGCCTTTGGAAGAAAAAAAACATCTTGGAGACAATTACGACAGAATCTCCACAGATTTTTATTCTGTATATTCCTTAACGTCTCGTTCCCGAATGAGTTAGGCTCATGTCTGCCAGTAGGTGGCAGCAGCGGCTTAAACCAATCCCTGTAATACTAAGATTTAATTACCCTTGAAGAATTATTTCCTACAAAGCTTGATTTTTAACGATGATTTAATTAATCTTATTTAATTGCTTCCTCTGCTCTACCTTTTAAATGATTATGTCGTGATTCATTATGGCTTCATTATTTCCTATGCCGTAGCTTAATTTTTAATTATTAATTCACTATTAATTATTGCCATATTTCATTATTTCCTACTCCTACACATCTTTATCTGCCTTGCCTCACTTTCCACCAGTAATAAAAGCATGAAAAAAAATATTTTTGATGTGAGACTCAATGCCTTTTTTTTAAAACATGCTTTTAAAAAAACACTCAGCATTTAGTATTTGTAACTCCAATACACAAATACGGTAAAGCAAAACTGAATTGGAAAGAGAATGGGGATCACTTTATATAAATGTTTGTGTAGCACTTGGAGTTTTCTTCTTCCAGTTGAGTTGAGTTGAGTTGAGTTTTTAGTTTAGTTTAGTTTAGTTTAGTTTAGTTTAGTTTAGTTTAGGTTGGGGTTGGGGTTAGTTTAGCTTAGTTTAGTTTAGTTTAGCTTAGTTTAGGGTTTGGGCTTGGGTTTGGGTTTTAGTTTAGTTTAGTTTAGTTTGGGGTTGGGGTTAGTTTAGCTTAGTTTAGTTTAGTTTAGCTTAGTTTAGGGTTTGGGCTTGGGTTTGGGTTTTAGTTTAGTTTAGTTTAGTTTAGTTTGGGGTTGGGGTTAGTTTAGCTTAGTTTAGTTTAGTTTAGCTTAGTTTAGGGTTTGGGTTTGGGTTTAGTTTAGTTTAGTTTAGGCTTCAGGTTAGTTTAGTTTAGGGTTTGGGTTAGTTTAGTTTAATTTAGTTTGGGTTTGGGTTAGTTTAATTTAGTTTAGGGTTTGGGCTTGGATTAGTTTAGTTTAGGTTAGGTTAGGTTTGTGTTTGGATTAGGGTTAGTTTAGTTTAGTTTAGTTTTTCCCTTCTTATTCATGGTCTTTCTCTTCACCTGCTGTTCATGCAGCAGGAGCCCCTCAAAGCATCACAAAGGTGTCCATACACAATTACAACAAAGAGCCTAGAGTAATAGGGTTGGAAGGGACCTTGCAGGTCTTCTAGTCCAGCCCTCTGCCCTAGCAGAAGACCCTTGACCCTAGATCATTCCAGACAAATGGTCTGGAACAAATTCCAGTCTCTTCCTGAAAACATCTAATGAAAAAACCACCCACAACTCCGGGAAGGCAAGCTGTTCCATTGATCCCTTGTTAGGAAATTTCTCCTTAGATCTAGATTGGACCTCTTTTTAACAAGCTTCCACCTGCTCTTTCCTGTCCTGCTCTCAGGTCTTTTGGAGAATAAATCGATTCCCTCTTCTCTGTGTTAATCCCTGAAGTCTTTGAAGACGGCTATCATGTCACCCCCCAATCTTCGTCTTTGGTAGGCTAGACCAGGGCTTTTCAACCAGTGGTAGGGGTACTACCTGTGGTACATTGGCACCTGGCAGGGGGTACGTGACCATCCTAGAAAAGTGGTAGTGGGGAAGGGGAATGAGCTGAACCAGTGGCAGCACCGCACAAGCCTGAGCAAGAGACGGCTGGAGCTGCAGGGCTGTCAGGGCTCAGCGGAAGCGCCAGGATCAGTGCTGCTTTCCAGCTGATCGGTGCTTCTTCGGAGCTGTCAGGGCTCAGTGGAAGCGCCAGGATCAGCGCCAGGCTCCAGCTGGAGCTCGGCGCTGATCCTGGTGCTTCTGCTGAGTCCTGAAGAAGCACCAATCAGCTGGAAAGCAGCACTGATCCTGGTGCTTCTGCTGAGCCCAGAAGAAGCGCCGATCAGCTGGAATGTTGCAGCCTCTCCAGGGTCTGGTGATTTACATTCAGATGCTTGGCAACTGATTCATATTTATGACGGTCCCAGTGTCCCAGGGTCATGTGAAGTGACCAAAACCTGCTGCAACCACCCAGCAGACAGGGGGGGGGATAAAAACCAAACACACCCCCACCCCACCCCCACTGCCAATCCTCAACAGAAATGCTCACAACAACAATGAAAACCTCGGACAGGAGGAAGAGCGCCGCCGGGCGGGCAGGCAGGTGTCTTGCTCGGCTGTGGCTTGGGGGGCACTTTTTTCAGTGCCATTGCAACTTCAAACAGTCACTCAGTGAACTGTTGTAAGTCGAGGACTACCTGTATTCTATCACTTTTTTCCTTTATTTTTTATTTTTTGGTCGTCAGGTTTTTGACACTTTTCTAGGCGACTGGTGGTATTCGGATGTTGCCATATCGTAAAAGTGGTACAATGAATGAAAAGGTTGAAAAGCCCTGGGCTAGAAAAACCTACTTCCTGTACAATTGTTCACTGTACGGTTTAGCCTCTAGACCCCTGATCATCTTTGTTGCTCTTCTCTGCACTCCTTCTAGAGTCTCAACATCTTTTTTTTTTGTTTTTGTATCGTGGTGACCAGAATTGGACAACAATCCCAAGTGTGCTCTCATCCGTGTAGTAGTATAAAGCAGTACAACCACTTCACATGACCTTGATACTATCCCTTTGTTGATGTCGCCTAGGACTGCGTCGGCTTTTTGCGCAGCTGCAATTATCTCTAAGAACCCATCCAGAAATTACGCATTGATAGAAATTTGGAATGCAAATGTACACATGCTCATGCATATATGCACACGGCAGCACTTTTATGCTTTTAATAACCAACCCCACAGCCCACCAAAATACAGCGCCCTTTTTATAACCCCTGCACACAGAAGCAGCAATGAAAAGGCTTCGCCGTTTGGTTTCTGCTACCACAAAAAAAATGTTTAAAAAACTGACTTAGGAAGAAAAGAAAAAATAATGAGCCGGCACTCACACAGAGACAGACAGTTAATGCAGAGACGTTTCTCACCTGCATTTCCAAGCCTACGGCTTCGGTTCAAAGACGGCTTAAGGAGCACAAATGCTCAGAGGCCCTGGCCAGGCCAGATCTGTAGCTTGAGCTGGTCCAAAATCCCCCTTTGGAGAAACACCTGCTCTGTTCTGGGCAGCCAACCCAGAGAGTGGCACTTTGCAAATCGAAGCAGCAGAGCGCGGTGCGCTGACTCCCTCTTGCCTTATGCCAGGCTATTTGGCGAAAGAAAAAAATCTTCACGAAGCTGGACTTGAGGGAGGCTTATTACCAAGTGAGGTAATAATGCTCCTTCTTTGGGCAAGCACACTCAGCTCATTCAATAGAATTAGGGCCGGGGAGCACCCAAAGCCAGGCCCAGCCTCTTCTGAAGCTCCCTTCGTGCCAGCCTGGTCTCTGTGCAGGTCTGTGCAGGGCCCTCGCTTGGCTGGCTGGGGCCCAGCCAACATCCCTGCGTGCTTGGTACTTTTGGGCAACGCTGCCAGGAAGAGTGGGGCTGGGGGAGGCCTCTAAGAATAAGTTTCCTTGGATCGCGATGTGGCCGAGCTCAATGGAGCCCTTGTGCTGCTGGAGAAGGCTTGGCCGGCGAGCGCCATCTGTAGAGATACCAAGCAGAGGAGCGATTCTGATAGAGCCTGAGAACGGTTTCAGATACATGGTTCAGTTAGGGTGGGAGGGGGGGACCCTCTCTGGAATTTAAACACTTGGAGGATTGTAAGGTGCCTGCGGTTCGGAGCGCCTGCACATTTTAGTCGATGGCACACCTCCAACTTGGAGAAGAGTTTTCTGGGATAATATGTTTCAACTCCTACCAGGATGGTGGTGGGAGGGATGGGAGTGCTCTCATTTCTGAGCTATTGCTGCAGCAGGATCTGAGGTGTGGCTTGGTAACAAATGACACCACAATTGAGGCCTCCTTTGGGGGCCTTGGAGGATCAAGTCATGTGTCCTACAGACCATTTCTCTCATGTTGGCGGTCTGTTGTGGTGCTAACCAGGGCCACATTTAAAGGTCCACAAGTCCTTGGAGTTACTCAAACGTCCTTGAAGAAATAAACAACAACATGGAAACTATTAAAAAAAAACAAATTCTACTCTGTTCTATCTGATTTAAAATGTCTCTTAGGTGCCTCATCCAGAAGTGTTGCGGAAATGTCAACGGCGGTTCCATTTAAAAAAAATTAACCGGGGGTGCCATTTTAATTTCCCAGAATGCCAATGCCCCAAGGTGACCCTCTCCATTTTGAGAATGGATTCTTGGCTATACAACTGCTCACACAGCTGTTGCTACCCACAACTACAAGGAACCTAGCGAAACAGGTGAGAATGACCTTGGCAGATAGGAAGAAGAGTCGCAGGCTGGACAACGGTCATCTAAAGGCTATCTCAGTCCAAAGGAGGCAAGGAGGCTTGGGAAACATTTCAGAAGAGACCCTCCCTAGTTTTCTGGAGAGTAAAAGTGGGGGGGGAGAGAGAGAGACACTTTCCATCTTGCAAAAGTCTATCAATGACTGGAGAATGGAAAGCAATCGTTGGGAAAGATCCTAATTAAAATGTTAAGGAAATTATTATTAAGACTCAGACGAAGACGTTTGATCCTGGGTGGATCCCAGATGATCAGAGATAATGACCGGGTGGTTTGTGGCAGCTAAGAAGCTGTTGTAGACTTTCTGTGAGTCTACCCAGACAGTTAGCAGGGGGTTTGGCGATTTTGAAGTTTAACTTTATTTTCGGGTTCTCTCTTAACTATCCTTTTTACATGCAACAGATAGATGATGGGTCAGTTGGTTGCAAACAGATATGGGAAAGTTTATAAACTGTGGGCCTGTTTTGCAAGGGGTGGAACTTTTATTGTTGCAACATAGATGATCAGGGGACTGGAGGCTAAAGCGTATTGAATTTCTACCTCAGTTGTTTTTGTTAGGAATCATAAAAGACTGTACTACCACAGAGACGAACTTAATTCTGAACTTGATCACAGCAGCGAGACTGTTGGTGGGACAATACTGGAAGAAGCCAGAAATACCATCTATTGAAGAATGGACTTTGAAAGTTATAAATTTGGCAGAAATGGCTAAAATATCGGCATATATGAAGGATCGGTCAAATGAAAAATATATGTTGGATTGGAAACATTGGATAGACTACATACAAGAGAAACACCAATCAAAGAAAATGTATCTGGCTTATAGTTAAATCTTGATATACGGAGTGAAAAATGTTTACAAATTTAAATTGATTGTACTAAGTTGAATAGCAGTTAACTTGAATTTTTTCCTGGTTTGCATGTACAAATATATATCTATTAATAAAAAATGTTTTATATATATATATATATATATATATATATATATATATATATATATATATATATATATATATATATATATATATATATATATATATATATATATATATATATATATATATATATATATATATATATATATATATATATATATATATATATATATATATATATATATATATATATATATATATATATATATATATATATATATATATATATATATTGTTTAAAATTGTTGACAAAGAAATAAGGGAATTTCTGATATAGCTATTTCGAGTTTCTTAACTCTCCTCCCATATTTGGGTTTACAGGGTGCAATCTAAAAAAAATAAACACTTCACACACACACACACACACACACACACACATATATAAAGGAATGGCTGCTGGAATTGGGTATGTCTAGTTTAATGAAGAGAAGGACAAGGGGAGACATGATAGCAGTCTTCCAATATCTCAGGGGCTGCCACAAAAAAGAGGGTGTCAAGCTATTCTCCAAAGCACCTGAAGGCAGGACAAGAAGGAACAGATGGAAACTAACCAAGGAGAGAAGCAACCTAGAACTAAGGAGAAACTTCCTGACAGTTAGAACAATTAACCAGTGGAACAACCTGCCTCCAGAAGCTATGAATGCTCCAACACTGGAAGTTTTTAAGAAGAGACTGGACAGCCATTTGTCCGAAATGGTGTAGGATTTCCTGCCTGAGCAGGGGTTGAACTAGATGACCTCCAAGGTCCCTTCCAACTTTATATTATATTATATTATATTATATTATATTATATTATATTATATTATATTATATTATATTATATTATATTATATTATATTATATTATATTATATTATATTATATTATATTATATTATATTATATTATATTATATTATATTATATCATATCATATCATATCATATCATATTATTATATCACTATTCAACATGGAGGGGCAATCTATGTGCTATATATGTGCTTTTGACTTTTTTATGCGTAATTTTTTTAAAAAAGTGTTATCTTTGTAAAATTTTTATATTTTAATTTTTCAGAATCAAATAAAATTTAAGAAAAGGGAAAAAATAAAAGCAGAGTTGTTTTTAAAAAAATTTGGATGACCTTGAGGAGCTAAGGCTTAGTGACATGGGGAGGGGGGGTTGATGCCTTTCTTAAGCCTGACCCCCAACCCTCCTCCTCTCCGCCCAATCATTCAGCACCCCAGCCCCTCCCCAAGCCTTGTGTTGTTGTGTAAACTATTTGCATGCACCCTGGGTGGCATAAGTCCACTTCAGGCAGAACCAAAACACAGCGAAAGAGGCCACCCACCAAGCGGGGATTTATTTTATTTTAATTTGCTTTTTCTTTTTTTTCTTTTTTCTTTTTGCAAAGATGATTCTGGCGCTTGGCACTTGCTGTTCCTGCTCCCACACTGGGTGCACAAATCTTTACCATCCCTCTTTCATCTATTTTGGCGTTGTTGCCAATTCTCCGCTGTTCTTTCATATCGCCAGGAATGTTGGTGGAGCCTCCTCCTTCCAAACAGCAGCAAGAGAAAGAGGGAAGTGGTGGATCCAATTTCCCCCAGCCAGGCCAGATCACCTCTCCTGCTGAAGGATTATTTAGAAGTGCTGGCACCAACCTGTTTTTTAACTCCAGGGGAGGGGGGGGGCAAACCTCTTTGAGGAAACCTTGAAGTATCTTTCTCAACTTGCTTGCAATCAAAACATTCCAGGAATGAGGGAGACTAGTATAGCTATTTTGGACTCATTAGCTATAACTATACTAGTTTCCCACTTAATCCTTTAACTCTTTGTCAGCAAAAAAGAAATCTGAATTTGTAATGTATCGCAGTTGCGACGTGAGCCTGCTCAATGCCCCTAGTTTGGGGGGGCGGCAAGGCAAAAATGATTATAAAAAAGTAGAACTGCAGTATAGCAGTCAAAAAATGCCAAGGTGCAATCAATCAGACTGGTCTGTCTGAAAACCTTTCTGTATGTGTATGTATGTATGTATGTATGTATGTATGCATGTATGTATATATGTATATATGTGTATATGTACATGTATATATATATATATATGTAGGTCTTTGGTTATTCGGGTTTTCTCCCACGTAAAATTGGAAGTGTTTTGGTGACATTTCAACAAAGTCCCATTCGTCATCTTCAGGCTGGTGTTTTTGGCTTCGTGCTTCTAGAAGCACGAAGCCGAAAACACCAGCCTGAAGATGACGAATGGGACTTCGTCGAAACGTCGCCAAGACGCTTCCAATTTTACACAGGAGAAAACCCGAATAACCAAAGACCTACATACAAACACTCCGAAAACCTCAGAAAACAAATACTCCAAAATTAATACAGGTAGTACTTGACTTACAACAGTTCATTTAGTGACCATTCCAAGTTATAACAGCACTGAAAAATGCGACTTAGGACCATTTTTCACACTTATGACCCTTGCAACATCCCCATCACGTGATTCACATTCGGATGCTTGACAATCGGTTCATATTTATGACGGATGCAGGGTGGTGGTGGGTGGGGGATGTCACGCGATTCCTCCTTTTGTGACTTCCTGACAAGCAGAAGGGTGGGGTTGCCAACAATCCCATCCTCCACCTGGTAGTGACTATAGTATGGGAGACTGACCTAACAGTAAAATAAATGTTACTTTTTGCCATCTACAAGTTAGGGCAGAGAGAGATGGTGGCTTGAGGAGAAGATGGAAAAAAGGAAAACATTTGAGAAAAGAGACCATTTTATTCAGTTTTTCTTGTGTTCTCCCTTTCATTTTCCCAGTCGGTTGCATTTCTATTTCTACCATTTTTTTTGTTAATTACTCGAGCTCTCTTTTCCCTGTTTCCCATGAGGACTAGAGACTTTAAAAGAAAACTAGTCACTTCACTGATCGGGGCTGCGTACAGGACAGTGAGGGAGGCGTAACATCCCATCAGATGAAGACAAAACTTAACACGCCCTAGAGAGCCAGCTCGGATGATTGCGCTGTTCTTCTGCGAAGTGCTCTATGCGCCAAGGAGAGAAAACAGCAGCTGAAGCGCCATGCAAGGGTGTATGATGAGCTTAAGGGGAAAGCAAAGGGTTCCCCGTGTGGAGTTTCTTTCCAGCAGCTTTCTGCAACCTGGGCCACATCTCTGTGTTTGCTGTCTTTGCCAAGCCTGCTTTCTCTCTGCCAAAACCTACACTCTGGGCTGCCCTCTGGATCGCAGCCTGAAATCTGGAAGTGATTTTCTTCCTTCAAGCATCCTGGTCTGCTTGGAAGTTCGGAAAGCCTCTAGCCTCATAAATCTCGCTGGGATGGAAACCGTTTCCAAACCCGGACTCTTGTTTCCTTTCGCATCCAATGGGCCCCGCCCTGCTTTGATTCTCTATTTTTCCACCCCAGTGTTGACCTAGCAGGATTGTCTCCTGCAGAAAGAAAAAGGTCCGTTGAGAAAGCTGCTGAGGAATGGTGGGGATTCAAAAGAGCCTCTCTCTCTTTAATTCTTTAATCCTGACAGGCCAGTTTCCCCCAACTTTAATCCTGTACAGACTTTACTGGGACTACGGCTCCCAACACCGTCCAGCCAACTACAAACCTTTCATACAAGGAGACTCTGTCGATTTGCAGTCAGAACGTTCCCATTCCCTCTTCACTCTAGATACCGAAGAAAAACTTGCAAGCTTAACAAAATGATGGGCCGATGTCCAAGTTCTACGAATGGAGGCATTTTAACAAAGTCCAGAGCAGAATGGAAAGAAACAGGAAGAGACTCCTTGTCTAGATAGCTAGTATTGTCTACACCCATTTTTTTTTTTAATCCCAATCGGGATGACCTCTTGAAGTATGGATTTCAAGTTCCAGAAAATTCCCAAGAATGCATGGTCAAGGCTGAGAATCCTGGAAGTTGAACCCAGGTCTTTGGACGTTCCCCAGCTTACAAAATACCTGCCTCTATCATCTACCGCCTCCAACTTCCTTATCTGAGTGGGAGAGGGCTCATCTTGAACAGGAACTAAAGAAGTTTGTTTGTTCAATTGACATTTCACTTTTCGTAAAGTAGCTTACGTGGGCCTCACAAGAACCATTCCGTGAACTAAGTTGCGAAGAGAATGTGTGTACCCGAAAGTCACCACGACTGTGAATGAATGTGAATTTGGGACTCTTTAATGTCACCAAGATCTTAGACAAGGGGTGTCAAATTCAATTTCATTGAGGGCCGCATCAGCATTGCGGTTGCCCAAAAGGGGCCGGGTGGGTGTGGCCTACTGGGTGGGCGTGGATGGAGGGATGTGGCCTACTGGGTGGGCATGGCCAGCTCTACATTGTTCGCGTCAAGGGTGCCTGTAGGAGCCTGGGCAGGAGTGGGATAGGTCTGAGGGTCTCTGGCAGAAGGGGGTGGGACCAGGGCAAGTGCCAAGGCATGGTCCACTGGAGGAGCCTCACTGTTCCTCTCAGACTATGCAGGGGGCAGCTGAATGGTGGTGTGGGCTGCCCAGAGCCCTGGGCAGGAAAGGTCAAATGCCCAGCCTGGCCCTCGAGCACCCGCAGCACCAAGCCCAGCCCCACTTCCTCAAGGCTGCTGCTCAAGGTTCTCCTGGTTCCTCGCTGTTTCCAGACGGCCTTGTGGAGCTAAGACTGAATGCGTTTCAGCATAGATGGCCACCACAAAATTGTACATTGGCTCCTGGCTGGACTGGGCCAGGGCCAAGGCAGCAGGGGCCATTCCCTCACTGTTTCCAGGATGGCTTCGTGGGCCACATGAAACCACTTCGTGGGCCGCATCCAGCCCCCGGGCCTTGTGTTTGACATGTCTGTCTTAGACATTTGGCTGTACTGACACTTGTATAAAGATGGCTTGTATTTAAATGTGCCCTTTTCTAATTTCACACCTTGGAATCGATCATCGTTCAAAACTGGCATTTTGCAGCATTGTGGCAAAGCAGCCTGCCAATAAAACACAAGAAAACCACGAAAGACATCCGTGGAAGTCTATGTACTAGCACATGCCTATCTTCATGAAAATAAGGAACTTCAATGTACCTCATCATCTAAAACCTCTGGACATGTATTGCAAAGCACCTCTAAAAATGTACATGCATGGAGAGACCTGCAAAATACATGCAGGAGGAATGGTATAAACTAGTTCAGGGGTCCTCAGCCTTGGCTCCTTTAAGACTTGTCTTAAAGTCTTAAATGGGCCAAGGTTGAGAACCCCTGAACTAGAGGGATTTGCCTGAGCAGAAGGGAAAACCGTCATGTACCATATGGATTCAGCAATTCCAGTCCAATAAACACTGCAACCATCTCTAAACAGCCTAAAGTTGTTCTCCCAGCTGGATCCTCTCTCTCTCTCTCTCTCTCTCTCTCTCTCTCTCTCTCTCTCTCTCTCTCTCTCTCTCTCTCTCTCCCTCCCTCCCTCTCTCTCTCTCTTTCCCTCCCTCCCTCTCCCTCCCTCTCTCCCTCCCTTCTCTCTCCCTCCCTCTTTCTCTTTCCCTCCCTCCTTCTCTCCTTCCTTCTCTCTCTCTCCCTCCCTCTCTTTCTCTTTCCCTCCCTCCTTCTCTCTCTCTCTCTCTCTCTTTCCCTCCCTCTCCCTCCCTCTCTCTCTCCCTCCCTCCTTCTCTCCTTCCTTCTCCCTCCCTCCCTCTCTTTCTCTTTCCCTCCCTCCTTCTCCCCTTCCTTCTCTCTCTCCCTCCCTCTCTTTCTCTTTCCCTCCCTCCTTCTCTCTCTCTCTCTTTCTCTCTCTCTCTCTCTCCCTCCCTCTCCCTCTCCCTCTCTTTCCCTCCCTGTCCAATTGTTCTGCAACTTTAGCATGTTTGGGAGCCTTGCAAACTTCTCATTTGGCCAAGGCAGTGGGAAATGTATTTCTGGAACACTGTATTCCTTTTCAGCCTTTGGGGCGAACCTACTGCCCTTTGGACAAGGCCCAGCCGAGCCTGATCCCAGGGGCAGCACCTCCTCTTTTCTTGTGGAATGTCAAGAACACTTCTCCTCATCTGTCCCACAAGGGATGTCTCCTCTTCTCTGCCCAACTTCCACAGAGATCCGCTTTGCTCTCCATACTGGCTGGGGAAATCTGGGAATTGGAATCCACACATCTTAAAGTAGCTTTAGTTGAGAAGCTCTGAGGCAAATTGCTCTGTGAACTGTCCTCCTTCAGTGGTCCTGATTGAGATTTAACCCGATAGCAGCTACAAGGGAAATGGGGGGGTGAGTCTGGAAGGAAAGGGGTGCTGGTCATGGATACTGGGGGTTGCAAGTCCAACCCAGCTGTCTTATAATGCGGTGGAAGTAATCTTTTCTCTTGTTATTTTTTTGAGAGGGGACACAGAGAATATGTTAAGAGGGAGTAGAAGAAGTTCTCTTCCCCAGGGGCTTTCCTTCCCATTCCTTACTGTCCCAAAATAAAGCCAAGAAATGTTGACTCCAATCTGTCCATTTGGCTCAGCTTCTTCCTTGAATAAGGAATGAAGATGGCCTTCCCTTCCCAAATATTATTCTTAGCTCAGCCACAGAAAACACAACAGCTGTCCACCCACCCAACTCGAGGCATAGATATAGTCACCCTACATTCTTTATCATAAAAGGCAGTCCTTTATTTCAGAAAGCTGTCCTTCAGATAGATAGATAGATGATAGATAGATAGATAGATAGATAGATAGATAGATAGATAGATAGATAGATAGATAGTAGATAGATAGATGATGATAGATAGATAGATAGATAGAGAGATGATGGACAGACATGATAGATAGATAGATAGATAGATAGATAGATAGATAGATAGATAGATAGATAGATAGATAGATAGATAGATAGATAGATAGATAGGAGAGAGAGATGTTATGTATTTATTTTCTTTTCAAAAACTCATTTTGGCCCTTTATTTGGGTCATTTAAGTTTTGCCATGCAAAAGGTCCCAGCCTTTCACGTTTGAGTGAAAAATATGGAAAGAGGGTGGTTGTTGTTGTTGTTTCAAGTAAAAGTAGATACATGGTTTGGTTCTGAGATATTATTTTTGGAATACACATTTGGTTTCTGTGGATGGTCTGCTTCAGAGATGTTTTGAAAAGATGATAAGTCCCTTATTTGGTGCGCTTCAGTTGCCAGCAGCGTTATACAAGAAAAACGTACTTTTCTCCTACTTTTCATCCTGAGAATATGCTTGAAGAAATGCTCCTCCTATCACAGGAGAATTCTGGTCATAAATCAATAACTACCTGAACTAACTTTAAAACGGTGACTCTTTGGGTTAATTTCATCGATTAAGGGTTTTAAATTTTCTAGAAAGCTTCAGCACCTGCCATTTTAAAAATAACCTCCCCCTTTGCTAGAGTGAAATGCTGTTAATTCAATGACAATTGAAGGAGACAATGTGATGCAAACGGCTCTCTTCAGGCACAATTACCAGGATTTGACCGTCTTTGTCTCGCCCAGTCCTTGCAAAGCTGCTGGACGTTATTCCCATTTTACAGATGAAACTTCTCCAGCCCAGCTGCCTGTCTCCACATGTTTGGCTTCAGAGTTTTGCAGAGGGACATGGAGGCAAAACTCTGGGGAGTAATAAAGAGTTCATTGACTCTGATTTCCTGTCGCTCTTTCCCACCCTCCAGCGGTTTCAAGTTTCGATTCTCTGCCAATTTGGCAAGGTTCTTCTTGCAAGGCTGAAGTCCAGGCCCAGGAAGCATCAGTACCCCGCCCTGTGGCTCCTTCCTGTGCGCAGAATGCAATTCTAAATGATGTTCTGGGTTTGGGTTTCATCTATTCTCCCACTCCTAATTCCCTGTATCTGGAACTCCAGCTGATGAATCATCCCCAAATTTCTTACATCCCAGAATACACTACAAAAGCTGAAGGAGGATCCAATCGCAACAGGAGAGGATAGCGCCTTAGATACACAGCTTCACTCTGAGACTGGACACTTAACTCTTTATTGCCATGACTTCTTATTAACCTCAGAAGTCTGAATTCAAACCAGAGCAGCCAGTTAAGACCCTATTTAAGTTCTTCCCAGGAAGTGGAACTGATTAGATGACCTCAAACTGCCTAAATGTCCTAGAAGAAAACAAAGACCTTTAAACACTTATTATTGTCACACTCAAGTTTCCAAGACTACAGGCTTCTTCAGCCCAGTGTGATACGCAACAGGTTCTATGCTGCCACCAGATAAGTACCAATAGGCGTGGTGGCACAGTGGTTAGAATGCAGCATTGCAGGCAGACTCTGCCCATTGCCAGGAGTTCAATCCTGACTGGCTCAAGGTTGACTCAGTCTTCCATCCTTCCCAGATTGTTGTGGGCAATATGATAACATCGTAAACCGCTGTTAAAGCACTGTGAAGCAGTACATAAGTCTAGGCCAGGGGTCTTCAAACTTGGCCCTTTTATGACTTGTGGACTTCAACTCCCAGAATTCCTCAGCCAGCATGCCTGGCTGAGGAATTCTGGGAGCTGAAGTCCACAAGTCATAAAAGGGCCAAGTTTGAAGACCCCTAGTCTAGGCGCTATTGCTATACTTCAACACTTCTGGAGTACATCCAGGTTAGGGAAAGCTGCAACAGACTGGCTCCCCCATGGTGGCAGAAGAATTCTGGGAATTGAAGTCCACATATCTTCAAACTGCCGAGGCTAAGGAATATTGCCCGATGATTTATTGTTTGATTCTTTTATTCTTTTCCTCAGAAGGAAAAAGGGAACTATTCCCTAAGAGCAGGAAATATTAACTACTCGTGCGGAATATGATTTCCAAATAAACAGCATCTTCAAAAGCGTTATGTTTGGCCAGAGGAAGTTTAAGTCTGGACACACAGGAAGCATCATTTATACGTGCACCACAAATCTATCTACAGCTTCTGCGCCCAAGTGCAGTTTTCCTTCTGCCCCACTTAGGCAGCTGACCAAATTCCAAGGCTGCCTTGGGCTGTCTTGAGCAGAGGAACTAATGTTGTTGTTAGTTGCAAAGTCGTGTCCGACCCATCGTGACCCCATGGACAACTTTCCTCCAGGCCTTCCTGTCCTCTACCATCTTCTGGAGTCCATTGAAGCTCACGCCTACTGCTTCAGTGACGCCATCCAGCCACCTCATTCTCTTGTCATCCCCTTCTTCTATTGCAGCGGTTCTCAACCTGTGGGTCGCGACCCCATTTGGGGTCGAATGACCATTTCACAGGGGTCGCCAAACACCGCAGTTGGCCATTTTTATTTTTTTTTTGGTGGCCATTTTTTTTGGTCTGGCATTTTTTCCCCCTTTGCGATGCGGGCCGCCGCACATGCGCGATGCGGGCACGCCATTTTTTGGGGGGGTCGGCCATTTTTTTTGGTCGGCCATTTTTTCCCCTTTGCGATGCGGGCCGTCGCGCCACGCATGCGCGATGCGGGCCCGCCATTTTTTGGGGTCGGCCATTTTTTTTTTGGTCCACCATTTTTGGGGGGGGGTCCGCCATTTTTTCCCCCCTTTGCGATGCGGGCCGCCGTGCATGCGCGATGCGGGCCTGCCATTTTTTTGGGGGGTTGGCCATTTTTTTTTGGTCGGCCATTTTTTCCCCCTTTGCGATGCGGGCCATCGCGCCGCGCATGCGTGATGCGGGCCGGGGTCGAGCCCCGGAAAAGGTTGAGAACCGCTGTTCTCTTGCCCTCCATCTTTCCCAGCATCAGGCTCTTCTCCAGGGAGTCCTTCCTTCTCATCAGGTGGCCAAAGTACTTGAGTTTCAACTTCAGGACCTGGCCTTCTAAAGAGCAGTCTTTAATTTACCCCATGGACAGTACCAAAAGGCAAAAAGAGGAACCAACAGCCAATGTCAAAGCCAATTCAAACTCTCCCAGGGTTTGAACAGTTTTCTCCGTAAGGAAAAGCACTTTTTACACTTTTCCCTGTACTTCCTCAGCTGAGAAATATGACCCCAGGATGCTGCAGCAGCTGTCAAATACATGCTGGCGGGCAAAGCACCCTGATTTTGATCACAAGGTCAAAATACTACGGCGGGGAGGGGAGGGGAAATACTGCAGCGGTTAAAAGTGCCAGTTACTATTTTCAGCACTGGATACAACAACTTTGAACAGTCATTCAACGAGGAACAGCAAGTTGCCTCCCTGGGAAGCAATAACACCATTCACACAAGCTTGTAAGAGGAGCAAAGTCCTACACTGGGCAGCCTCCTTCTGGAGGCATTCGAAGTGCACACACAGGAGCATCCGAAGGTAAACCTTAATGAAGCCGCAGCATCTGCCCGACGTAATTTGCTCTGGCCTCAAGTCTCTGTGCAGGATAATGGAGGGTAGAGCAGGCCTTGCAGTCCAAAAAGGATGCATAGCTTACAAGCGGAATGCCTCCACCGCTTAATCAGGGGGTTCCTCTCCTTTTCCTTCAGCTCCACCCCGCCCCCCCGCCAAGAGCTTTTGCTCGCCCCCTTTCGGAGGGGACCCCCAAGGCTAACGGAAGGGAAGAAAGCAAAGCCACGTGACAGCAACGACCCTTCCCCGTTCTGGGCACGGGAAAAGGCGAAAGCCTCTGAACATAAGCAAAGTGTCCCCCCCCCACCTCCTTCCTCACTGAACATCCCAGCTAGGGAGTTGCAGAAAGGTGGCTATCAGAATAACAAGAGTTGGAAGGGACCTGGGAGATCATGTAGTCCAACCCCTTCCCCCCCCCTTGCTCAAGCAAGAGACCCTACCCCGCTTGAGACAAGCGGCTGTCCATTTTCTTCTTGAACATCTCCAGGGATGATTTGGAGAGGCCCCTGAAGGCCACCGCCCTTTCCTCCTCCGCGCTTCGCTGGGCTTGCAACGTCCCCCTTTCGCCGGGAGCGGTTGTCCGCTGGGTCCCCCGTTACCCCCCTCCTCCCCTCCTCTCGCCCCCTCCCTCTTACCTGGCTCCGAAGAAGCCCCCGGGCGGAGCAGGCCACGCACGCGGCGGAGGCGCCCCCGCAGGCGGTGGGCGCGGCGGGAGAGCTCCAGCAAGCGCCCCTCCAGGTCGCCCAGCAGCGCCGCCGAGTGGCCGCACAGGTCGGCCAGCTGGCGGAGGAGGGCCAGCGTCGTCTGGCCGCACACCTCGTGCAGCTGGGTCAGCGGCAGCGCGGCCAGGCTGGGGGCCGTGGCCGCCGAAGGGAGCAGCCGCCGGGGCTCCACCGTGCGCTTCCAGAAAGGCATCGCGCCGTCGCCTTGCCGAAGGAGGCTCCGCCGTCGCGACCCGAGGGCCGGCGGGCGCCAGGCTCTGCGGGGCCGTAGGCGGAGAGGAAACCCAGGCGGGGGCGAGCCGTCGGTTCCTCGGTCCGTGCGCGCCCCGCGGCCCCTTGGAATCGCCCGTCGGAAGAGCCGGAGGAGGAACTGCCCGGGGACTCCTCCAGGGCTCCCCCGGGACGCGTCTCCTTTCCAAGCGGGGGAACTCCGGAAAGCGCGGACGGGCGACCGGTTGGAGATCCTGGACGGCGGCAAAGGCGCTTTTCCTCCAGCCTTCCAAAATCTGGCTTTTCGGTTCTCCTTCCAGCGGTGCTGGAAGGAGGGCAGAGGAATCTCCTGGGGGCGAGCCGAGTCGCCAAAGAAAGCTCCCTCGGCGGCGCAGTTGGACGGGGCGGCTCTGCTTTTAGGATCGCGGCTCCGTGAGGGGCGCAGCTTCCCCAGCGCCAAAGGGAGATTTAACCGGAATGGACCGCTTTGGGGAAGGAAACGGACGCGCAAAACAGCTACACACACACGAAAAACCCGCCTCTCCTTGGCTGGCCGACAAAAGCGCTCCGGAGCGAGGCAGGCAAAAGGGACGCGCGTTTCAGTTTATGACTTTCTCTCCGGCCTGCAAGGTTTCCGATGTTGGCCTACTAAGCAGGGTTGTGGTGTGGATTTAATGGGGGGGGAGGGAATCGTGCTTGGGAGAAAGTTGGGATCTCCGCCTAAGGAATAAAAATGAATCCAGGCAGCTAAAAACATCAACAAAACAAAACTGGATACCCTTTCAAATCACAGTATATTTTTTTGTAAATGCTCAGAATTAGTTTTTGAATTTCTCCACTCCATTATTCCCCTTGCGATGCACAAGTACTGGATTCTGCCTTGTGCACTGGGAATGAGAACAAAATGGTATGTTTAGTAATATACGTTATTTTCCAGCCTGGGTATATAGGATGGGTCATCTCTCATTTGTGGAGATTATTAGCTGATCATTCCTGCTGGACCTGATCTCTTTAACGCAACACACACACATCTCGCTGCCCATTTGACCCTAGACTTTAAATGAAATACATTAAAGTCGCCTTTGAGTCAAGTTCACTCTCACAGACGTTTCTCTATAGGTTTTTTTTGGCATGATACAAATTTATTAAGGCTCTAGAAACTTTACAATTACAGAATGAAGCTACTTGAGTTACATCTACATGGTTGTAAAAAAATAAAGAATTGTAAAAATGGATTTATAGCGACACCTAGTGGCAGACAGTGGAGGAACTAAAGAGTCTCTTGATTGAAGGAGAGTGCAAAAGTTGTCTTGAAACTCAACATTTAAGAAAACCAAAATCAGGGCATCCGGCCCTCTCAATTCCTGGCAAATAGATGGGGAAGAAATGGAGGTAGTGACAGATTTTATCTTCCTGTGCTCCAAGATCACCTCAGATGGGGACTGCAAGCCAAGAAATTAAAAGACGCTTGCTCCTGGGGAGGAAAGCTATGGCAAATCTAGACAGCATACTAAAAAGCAGAGACATCACCCTGCCAACAAAAGTGCGTATAGTCAAGGCCATGGTTTTCCCAGTTGCAACGTATGGAGGTGAAAGTTGGACCGTAAGAAAGGCTGAGCGCCAAAGAATGGAGGCCTTTGAACTAGGGTGCTGTAGAAGACTCCTGCAAGTCCCCTGGACTGCAAGGCGATCCAACCGATCAGTCCTAGGGGAGATCAACCCTGACTGCTCTTTAGAAGGCCAGATCCTGAAGTTGAAACTCAAGTACTTTGGCCACCTAATGAGAAGGAAGAACTCACTGGAGAAGAGCCTAATGCTGGGAAAGATGGAGGGCAATAGAAGAAGGGGACGACAGAGAATGAGGTGGCTGGATGGAGTCACTGAAGCAGTAGGCGTGAGCTTAAATGGACTCCAGAAGATGGTAGAGGACAGGAAGGCCTGGAGGAACATTGTCCATGGGGTTGCAATGGGTTGGACACGACTTCACAACTAACAACAAGTGACACCTGCTGGCCAATGAATAAACAACATTAGAACTCGCTTAGATATATTTAGGTTTCAAAATTAAATTGAAAGTCCCAGAGCATCCCCAGGTTTTCACATAACAAATTTCATTGTTTCCATTTGAAAGGCAACACATTATCTCTGTTGATTTCAATGGGCTGAGTCTCAAAGTCAAAAGTGACAAATGCAAAACACAAATTGTGTTTGTGTTTGTTTCAATGGCCTCAACAAGTAGCCAGGTGGATTCAAAAGCTAAGCAGAGTCAGCTTGGGACTCTGACATAAAAATTTGCATTTACTGATGTAAAAAAAAGTATCAGGGCTATAGGAAATAATAAAAATAATTTTTAAAAAAAATCAAGTGTTGCTATCAAGAAAATTGCATGGATATGTCCATAAAGTCACCAGGAACCAAATCAGATCGAGACGTTACCTTATTGGATTGGATTATTAAGTAAAGTCAAGAGTTCTGTTGCATCCAAGTACTTTATGTCTTAGTCATCTAGGGAGAATGATCTGGAAGTACTTCCTAACTTCTTTCGCACAAATCATCAGTGGAAACCCTGCAGTGACTGGACTCAAACATTGCCTAAACCACAGTTTGCTAAATGACCATTAGCATATGCAAAGCCCTAAATGATAGCTTTCAAACTGCACTTGGCTGGTTTAGGTGACTTAAGGGGTGACTTGATCGAAGTGTATAAAATCATGCATGGGATAGAAAAGGTGGATAGAGAAAAATTCTTTTCTCCATCACACAATACCAGGACAAGGGGGCACTCCCTAAAGCTCGTAGGTAAGAAAGTGAGGACAAATAAAGGGAAATATTTCTTCACCCAGAGGGTCGTTGGTTTATGGAACTCACTTCCAGAAGAGGTCATGACAGCTGTCAGCCTTGATAGCTTCAAGGCAGGGCTAGATAGATTCATGGATGCCAAGTGTATCGGTGGTTATTAAAACGGATGTCCATGTGCCGCCTCTATGTTGGTTGAGGCAGGCAGGAATCCCTTGGGTACCATTTGTTGGGGGTCAAGGGAAAGGGAGGGTTTTGCCTTCTCTTTCTGCTCAAGATCCCCATGTACAATTGGTGGGCCACTGTGTGACACAGAATGCTGGACTCGATGGGCTTTGGCCTGATTCAGCAGGGCTCTTCTTATGTTCTTATGTTCTAGGTGCCAGTGCAATTGAGTGAATAACCCAGATGTTAAGCAAATCTGGTTTACCCCATTGCACTTGTCAGAGGTTGGCTGGGAAGGTTACAAATGGCAATTGTGTGACCCAGGGAGATTGCAATTGTTGTAAATACGTACTGGTTGCCGAGCATCTGGATTCTGATTATACGTGGGGATAATGTGATGTTATAAGTAAGAAGACTGGTCGTAAGACTTTTTTCAGTTTTGTTGTAACTTTGAGCGGTCATTAGATGTTAGTCAAGGAGTACATATAGTAACAATGTAAACCCTCGGACTATGGCCCCAATCCCTACTGCAGTGACAAGCTGGCCTCTTAGATTTGTTGCAACAGGCTGGTGAGTGGATGCTTCTGTGGCATGTTTTAATTTGGCATCTTCCTGAATTCAGTAGCCAAGCTCCACAATTTCACAGTTCCTTTAATTGTGGCCAACCATTTCCATCTCCTCCTGAGGTCCTGTCCTGCTCAGCTTGTTGCTGTTAGTTGCGAAGTCATGTCCGACCCATCGCGACCCCATGGACAACGTTCTTCCAGGCCTTCCTGTCCTCCACCATCTTCTGGAGTCCATTGAAGCTCACGCCTCCTGCTTCAGTGACTCCATCCAGCCACCTCATTCTCTGTTGTCCCCTTCTTCTCTTGCCCTCCATCTTTCCCAGCATCAGGCTCTTCTCCAGTGAGTCCTTCCTTCTCATGAGGTGGCCAAAGTATTTGAGTTTCAGCTTCAGGATCTGGCCTTCTAAAGAGCAGTCAGGGTTGATCTCCTCTAGGACTGACCGGTTTGATCACCTTGCAGTCCAGGGGACTTGCAGGAGTCCTCTCCAGCACCAAAGTTCAAAGGCCTCAATTCTTTGTCACTCAGCCTTTCTTACGGTCCAACTTTCACAGCCATACATTGCAACTGGGAAAACCATGGCCTTGACTATGCGCACCTGCTCAGCTACAGAGGGCAAAGCACACTGAAGTTCCAAAAAGGACCCACTTTTAGGAAGTGATCTCTGCTGATACACAAGTCTGGATCGCTGCTCAAAACCTCACCTGCTGCTGCGGTTCCAATTGATTTTCTCTCATTAGCACATAGCGGGGATGGAAAAAAAATGTCACTTGGCAGCACTCAATCAATGTCAGTTCCGTTGGGGATGACAAATGCCTTTCCACGCTGGTTGATGGAGCTGGTAAAACACCTAGGTTTTTGCAGGTATTTTAAAAAACACACACGCCAAGGGCATATTTGAGGGGCTGGGTTGCTGTCCTGCGTGTTGTTAGGAGTTCTCCTTGAGGAATGGCTAGAACAGAGGTGTCAAACTCGCAACGCCACATGACGTGTGTGGCAACGTATCGTGACTTTTTTTCCCATTGCCGTCAATGGGGTGGGCGGTGTTTGCTTTGATGCTTCCTGCCTGCAGGCACGGCAGATTGATAGCCCTGGGCTAGAACAATTCAAACTATGAGAGAAAGAGAGAAGGGGGAGGGAAAGAGAAAGGAAGGGAAGAGAAGAGGAAAGGAGAAGAGAAGGGGAGGGGAAAGAGAAGGGAAGGGAAGGAGAAAGGGGAGGGAGAAGAGAAGGGGAGGAAGGGCAGCAGAAAGGGAAGAGGAGAGAAGAAATGAAAAGGGGAGAAAGGAAAGGAGGAGGGGAAAGAGAGAAATAAAAAGGAATAAAATAAAGCCATTTGAAGAAGCAGCTCACGGCCAGGTGCAACTGCCCATCACCTGCTATTCTGAACTACCACTTGGAACTATCCGTGTGGCAGAGTCCTGGAACAGCGCCCTTCAGTCCACACCCCTAATCTTCCAGTACTTTCCCTGTCAACATTGATTGTTCCCACAGATTCCCACAGTGAGGACAAATAAAGGGAAATATTTCTTCACCCAGAGGGTCGTTGGTTTATGGAATTCACTTCCAGAAGAGGTCGTGACAGCTGTCAGCCTTGATAGCTTCAAGGCAGGGTCAGACAGATTCATGGAGGCCAAGTGTATCGGTGGTTATTAAAACGGATGTCCATGTGCTGCCTCTTATGTTGGTTGAGGCAGGCAGGATTCCCTTGAGTAACCATTTGTTGGAGGTCAAGGGAAAGGGAGGGTTTTGCCTTCTCTTTCTGCTCAAGATCCCCATGTACAATTGGTGGGCCACTGTGTGACACAGAATGCTGGACTCGATGGGCTTTGGCCTGATTCAGCATGGCTCTTCTTATGTTCTTATGTTCTTATGTTCTACTTTCTCTTTGGGAAGGCTGCTATGGGCACCCAACTCTGGGAAACCTCACTATCTACGGTTTTTAACATCCAGAAGGTAGTAGACTACCTTCCTGGTTCCATGGCTGCCTCTCTTTGGAAAATTTCTTAGTTGGTCTTTTTTAAAAAAAAAACAAAACCTGTCGTTGAGAGCAATGATTTTGTTTCGGAAAATATCCGTTGTGATCCACCACCTAGATTTTAACCTAAGCTTGCCAGCAGAGGGAGTGGGACGCCAATGATAGCTTGTGTATATGTGTGCATGCACATTTGTATAAATATATATACACACAGGGAGAGATATAAACATAACATGCGTGCATCAACAAACAAGCTCTGGTGAAAATTCTGACTTGGCCCCTAAAAAAAAAAAAGCCAATTGGGAAAAAAACAATTTTTTTTTTAATGCGCCTGCTGGACAGTCTCAATTGTCAGAGCGAAGGCAATTTCTTTGTTCTGTTCCTCAGCAATGGACGTTTCCTTGCTCTGTCGTTTATTCTCCTCATTCTTTTCCTAGCGACATCTGATTTTCAACACAGAGTGTTCCATCACTGGAAAGAAAAGAGCAAACTGAACGTGGGGCCAGCTGACCAATCCCAGCTCAGGATGGACCTATTTCTTTGTTAAGTGGTAGAAAGGCCAAAGCAAGCCATCTTCACCTTAGGGCAAGAATGCTTCCTTTTGCTTCTTCCAGCATATTAAGATATACCGGTACTATTCCTAAACATGGAGGTTCTGTTCTTGGTTCTGGAGATTAAGAGCCATTGGTAAAAGGAACAAGAGAATCAAATGACAAGAAACAAGGATTGAAAAATAGACTGGACAACCAGTTGACCTGGGTAGCATAAAGTCTGCTGCCTTCAGCAGGGGGTTGGACTAGAAGACCTTCAAAGTCCATTCCAATCCTACTCTGCTCTACTCTACTCTACTCTACTCTACTCTACTCTACTCTACTCTACTCTACTCTACTCTACTCTACTCTACTCTACTCTACTCTACTCTTATCCCTATCCCTATCTCTAATACTCTACTCTACTCTACTCTATACTCTTTTTTTTTTAAGAAAAAAGAATTCTTTATTGGCCAATTATGACTGGACACACAAAAGGAATTTGCATGAGCTCTCAGTGTACATTCGAGCAACAAGGGATAATCATAACCATAATCATACAATGCAATCCTCATAAATCATAGATACAACATCAGGGTTAGTCATGGGATATTAAAGCAATCAACATAAATCATAATAGCATACTAATAATCAATCAACTTAAATCATGTGCTACCACAGTAAGTTATAGTCTTTGTATATGTAAACCAGGGGAAAGTTCTAGCTAACTGCTATCCAGCTTAATACAATCGATTTAATTTTGTAAACAGTCCTCACTCCTTATGTCAAGCTTTAACTATAAGCCAGATACATTTTCTTTGATTGGTGTTTCTCTTGTATGTAGTCTATCCACTGTTTCCAGTCTATCATATATTGTTCATTTGAACGATCCTTCAAATATGCCGATATTTTAGCCATTTCTGCCAAATTTATTACTTTCAAAGTCCATTCTTCTATAGGTGGTATTTCTGGCTTCTTCCAGTATTGTCCCACCAGCAGTCTCGCTGCTGTGATCAAGTTCAGGATTAAGTTTGTCTCTGAGGTAGTGCAGTCTTTTATGATCCCTAACAAAAACAACTGAGGTAGAAATCCAATACGCTTTTTCAAAATGGTTTGGAGTGTCCACCATATTTTTCTCCAGAAAGCTTTAATTTTTCTACATGTCCACCATACATGAAAATATGTAACCTCCATACTATCACATCTCCAACATTTTGGTTGGGTGTCTGGATATATATACGATAATTTTTTCGGGTCTAGGTGCCACCTATAAAACATTTTATAAAAGTTCTCCCTTAAATGTTGCACTTGTGTAAATTTTACATTTCTCACCCAGATTCCCTCCCACGTTTCCATCATGATAGGTAGCCCAAAATCTTGCTCCCACTTTACCATACAGTCCTTGACTAGTACAGTTTCAGAGTCAATTTCTATCAGTACGCTGTACACTCGTTTGATATGCATGAGCCCCTGCTCTCTAACCTGTTCAATTAAATTCTCATCTGTAAGGGATAAGCCCTTCTTCAGGTCTTTTTGCCATCTAGACTGCAGTTGCAAATATGAAAGCCAGGTACCCCCTATTCCTTCATCTGCTAGCGTATTTGGTGGCTTTAACAAAAACACATTTTCTTCTTCCAATACAAGTTTACTATAGGGCACCACATCCTGTCCTTGTGATATATTTATGTCCCCTATTGCGTGTCCGGGGATCGTCCAGATGGGAATCTTTTCGTGTAGTAGGTACTTATATTTCTTCCAGACCCACAACAACGGGGTTCGTAGTGGGTTCTCCCTGAAGCTCTTGTCAACCTTTTTGTCATACACAAGGTAAGCGTGCCAGCCATATAGTAAACCATGCCCTTCAACATTCAATATTCTGTCGTTCGTCATGTTGATCCAGTCGCTCAGCGCCACGGCGTAGTAATATAACTTCAGATTGGGCATTTTTAAACCACCTCTCTTCCTTGTATCCTGGATGATTTTTAATTTAACCCTCGGTTTCTTGCCATCCCAAATAAATCTGTTGATGCCCTTCTGCCATTCGTCCAAGTCCACATCCTTTTTGAGTATGGGTAGCATTTGAAAGAGAAATAGAAATTTTGGCAATACGTTCATTTTTACTGCCGCTATCCTTCCCAGCAGGGACAATTGTAATGTTTTCCACCTGACCAGATCTGTTTGTATCTTGTTCCACAGCACCTCGTAATTATTTTTGTATAATTTCGCATTTGTAGCTTCTATCTCCACTCCTAAGTATTTAACTTTCTTAACTATTTCACAGCCCGTTATTCTTTCTAAGTCCTGTTTTGATTTGTTATCTAGATTTTTAACTAGCATCTTCGTCTTAGATATATTTACTTTGAAGCCTGATACCCTACCATAGTCTTTCATTATCTCCATCAATCTCCTAGCTGATTGTGCTGGTTGCGCCATTGTCACCAGCAGGTCGTCCGCGAAGGCACATAGTCTGTAGTCTTGTTGTCTAATCTGTATGCCTTTTATGTCATCTGCCGCTCTTATCTTGTTCAGTAGAATCTCCAGCGTTAAAACAAATAGCAAGGGGGATAGCGGGCATCCCTGTCTAGTACCTTTCTCTATGTTAAATGAGTCTGTTAAGTCCCCATTCACAATGATCTGGCCTGTTTGTTTCTGGTAAATTGCCAGTATGGAGTTAAGAAACTGTTTTCCCATTTTCATCCCCCCGATCAGTTTTGTCAGAAACTGCCAATTCAGTCTATCGAAGGCTTTTTCTGCATCCACAAACATGAGAGTAGCGGGCACCTGGTTGTGCCTTTCCAAATACTCTATTATGTTCAGCAGTTGTCTTACATTAGTTTTCATCTGACGTCCTTGTATAAATCCAGTTTGATCCGGGTGAATTATTTTTTGTAACACAGTCATTAATCTGTTGGCCAAGATTTTTGCGAAGATTTTGTAAGCCGTGTTCAGTAGTGAGATGGGTCTGTAATTTTCAGGTTGTGCGTTATCTTTTCCCTCTTTGGGGATTAGAGAGATATAAGCTGTTTTCCATGACGGTGGAACTTGACCACCTTCTTGTATGTTGATGAATAACTTTCTAAGGGGTTCTATCATTTCCTCTAGGAGATGCTTGTAGTAGGTCGCTGTTATCCCATCCGTCCCGGGTGATTTTCCCTTTTTCAATTGTTTAATCACTGAGTGTATCTCCTCTTTTGTGATCAATGCATTCAGGGCATCTCTTTGTTCATCGGTGATTATCAATAACTTTTCATTTTGCAGAAACTTATCTATCTCCTTGTCTTGTGTCTTCTCTTCGGTGTATAACTTTGAGTAGAACTCTGTAAAAGCTTTCTTGATTACTTCCTGTTGAAACTCTTCCTTGCCTTTGTACTCTATCTTTTCAATTATGCGGGATTTCTGCTTCTTCCTTAAAATATAAGCCAGCCACCGACCAGGTTTGTTGGAGTTACAGAATGTCCTATGTTTTGCGTATTGTATATTCCTTGCCACTTGGTCTTCCAACAACAAGTCAAATTGTTTCCTTAAAATCTTGATTCCTTCTTTGGTGACTTTGTCCTCCGGTCTTTTTATTAATAGTTGCTCTTTCTTACTTATCTCATCTTCTAACTCCTTTCTTTTTTGTTCTTGTTTACAACGGTGCCTTTTGTTCATGTCCATGAGAATCCCACGCATGTAAGCCTTGCTGGCTTCCCATATCATTTTTATAGGTGTCTCTTTTTTCATATTTATGCTAAAGAATTCCTTCATAGCGTTTTTGCATTCAACCACCTTTTCTTCATATTTAAACAGGTTTTCATTAATTCTCCAGGATCTCCTAGGTTTCTGTCCATGTCTTAATTCCATCCATACCGGGTTATGGTCTACTCTATACTCTTATTCCTATCCCTATTCCTATCCCTAATCCTCTACTCTACTCTACTCTACTCTATTCCTATCCCTATCCCTATCCCTATCCCTAATCGTCTACTCTATCTTATCCCTATTCCTATCTCTATCCCTATCCCTAATCCTCTACTCTACTCTACCCTATCCTACCCTACCCTACCCTACTCTGATATAATAGAATAATAGGTAAGAAGAAATTTTCTGACACTGAGAATAATTAAACAGTGAATAGCTTGCCTCTTGGTGTTGTGGATACTCCATCGTAGGTGGTTTTCAAAAACAGAGTGGACAAGCATTTGACTGTGATGGTATAGTCTCCTGCCTTGAGCAGAGGGTTGGACTAGAAGACCTCTAAAGTCCCAGCCCTATGATTCTATATCCTAAAAATGAGAGTGAGAAGGGAGAGTTAGGAAATGATGTATCTGGTAGCATTAACATCGCCTGATGTCTTCCTGGATGTGGGGTAAACAAGTCTCCCAATTTAGAAACATTTGATGGTTATCTTCAAATTGAAAAGGACTCTGTCAATCCTCATTAGCGTTTGGTAATGAGAAATTATGCAAACTCCTAACAGGAAAAAAAAAGGATAATTTTCTCTTATTTTCTTGGCTTTTTATTCCACATACACACACCAACCACTGCTTTCTGGCAATGCTTTTTTTTTTTAATGTTATTGTTTCTTCAATCTATTCTGATTCTATTACTGGGTGCTAATTATCTTCCTTGCATTGATCGTTTCCCAAGTCTAATGAATTCTAGCCAACACAGCATACAAAACAAGTCAAATCCCTATCCAGTGGATGCATCCATATAAGTTTTCTACCTGGGTGGGCTTTGGGGCTTTGGGGCTTTGGGCCCCAAATAAAGAGGTGATTATGATTATGATTATTT
Source organism: Bothrops alternatus (assembly GCA_034064705.1). NCBI lineage: Eukaryota > Metazoa > Chordata > Lepidosauria > Squamata > Viperidae > Bothrops > Bothrops alternatus. The sequence continues at coordinate 419,612 of JARGCV010000279.1, read as the reverse complement.
TATTCTCAGTGTAGATTTCATCTCGGTGGCTCCTGGTGGTTTCTCATCTTAAGTCCCAAGCAGTTCAGATCCTGGATCATTTTTGAGATTTGCCAAGGTCGATGAAGGCACGGATTATCTTTGCTGAATTAATCATTTCCAAGGCTTGAAGAAACCTACCCAGCATTTCTGTAAATGGATTTGATGAGCAATTGCATCAAAGGAGCCACAGCATATCAGACCAAAAACAAACGGAGACGAGAGAAAGAGAAGAACAGGGCTGGAGATAAAACATACGAAGAACAGTTGCAGGAATTGGGTATGTCTAGTTTAATGAAAAGAAGGACGAGGGGTGACATGATAGCAGTGGTCCAATATCTAAGGGAATGCCACAAAAAAGAGAGAGTCAACCTATTTTCCAAAGTACCTGAAGGCAGGACAAGAAGCAATGGATGGAAGCTAATCAATGAGAGAAGCAACCTGGAGTTAAGGAGAAATTTCCTAAGAGTGAGGACAATTAACCAGTGGAATGAGGGTCCTCCATCAATGGAGGTTTTTAAGAAGAGACTGGTCAGCCACTTGTCTGAAATAGTATAAGATTTCCTGCCTGAACTGCGGGGTTGGATTACAAGACCTCCAGAGTACCTTCCAATTCTGATATTCCGTTATTCTGCTAAAAAAAAGAGAGACTCTGATAGTTTGACTTTCAATTTTTGGCTATTATTCTTCATGCAGATCAGACTTGGATAGAAAAACCATCTTCAACTGCTCGCTCTTGTTATTTTGACTTTTCCTGCCCATCAGTTCTGCAATGTTGACTCGGGCTTAGAACAACTGGCTCAAGCACACATTTTCCAGATCTGTCAAGTGGGAACTGAAATCCAAGATCTCTGGGCAGGACCACATTGAAAAGGCTACTCCTGATTAAACAAGTAACATTTTCTAGAAAATATGGGAAATGACCTTGATGGAAATATGCAGGAACTATTCCTAGGCTAATGGGGCTGAAGTAGTTTTTTTTTTTTAAAGTCCAGAAGATACACATAATATTCAGAAGCAGCTCAGGCAGACACCTCCCTGATTCACTAGAGCAGCGGTTCTTAACCTTTTTCAGGCCGCGACCCCGACCTGCACTGTGCATGCGCATTGCGAGAGCCCACACCACGCATGCGCGGCACGACGGCCCGCACCGTGCATGCGCGGCGGGGTGGCCCGCATCGCGCATACGCGGTGCTACCCCGCGCATGCGCGGTGCTGCCCCCTGCGCCGGCCGAGGGGAAAAGGGGAAAAAATGGCGGACTGCGTTGTTTGGCGACCCCCGTGAAATGGTCGTTCGACCCCAAATGGGGTCGCGACCCACAGGTTGAGAACCGCTGCACTAGAGTATAAGAACCCAACCAGAAAATCAGTTGGGCCACTTGATAACAATGGTCAGAAGGGGATAATCAGAGAAGACAAGGAGATTGCTGAGAGGCTAAATGACTTCTTTGCCTCCGTTTTCACCGAGGAGGATAGAGAACATTTGCCTGCCACTGAATTAGTTTTCCCAGGGAGAGAAATAGAAGAATTAAACCTGATAGAGATAAACAAGGAAGATGTTCTTGCATGCCTTTCTAAACTAAACGTCAACAAATCGCCGGGTCCAGATGGCATCCACCCTAGAATTCTCAAGGAACTCAAGTGTGAAATTGCTGAACTTCTAGCTAAAATATACAATCTTTCTCTAAGATCAGGCACTGTACCAGAGGATTGGAGGGAAGCAAATATAACCCCGATCTTCAAGAAAGGATCCAGAGGTGATCCAGGAAACTATAGACCAGTCAGTCTAACCTCAGTTCCAGGCAAACTGATGGAAACCATTATTAAAGATAAAATTACAGGGCACATAGAAAAACAGGCATTGCTGAAAGAAAATCAACATGGTTTCTGCAAAGGCAAATCATGTCTTACTAACGTGTTAGAATTCTTTGAGGGTGTAAATAAATACATAGATAAAGGGGCCCCAGTTGATATTGTATATCTTGACTTTCAAAAGGCTTTTGACAAAGTCCCTCACCAAAGGCTCCTAAAAAAGCTCTCCAGCCACGGAATTAGAGGACAGGTCTTGTCCTGGATTGGTAACTGGCTAAATTGTAGGAAGCAAAGGGTGGCAATAAGTGGACAATTCTTTTCTCTATCACACAATACCAGGACAAGGGGGCACTCCCTAAAGCTTATAGCTAAGAAAGTGAGGACAAATAAAGGGAAATATTTCTTCACCCAGAGGGTCGTTGATTTATGGAATTCACTTCCTGAAGGGGTCGTGACAGCTGTCAGCCTTGACAGCTTCAAGGCAGGGCTAGATAGATTCATGGATGCAAAGTGTATTGGTGGTTATTAAAACAGATGTCCATGTGCCGCCTCTATGTTGGTTGAGGCAGGCAGGATTCCCTTGAGTACCATTTGTTTGGGGGTCAAGGGAAAGGGAGGGTTTTGCCTTCTCTTTCTGCTCAAGATCCCCATGTACATTTGGTGGGCCACTGTGTGACACAGAATGCTGGGCTCGATGGGCTTTGGCCTGATTCAGCAGGGCTCTTCTTATGTTCTTATGTTCTTATGTAAGAAGGGGGACTAGATTCAGCACAGACTTGCAAGATTCTGTTATTACAACCAATTTCGGTAAAAGTAATTTTCATTTTCCTGTGGAGCCGAGTTCCTGATTTGATCAGCCAGGCTGATGCATCTACAGAATTTGTCTTGCTGCTGCTTAATGTTTGAGTACGTAGCAAGTACTCTACGGTAGTAAGTATTCTAAATACTTCTTTTTCTCGAATTGCTCCTTCTGTGGAGTCCCTGGTGCTCTCTGAGCTCGGTGGTTTTCTTGCAGACATTTCGTTACCATCCTAGGTACCGTCATCAGTGCTAGTAGGGAGTGGGGTTTGTTCTCATATAGAACATAGAATAAAGTTGGAAGGGACCTTGGAGGTCATCTAGTCCAACCCCCTGCTCAAGCAGGGGGCGCTATGCCATTTCAGACAGGTGGCTGTTCAGTCTCTTCTTAAAAACCTCCAGTGATGAAGCATCCACCACTTCTGGAGGCAGGTTGTTCCACTGGTTAACTGTCCTCATTGTTAGGAAGTTTTATGTTCATTTTAGATTCTAGTGTGTGAATGAGAGCAAACCCCATCCTCTACTCACATGGATGATGTTACCTAGTTGGGTAACCGTTGGGTAAATCAGAGATCACCAAAGAGCCCACAGTTCAAACCCTGAGCAACAGACATTCACTTCCATGGGTCCTACAGTATTAAAGAACTAGGTGTCTCATATTCTTCCATCTGCATTAGGTATAATTGTGGTTAAATTCCTGGGAGAGGTGGAAACCTCACAGGTTTGTGAGACAGACCTTGAGCATTTTCACATCATTTTACAGTTTTCTGAGATTTCAGGAACTCGGGATGCTGAGGTCCCCTGGGACTAAACAAGATTGCCAATCTTCTTCCGGAACAATGAAAATGTAATCTTGTGCTCTTCTGGCTCACTTTTTCCATGCCTAATGACATTCTGAGAAATATACTATTGTTGTTGTTGTTGTTGTTATTATTATTATTATTATTATCATCATCATCATCATCATCAATATAAGCACCTCTTCTCATTGTCAGAGAAAGCTAAGTTTTATTTACTTCAGCTATGCTCCTGGGCTCAAGGGAGTCTTTTGAATCAATATTATGAATGTTTCCTCCTGATGTAAGAGGCCGGTAAAAGTTTAATGCTAATGTAAAAATTAATAACCTGCCTATTTATGTGCTTTGCCAATTTGATTACAGCATGCTGCTATGAAGGGGGGTTGGGTGGGGGGCTGGTGACTGAAATATTGCTAGGGTTCTTTTTTTTTGCATGTGGAAATAAAATAAAAGGTGGGGGAGTCAGAAAGCAATTCAAATGCAAATTGGGTTCTTCACAAGACGTGGGAATTTCTCACCCATAAGCCTTGCCTTCCTGGACATCTCTGGTCAGAAGGAATTACCACTGAGCATGAGGAACACATCCCTTGGTTCAATGTTGCCCAAGTGTGTTGATCACATCATGTGTTGGTGATGCATGACGCTGCAGCAGAAGACAGGGCCAGAACCAAAAGTCAACCAAGATATCTGTTTATATCTGGACCACTTCTCACCACAACCACTGAAAGAGACGAGCAGGCAGAGCTGGGGGGGGCAGAGGTAAGGGTGCCATCAACTGAGAATCATTGTGTTTCCACAAATGCTCCATATCTAGCCCCTCTTGAATTCCGTTGACCCTTATAAGGTGCCAACTTAGTGTTGAATTGTAGTTAACCAGATTCTTGTGTATAGGCATGAATAAATCTTCTATGCTACAGTCTTACAAATGGTCTTGATTCTTTGTGTGGGATAAACACATCACAGGATCAGTGGAATATTATGCTGTGGAAACTCCAAAGAAAGGATTAGTGTCAGACTTCAAAAACCAAGAGAAACATGCGGAAGTACTTCTGAACAGTTCCGTTGACCATAGATGGAAACTTTGTCAAACTAAAGCAAACGACTTACACCCTTAAGCCTATACTCTGAGAATTCCTAGAGAGGAGCTATCTTCTTCCTGTTCAAACTATCTGAACTTCACTGTCTTTTGCTTCTCTGGAATGCGGTCTCTCCCTCCTGGGAATCCAGACTGCATTCCACCACAATTAGCTAACCCAAGCCACCATTCTTAAAGAATTCAATTAGCGCACAACTGACTCAAGCCAGTTGCTCATCCAAGGGGGACCTCTTAGGTCAGTCAGTTGACCACTTTTGCTTACCTGGCCCTCCCCAGAAAAAAAAGAAAAGAAAACTTATAGGAAGAAATAGCCCTGTCCATCACAGAAAATACAGAACAGCATAGAAGATACCTTCTAGAATTGGTTGGCTATTGTGGCCAAGCTACACACCTATTCATTCATGAGGTTTTCAACTATTGTGAGCCATCGTTCATTATGGCAGCAGGGTATAAATATGATGAATAAACACATTGAGAAATGGGATGTGGATGGCACAACATTTGGCCCAAGTTTGGTTTCTCAAGTGAAACTTGGAGGACCATCCAAGTAATCGTGGTTTTTTAAAAAAAAAATAATCCATGTTTTAAAATCGATTTTTACAATAAATCATGAAGGGGTTGAAACTGATGGGTGAAACTTCAAAGAAGCCTTCTGCACCATCTGGGCTACAATTTTCCATCCAAGAAGCTTCTTGGGATCTGCCCTTTGCCTTCTTCTTCGGGCCCAAATAGCTTTGCAAAATAAATGTTTCTAAACGTTGCCAAGAGAAAAAAATGAGAAATAAATCCTTTTCCCCCACCCCACCCCATCTCCTGGGAGTCTAGTAGTTATCCCCGTGTGAGAATGAGTGATATTTCTATATTTGGTTTTTCTTAAAAAAAAAAATAAAGCTATAAATAAAGCAGTTAATGTCAAGGTTAATCAAAGCGGGAGAAAAAAATGATCTGAAAGTAGGACTCCTTATCTCAGCCCACCTCTGGTCACCAACCTTTGTCAGATGGGCAGCGAGAATAAAAAAAAAATGGGTTGCAGAAATCTTCTGGATGAAGAAGTCATGCGATAAAAAGATTTTTTTAATAAAAAGATCTAAGGCCGCTGAAAAACCACTTTCCATCTCCCTGCCCTGCTCTTTTTCCTTCAACCTGCTTCTTGCACTGCAGATATCAGCCTACTGTGTTCCCCGTCCATCTGTTCCTTGTCAAGCTTTGGGGGGGGAAAGGATCAAACAGTGACTAAAGGAGAGTTGCAAGCAAAAGACCGATCTTCTTCTTGACAGCTAATCCCTTCAGACCCTTTCAAGGTTTCCTCCGCAGAAAGTTTTCACGAGGAAAAGGGGAAGAACTGTTTTAAAAGGGAACGTCGTCTCCTGATACTTATTTTAACAGTTTGTCTGATTCCACCGCTTTGCTCTAGAATTATTTCATTGTCCTCGGAAAAAGCTTGAGGTCTCAGACTGTTCCCGCTTCACCGCTACGCCAAATATTATATTCAAGAGGGTTAGGCTCTGAATTTATTCGGTTGTGCTGGGTTTATTTCTGTCAGCCCAATCAGGTAAACCAGTTTAGGAAATAGATACCACAAGAAATGTTCTGTTTCACCGCCTTCTGCCACATACTTCCCTACGACCGGTGAGAGCGCACAGGGTTGGCCTCCTCCGGGTCCCGTCAGCGAAACAATGTCGTCTGGCGGGCCCTAAGGGGAGAGCCTTCTCTGTTGTGGTGCCCGCCCTTTGGAACCAACTGCCTCCTGAAGTCCGCGTTTCTCCGACTCTCCCGGCCTTCCAGAAAAATCTAAAAACTCATCTTTGCCGGCAGGCCTGGGGATGATTGTGGTTGATTGTTGAATTGAATGTGTGTTTTATTGTATTTTTTTTTAGATATCGTTGTTTGGGTTTTTTTTATTGTAATTTATTGTTATATATATGTTGTTAGCCGCTCTGAGTCCCCGGAGAGGAGCGGCATACAAACCCAAATAAATAAATGTGATAACTAAATCCTGAAAACCTGACACCGTTTTTCTTTCCCTTCTTCTTATACTCAAGAAAGTCACAATCGCTCAGCCACAAGTTTCTTTTTTCTACTCCTTCCCGTTTTTCTGAGCTGAGCTCATGTTGTCTTGTGGGCTGTTGTGTGTTTTCTCCAACACCATCTCTGGGTTCCTCTACAATTCCTGCTAAATTTGAGGGCAGATTTTAGAAGCAGAGACTTGATGTCAAGGGGAGAAAGAGTTAAACCATGATGGGGCCTGGAAAAAGGAAGAGACTTCACTGGGGCTCAACAGCCCTAATGTAGATATTGCAGAATGTTGTTTTAATCTCTCTTGGGTTATTTCCTCACTAGTGATTCGTTGCATTTTATAGCATTTATTTTTTTTGAGCTGACAGTAAGTCTCTCTTCATTACTGATTTATTGCCACGGCGATGGTTGGATGACGCCCAAGTCAAATCTGCTCCTAGTGACTATCTGAATATGTCTATATACTTTTCCTGGTAGCAATATGGAAGTAATTTCCTACTAATTTCTGGGATTTGTTTTATAACCCAGAGATTTGCAGATAAGGAAAATAAACCACATTGACCCTCTTCATTTTTTTTCTGAGAATCAGCGTTGATTGAAAGGGCTCAGATCATCCAAACAAGAATCCCAGAAAGAGATTTTATCAAAAATTTCTGTCCCTTCTTGAAATTTCTGCAATATGCAGGCAAACTGCTGAAACTTTATATTTAAGCAAGAAAAAAAACACAAACGCACAAGTATAGAATAGGTCGTACATGGCTCAGTGGTAATAAGTGCGAAAGGGATCTCTAAGTCCTAATGGACAATCACTTAAATATGAGCCAGCCGTGTGCTCCGGCTGCCAAAAAGGCCAACACAGTGCTAGGCTGCATTAACAGAGGGATAGAATCAAGATCACATGAAGTGTTAATACCACTTTACAAGGCCTTGGTAAGGCCACACTTGGAATACTGCATCCAGTTTTGGTCACCACGATGTAAAAAAGATGTGGAGACTCTAGAAAGAGTGCAGAGAAGAGCAACAAAGATGATTAGGGGACTGGAGGCTAAAACATATAAGGAACGGTTGCTGGAATTGGGTATGTCTAGTTTAATGAAGAGAAGGACCAGGGGGGACCTGTCTGTTTGGATGATTGGTTTTTGATTGAGGGGTTTTTATAATGTGTTTTAATGTTAGATTTCTATCCATGTTGTGAGCCGCCCTGAGTTCCTGGAATAGGGTGGCATAGAAATTCAATTAAATAAAATTAATTAATTAAATAAATAATAGCAGTCTATTGAGATCATCCATAGACACGGGGTGAGTTACCATCAGTACGCTGATGATACCCAGTTGTACGTTTCCACCCCGTGCCAAGTCAGCGAAGCAGCAGAAGTGATGTGCCGGTGTTTGGAGGCTGTGAGGGCCTGGATGGGTGAGAACAGACTAAAGCTTAATCCCGACAAGACGGAGTGGCTGTGGGTTCTCCCTCCCAAGGACAAGACCAACTGTCCGTCCATTACTCTGGGGGGGGAAACTTTGAACCCCTTGGAGAAGGTTCGTAACTTGGGTGTTCTCCTCGATCCACAGCTGCACTTAGACCAACATTTGGCGGCTGTGACGAGGGGAGCATTTGCCCAGGTTCGCCTGGTGCACCAGTTGCGACCTTATCTGGACAGGGAGGCTTTGCTCACAGTCGCTCATGCCCTTATCACCTCAAGGATCGACTACTGCAATGCTCTCTACATGGGGCTACCCTTGAAGAGTGTTCGGAGACTTCAATTAGTCCAGAATGCAGCCGCGCGAGCAATCGTGGGCTTACCTCGGTATGCCCACATTTCACCAACGCTCCGCGAGCTGCACTGGCTACCTATTAGTCTCCGCTCGCAATTCAAAGTGTTGGTTATTACCTATAAAGCCCTACATGGCCTAGGACCAGGTTACTTGCAGGACCGTCTTTTGCCTCATACCTCATCACGACCGGTCAGAGAGCACAGAGTTGGTCTTCTCCGGGTCCCGTCGACCAGTCAATGTAGGCTGGCGGGCCCCAGGAGAAGGGCCTTCTCTGTTGCGGCCCCTACCCTCTGGAATCAGCTCCCTCCGGGGATTCGGACCGCTCCCACTCTTCTGGCCTTCCGAAAAGAATTAAAAACTTATTTGTGTCGGCAGATCTGGGAATGATTGGTGTTGAATGTTGGATGAATGTTTTTTATTAAAAAATTTGGGGTATGGTTTTAACTTTATGATCATCTTAATTTAATTTATATTAGACTTATTAAATGTGATTGTTATTTATCTATGTTGTAAGCCGCTCTGGGTCCCCTGGAGAAGAGCGGCCTATAAGTCTAATAAAATAAATAAATAAATAAATAAATAAATAAATAAATAAATAAAATAAAATATCTCAGGGGCTGTCATAAAGAAGAGGGAGTCAAGCTATTCTCCAAAGCCCCAGAAGGCAGAACAAGAAACAATGGATGGAAACTAATCAAGGAGAGAAGCAACATAGAGAAGAGAAATTTCCTAACAGTGAGAACAATTAATCAGTGGAACAACTTGCCTCCAGAAATTATGGGTGCTCAACACTGTAGGTTTTTTAAGAACAAATTGGAAAGCCATTTGTCTGAAATGGTATAGGGTTTCTTGTCTGAGCAGGGGGTTGGACTAGAAGATCTCCAAGGTCCCTTCCAACTGTCCTAAAGAGGTGGCTGTCCAGTTTCTTAAGAACTTCAGAGACAGAGAACCCACCATCTCTACAGACAGACTATTCCACTAGCACTGATATTACCCAGTTCGGGTAATGAAACATCTGCAAGGAAACAGCCAAGCACAGAGAGCACCAAGGCCCCCCCTCATCTCAACCCTGAACTATAAATATTATCCTTTATTGAGACTATTCCAGTGTTGTGCAGATCTTACTATCAGGGCATTTTTCCTGACCTTTAAATGACATCTAAGTAGCTTCAGCTTATACCCATTACTAAAGTTTCTTAGCTTCCGTAACAATGAAAAGTAATTCTTGACCAACTTCCTATGGCATCTTTTCATGCATCAGAACTCTGATATGTCTTCTCATGAGAGGAGAGATTCACAACTTCTTCAGATGTTGTGCCAGAAGGTGTCAAGTCCTCCATCAATTTCTCTAGTGACCTTTCTTAATTGCTATAAAAATCCTATCTTACCCGTTTAGCATTTATGCATATTTCATTATGTTAAGGGAACATAAATAAATAAAATACATTCTCAAATACAACAGAAACGTGCTAGATGCTCTCTTGGTTTTATGAGGTTTCCTTATTTTGAAATCAGACAACTACGAATCAGACAACTTTGAAACGGGCAGACGTTTAAGTTAAAGACTATCAACTAGGATCTGTAGCCTTGTTCAATATCCTGCCAGACACACACCCACACACACACACACACAAAATTCAGTTGTACCCATTTCCCTCCCAAGAACAACAACAACAGTTACCTTTTCCATCTTGAGCAATTAAGGGTTAAGAAAACTCCAGTCCTGAGATGGGAAAATAATAATTAAAAAAAGAACAGAATCACTTAAAAACCAATTCTACAGCACAAGCAGCCCTCAGCTTAACAACAGTTCTTTTAGTGACCATTCAAAGTTACAACAGCACTGAAAAATGGGACTTTTTCACACTTACAACCACTGCAGCATCCCCGTGGTCACGTGATCAAAATTCAGATGCTTGGCAGCTGACTCATATTTACGACGGTTGCCATGTCCCAGGGCCATGTGATCTGCTTCTGTGACCTTCTGACCAGCAAAGTCAATGGGGAAGCCAGATTCACTCAACAATTGTGTGACTAGCTTAACATCTGCAGTGATTTAACTTAACAACGGTGGCATGGAAGGTCGTAAAATGGGACAAAATTCACTTAATAAATGTTTCACTTAGCAACAGAAATGTTGGGCTCGATTGTGGTCTACGTGTACATCTACCTTTCAGTGCCACTCTCTCTTTTTGGTGTGTTGCTTCAAAATGTTGAACCCAGTTCTTTTCAATGACTGCATTGCCTGCAATATTCCTCTGGTGGTTCCCATTGTAGGAGCCTGACTTTCTGTCCACCTCCCCCTCTTTGCTACATGTGGCTGAGGGCACTAAGGGATGTTCTCGGCTTAAAGAAATCCAGATGTGGATGCATTGTTTTCCCAGCCCCTGAAGAAACCTACTTTTAAAGCCTTCTTGCAGCCGCTGCCTTGATCGCAATCGTGCTAGCCAGAATGTCGTCTAAATTATGGATGCTGTTTGAAATTCTCGGCTCTTGGCTTTAGGCCCGCTTCTTGGTCCCTAGACAAGTGATGCTTTGCAAAGCATTGGTCTGCTGATCACATTCGTCTCCGAGAAGACGAGGGAAGCTGGCAAATGGCGCTTTCCAAATACTTTGAAATCCACTACTCACCATCAGTAATTCTGGAGGTCCAGAACTTTAACATATTTGGAGAGCACAAGTTGGAGAAAAGAAGTGGTCTTAAGTATGAAGATAGATGGATAGATGGATGGATGGATAGATGTATAGATATAGATATATAGAGATAAATGATAGATGATAGATGATAGATATAGATAGACAGACAGACATAGATAAAGATAGTATAAAATAAATAATTTACGACCACCAGGAGATTCCAAACAGGAAAATGCTTTAATAAAACCGAGCTTTCGTTGGGAACTTCCAACATCGTCAGGGTTAAAAGCCAGTTGACAAGGATGCCTTAAATAGGGTTAGCCAATACCTGCACTCGACTCCTAGACTGCGTCACCGGTCCTAGCCGGTTAATTTGCATTCTGGATGTTTCTTTGACGTCTGCATTGATCCCTCCTCTTTCATTCCCTCGAACCTTCTCACCTATTCTTCCAACGTTAGTTCCTAAGTTTGTCAAGATCTTTGCATCTTCCTTTCCTCCAATGGTGAGGAGGGATCAATGCAGACATCAAAGAAACATCCAGAATGCAAATTAACCGGCTAGGACCAGTGACTCGGTCTAGGAGCTGAGTGCAGGCGTTGGCTAACCCTATTTAAGGCATCCTTGTCAACTGGCTTTTAATCCTGACAATGTTGGAAGTTCCCAACGAAAGCTCGGTGTTATTAAAGCATTTTCCTGTTTGGAATTTCCTGGTGGTCGTAAATTATTTATTTTATACTATGAATATGCCCAGGAGTCGCATTTTTACAGATATCATTAATCATAGATATAAAGATAGAGATAGAGATGAGATAGAGATGGATGATAGATGATAGATATATAGATATAGATCTATAGATATAGATGACTGACAGAGATAAGTAGATGATTGATACGGATGGACAGAGATATATATATATAGATAGATAATAGATGATGACAGAGATAGGTAGATGATAGATAGACAGACAGACAGACAGACAGACGATAGAACATAAGTCTAAAAATTAATCTTTCTCTCCATTAAAAAAGTTCAACTTTTCCAGTTGCTATCAGTTTCAAGTATTCAATCTCACCCAATTTCCAGCATTTTCCATCACTTTTGGCTTTGAAGAACTCTTACCAATCTTCTTCCTCTCCTTTGGTCAATCTTATCCTTCTTAACTTTTGTGCTCAGGTTACTGCCCAGGAGTCCAAATATCAACTCATCTTGAGCAGATGTGCTTGAGTTCTTCTAAAAACCACAGTTTTAGAGGGTTGGGCTAGAAAACCTCCAAGTTCCCTTCTAACTCTTTAATTGTGGATTTTGTATAGTGACTAAATGAAAGTTATTCTGTCAATCCCACTGCTACCAGGATCAGGCCCAAAGTAGTAGGAAGCATCCAAACAAGGTGAAAGCATTCATCAAATATTGCATCCAGGATTTAAACCATGTTTTTTTTTTTATTCTACAAACACCCATCAGCTCCCTGAAACGTAGACCGCAGGCAGCTGCATTGTCGAAGTGCAATTTCCAGCACCAGCTCATTTTTCATGCTGATTGGGAGGCTCAAGAAAACAATACTGCTGCCTTAGGCCTCCTGAATTTCCAAAGACCTGAAAAAGGGCTCAACAGTTGTGTTCCTTCTGACCTTGAAGTTCTTGCCACCACATTATTTTGCACCCGGAAACAAAAGGATTCCGTCAGCCCTTCAATCTAGGGAATGTTCATTATCACCCTGCCATCGGTTTAACTTGAAAATTTATTTAAAGAGTTAGAGGTGGCTATGTATTACAATGGATCAGTGACAAGTGAGCTGAAAATAAATGATATTCCATGGAGACAATGTTGAGTTGGAAATCTTCCCACTTAGGTCCTGGAGTTGTAATTGCTTTCCAATCCTACTGATTCCCCCCAGGCCACATCAGGTTTTGCAACAACAATAAAGAGACAATTGGATGCTGCCATGCCTTGGGTGGGAGCCAAGCTACATTAGAATACATTATTCTTGCTTTAGCCTTTCTCAAAACCAAGTAGCTGAGATATTTGCAAGTTGAGCAGGACAGCTGTTTGCTTTGTTTGGCAAAAATCTGCCGGTTGCATCTTCCTGCTCTTTCTTTGTGAAATGGGCCATAAAAAGAGCATGCATTCATCATTGATCATAATAAAAACAGCAGTAAGAATTCACAGCATGCATGACCTTCCTTACTAAGGAAGATAGTTAGATAAGTGTTTGAATCCTTCTGATAGACTATGAAATGGCTGGGCATAGATCCTCAAGTTCTTAGGCATTTCTAAGTGGCACACTATGCTTATTGCATTCCATGGGATGTACGCTTGGGAACAAAATTGGAATTGTGCCTCTTGTGTATGACACATGGCAGCATTAACTAGTCAACCACAGTTTGTCTTCCTGTCATGGCTGAATCTGGCCTTAATCTCCTGAGTGAACTAGACTATAAATTAACCTGCATAAACTAATCTTGTCCAAACAGAGAAAGTTAGGATGAGTAGACCTCATATCAAATAAGCCCATCATGCAGATATGCTTACCTGAGTTGTGCTTAGTTGAAGCACATCCCAAACTTCCAAGAGCTAATATTTTATGTCGATACAATGGCAGTTCCATGCGTTGAAAGCAAACATCTGGATCAGCATGAAAAGTTTAATGTTTGCAGAAGTTCAGCACTGGATTAAAGGGGACTGAATAGGCTCAGTGGACACAGCCTGCTGATGGAATGGTTTTGGTCGCCATGATGTAAAAAAGATGTTGAAACTCTAGAAAGAGTGCAGAGAAAAGCAACAAAGGTAATCAGGGGACTGGAAGCTAAAACATATAAAGAATGGTTGGTGGAACTGTGTATGTCTAGTTTAATGAAAAGAAAGAGTAGGGGTGACATGATAGCAGCGTTACAATATTTGAGGGGTTGCCACAAAGAAGAGGGAGTCAAGCTATTCTCCAAAGCACCTGAAGGCAGAGAAGAAGCAATGGATGGAAACTAATTAAGGAGAGAAGCAACCTAGAAAGAAGGCGAAACTTCCTGACAGTTAGAACAATTAACCAGTGGAACAACCTGCCTCCAAAAATTGTGAATGCTCCAACACTGGAAGTTTTTAAGAAGAGACTGGACAGCCATTTGTCTGAAATGGTATAGGGTTTTTTGCCTGAGCAGGGGGTTGGACAAGGTCCCTGTTATTCCATTCCATTTCATCCCATCTCATCATTCTATTCTATTCTATTCTATTCTATTCTATTCTATTCTATTCTATTCTATTCTATTCTATTCTATTCTATTCTATTCTATTCTATTCTATTCTAATCCTGTAATTCTATTCTATTCTATTCTATTCTATTCTATTCTATTCTATTCTATTCTATTCTATTCTATTCTATTCTATTCTATTCTATTCTATTCTATTCTATTCTATTCTATTCAACATCTTAGGAAAGGTCCTGGCTAGCTCAGATCCTGAGAAGAACTATCTGTTCTATACTCATCTGATTAAGTGGGTGAAGAATCAGAGTCCTACTATTTGAAACAAAATTTTCTATGACCTAATAATTTTGGATTCCTCTGAATGTAGCCATAACAGCTTGATGTTAAGGAAACCTATTTTGTGGAAGTTGCCCTACTTTTGGAACTTTAAGCATTGTTAATTTTGCATTTTTGAACTTCAGATTTACTATTTAGTAATATTGACAGAGAACCAATTCAGGATCTAAATTCAATATTGTATTCTACTTCAGAATATGGTTTACTTACAATGCTTTTCATTCTAATGTCCCAGAGCACTTTCACTTGTTCATTTTCTAATACTTTGCATGTTTTGTAGCCCCATCAGTTCTTACTTGCAGGCATTTCTCGCAGATATTCCAATCAACATTGTTGCTACTTTATCATGCCGTTGTTTGTAGTCAGTCTGTGTGATCTTGCTGCAGCTAACCTGGGAGACAGCTGTTTCTTCAGTTTCTTTGCAGAGGCAGCCTTTGTTGTCTGTTGCCATCCTCTCAATTCTGGCTTTGTGTTTGTTTTTATGTTACATTTCCATCTGAAAACATCCTCTGCTTGAAAGGCTGGTCAAGCCAATCTGGTTCAAAGATCAAGAAGCACACTAAGGGAGAGATGGAGTTTTGAATCTGCCCAACACTATGCTACTCAAATTACAGTCAACATGTCACCCACTTCTAGCTGTGTTGTTCTCTGCGCCCAGAGCCACATTACACCTCCTGCAAATCATCCTCAAGGTGACCTCAGCAGGAAAAGGGCTTGCAAGTCTATGACAGAGAGAACATCACAGAATAAGGAGAGGTTCTATGAAACCATTAGTGAATCTCTGTGGTAGAAGAACTACCGGTATTTTCCTTGATGTTTTCCTATTCAGCAGGGCAAGGGTCAGCAAGCCATAGGCTGCTTTCTTTTTTCTCTTTGAGCCTCATAAAACATTTCCAGGATTGCACTGCTGAAATTCAGCATTACTCTGTGAATAAAGAGAGCTAGCTTGGCCTTCATGCCAGTCTTTGGTTGAGCAGATGAGGAAGGAAGGAAGGAAGGAAGGAAGGTTGGAAGGAAGGAAGGAAGGAAGGAAGGAAGGAAGGTTGAAAGGAAGGAAGGAAGGAAGGAAGGAAGGAAGGAAGGAAGGAAGGAAGGAAGGAAGGAAGGAAGGTAAGGGAAAAGAGTGGAGAGGGTGTGAGGGGGAGGAGAGGAACATCATAATATTATAATCCCAGAAATTGTAGTCTTCAGTGTGCAAAGATACAACAATAAAAGTGTAAATTCTTACGCCCATCTCAGAAGTGTTCACATTTAGCTTGGAGAAACAGAGAGCATACAATATAGACATTTGTTGTTTTATGAAAATGCATAGCTGAGCCATATTCCTCCCCATCTCCATTTCATCTCCTACAGCAAGAGACCAACACAATATAATTTTACACACACACACAGGCTCTCCTACATATCTGAGAAAGGAGTCAGCCTACCAATGCCACCATGCTCCAACCTTGTAGAGGACCTTATTAAATCTCAAGGATGTTATTTTGGGAGGAGGAGTAGAAAGAGGAGGAGGAGGAGGAGGAGGAGGAGGAGGAGGAGAAGAAGAAGAAGAAGAAGAAGAAGAAGAAGAAGAAGAAGAAGAAGAAGAAGAAGAAGAAGAAGAAGAACAACAACAACAACAACAACAACAGCAGCAGCAGCAGCAGCAGCAGCAGCAGCAGCAGCAACATAAACAAAAACAACTTCAGCTTGGCTCAAAATGCATGTTGTAAAGTGGGAAATTACCAAAAGTCTGGTTTTCCATGAAAGTTTATGGAGAACTGGAGTAACAATGCTTTTCTCCCCCACTTCCAGCTCTTTCTCCAAATTATGAAACCAGCCAGTGACATCTGCAACATAGTTCCAGATTTTAATGCTGGAAGAAATACCTTGGCAATATTCTCATTTCAACTGACGTATTTATTCATAGATATATATATCCCAGTCATTCAGTTTTGGAAAAAAAAATAATAACCAAACTGGCTTACAGAATATTCAATTAAAACATTGTCATAAAATACAATGAGATATGACAAGAAGTGAAAAGGTAGATGATGGGGCAGGTTTTTCTTTGAAACTCAGAGCTAAATGTTACAAACGGGGGGGGGGGACAAAAGCTACAGCTTTAGTTATTCATTTTAGAGTGCCTACTCAAAACAGAATTAAACTGGGGTTCAATCTTGCAGTCAAAGCAAGCCCTAATTGTTTTTAGCTACCTGAAGCAGAAGTTCCCCAATTCCATTGACTTTACATCAGTGTTTCTAAAACCTGGCAATTTTAAGATAGACAGCCAAGTTTGGTGTAGTGGTTAATGCTAGACATCCAGTCCTTCTTTCTCTGCTCCAGGAAGAAGAAGATAATGGCAAATCACTTCTGAAATGTTATCAAACTGCAGAGAGTAATCCAGACAGTCATCAGGAATCAACATTGACTAAAAGGCAACTGTAGGAGAAGAGCATGCTAGGCTGGAAGGTGGAGTTAAATGTGTCATCAGTTTGGAGTCATTACACTGACACAAGAAATCTAAGTTCAGCACCCCTTGAATTCTGTTTATCTAACACCAATTTAGCTTTGACCATTAGTTGATTAGATTCTCGTACTAGAGGTAGCAATGATAAACTCTTCTGTGCTTTGAACTGAACAAACACTCCTAGTTATTTGTGCCTGACGGCAACCTAAAATTGCCAAGTTTGAAAAATACTGCTCTAAAAGGTCTGTCATGTCTTGCTTCCTTTGGCCAACCGTGATCTAACTGGCTCCCTTCAAGTAATACTGGGCTTGCAAGTCTCCGAATCCCCAGACAGTTGCAGTCACATCGCTTGGAGAAGATGGTCAAATGATGTAACCATTTGAAGGAGAGAAGAACTTTTAAAAGATTCTGCATTGAAGAAGGTAGACATTACTCAAGAAGCAGATCCTCCAGTAGCACTTCTGCCGGCAAAATCACAACGTATCAAGAAGCCATTTTCCAGACATATTCTAACTCAGCTGTCCACTCAACAGCTGAAACAATTTAGCTTATCTTGTCAAGCCAGCTGTTCTTGTCAGCACGGCCAGTATCCCATTCACACTGAGCCTTTTCTTTGAAAGGATGAGGGAAGCATATTCACCAATCAGTGTGAGCATAATGAGAAGACCCGTGTGTCCAGATTTAGGATGAAGTATATGGAGAAATTCTATGTTAAATTGGTGAAATGGACTATAAATGCTGTTGAAAATGAGGCATTCAGAGACCGACTGAATGAAAGGAAGAGTGGTGATGGCCAAAAAAAATCCTACTGCTAAGGTATTAGTTGGTCTGAGGATGCCCATATATCATGTTTGGAGATGACCAGGCTGAGCCTGAGGGAGAGGTCAAATGCATCATCAGTCTCGAGTCCCTTCATGTCCACAAGAGATCTAAAGTCCAGCCCACCTTGAATTTCATTGACTTTTATCTACCATCAATTTGCTTTGACTGTTAGTAGTTCAGATTCTGGTAGAGCGCTTAAGCTTGCAATGAACCTATATATTCATTTGAACTGCCAGAACTCCTGATTTCCCGTGCTTGACAGGATGTATCATCAGGATACCTATTGGGCCATCTTCTCCCTTTTACCTACCGTCAATTTGCTTTGACCATTAGTAGTTCAGATTCTTGTAGAGAACTTAAGCTTGAAAACAAATCCTTATATTCATTTGAACTCCGTGGATTTCCTGATTTCTGCCCTTGACATTCTTCTCCCTTTCCAACATGACTTCAAACCTAACTAGCAGCCCAAGTGATGAAAGACCCAACACCCAGCCATTGGCTAAGTACTGTATTAACCTGGCTGATGGATATTAATGAAGTTGGCAAAATAGTTCCCTAAACCCCGGATGATTTTTGTCCGCACTTTTAATTGGATGCAAAAGCCGTGCAAAATAGACACAGACCTTTTGAGCCAAGTAGCTAAGGAAACTCACTGGCTTTCACAGGAGATTATCTTAATTGAATTATGAAATTAACTGAAGGGCAAGGGAAGGAAAAAATCTAGGACACAAATGAGAACCACCAGACACAACCACTGAGCATTCATTCATATTTTGGCATGTGCTTCTCTTCACTTTAGACTAAGTGAAAGCAGACTTCTCATCTGCATAAGAAAAGAGCCATGCATGCAGGGTCTAAAGGCACCATCCCATGGGGGGAGGGCAGGAATTGTGGCAAAACCTAGCTTTCTTAATTAGGAAGCATGGTGGTGTTAATGCCTGGCCTGCTGGCTCCATCTGAGTAATTATCTAATTAACCTGAACTCAACTAAAAAACCAAAGGCCCAGTTGAAAGCATGTTCTTCTTCTACCATGATTAAAGCTCCCAGAAGATCTGCACTAAGGAAAAAGAAGGGAAGGACAGGGGTGTGTTTGAGCACCCCAACAGCTCATGATA
The DNA here is from genome assembly GCA_034064705.1 of Bothrops alternatus. Lineage (NCBI taxonomy): Eukaryota > Metazoa > Chordata > Lepidosauria > Squamata > Viperidae > Bothrops > Bothrops alternatus. The sequence goes on along the minus strand of JARGCV010000279.1, from coordinate 400,746 downwards.
GCTCAATGGTATTTCTGAAGATTAAGCTATGAGAAAAGATCCTTGGGTGAATGTTCCAGGTTGCATGCAAACTTAACCCAATAATAGCATCTCTACCATATAGAACATAGCCAAGATGTAGTAGTACAGGGAGGCAGGTTCAGGTCAGATATTCGGGAAAAAATTCCTATCCATAAGAGGAATTCAAGGAAACCACTTTTCTAGACTCAGCCCCATTAGGTAGACCAAACCAGGAAATCAACTCCACAGGAAGGCAGTACTACTTTGATTGAGCTGGGCTGTAAGAACAGAATCTTACAAATTCTGATTGTGCCATGTTCTTCCTCTTCTTTAGACCCCCTTGGAGAGTTGTTTACTTGGGCCACTTCAGAAACTATCTTGTTGTTCAGAACTTTAAAAATGTTTCAACCTAGGTAGGGTCCTACACATTTCCATCAAGGCTTTCTTCCTTATTGCAAAGGGCTGTGAGAATAACCTTGAGGGATAGAAAGAAGAGCTTCAACCAAGACAATGGTCAGATAAAAGACATCTGAGACCAAAGCAAGGATGAAATTTAGGAGGCATCTCAGACTTAACTACCCCTATAGCTCTCTTGAATGTAAAGGCAAGGGAGGACAGAGGTGCCTTCAGAGTTGCAAGAATCTGTTATTGTAACTTTACAATAAAAGTACTACCTATGTTTGTAACCACGGTCAGCCAGAGTAACTAACAGAGAGATGTTAAATCTTATAAAATCAGACACAGCACTAGAAGCCAAAATCACAAGACTACATCTGATTTACATTGGCCATATCCTGCCTGAAAATTCATTGGTGAAGTCAATGGTGCTAGGAATGTTTAGTAAAATAAGAAGGGGCAAGCAAAGAACCTCTTGGCTTGGTACCATCAAAGCTGATATAAAAATGAACATCCAACAACTGAACGAAGCTGTAGCATGGACAGCATGGCCTATAAAGTTGCTGAGAGTTGGACTGAACGGTTAAAACAATAACAACACATTTGTAACCATGGTTTCTTGGTCTGGGTTACCTTGAAGGACAGAAGGTAAGGAGGTGGTGGGCTCCCTACCACAGGATTCAAGCATCCACCAGTCAGCCAACTGTTCGGGCTGTTTTAATTTGGATTCTGCCCTGAGCAGGAGATGAAACCTGGTGGTCTCCATAGCTCCAGCTTCATACCGAAAGCTAAGCCCTGATTCATTGTACAATGATCTGAGAAAGTACAGAACTCTATATCTCCATGTGCAAAGCAATAAATCATAGTCTACAGCCTACAGGGGACCGGGTTCATTAGTATGCTAAGCCTCATTAAAGCTCAGTGTGTTTTGTCAAACTGGGCTGATTTTATACATGGGCAGCACAAAAACCCCAAAGGAGATGAGATAGACCACTATTTTTTTGCTCACAAAGATGCCGCTAGCCTGCCCATGACTTAAAATTCACATCATGGCTCCTATCCCACTGCTGAAACAACAAGCGGTTTTTAAAGGAAGCAGCAGCTTTAAAAAACACAGGAGTGACATTCAGTAGCATTAAATAAACTAAACTAAAAGTCTGTGGGGCTTTGTTTTGGTTTTAAAATGCCCCAGGTTTGGTTTTCCCCAAATGTCATCCAGGATGTGCCTCCTCTCTCAATTATGACCCTTTTATTTTCACAACAGCCTTAGGAAGCCAATTAGTTGAAGAATATTATGGCTGCTTACTTTTGCTCCAAAGGACCCCAGTTTAATCCTGACCCACTGTCAGTTCAGTCTCTTGGGTGGAGAGGTGTTTGACCAGATAAACAACCAGGCCTTCAAATTATTGTTTGAATATAGCCAGCAGCTATATTGGATCTTCTAAAGCAGCATTTTTCAACCTCAGCCACTTTATGAGGTATGGACTTCAACTCCCAGAATTCCCCAGCAAGACATGCAATTCCCCATGCTGGCTGTGGAATTCTGGGAGTTGAAGTCCATACCTCATAAAGTGGCTGAGGAACACTGTTCTAAAATGACTATCAGTGTTTTCTGAATTTTAACTATGTTGGGCACCAGCCCAAAACAAACCTCCCATTTTGGAAAAATAGAAGCAAACATACATTCTTTCCACCCTACTTACTGCCTCATTAACATACATGGCATAGAATCCTATGACTTGATAATTGAGTTGCGTCTTTCACGTTACAAATAATTCCTTTTCCAATTAAATGAGTCGTGTGTTTTCAGCTTGTTATTGGGGGTAATTAGCACCTTTCTCCAACCCAGCCTAATTAAATTCTCAGATTTGCTTCTATGTTGAACATCCCAGTTTTTGAGGTTGACAGTCCTAAAGCTTCAAGTGACATTTAATTACCTCTTTTCCCCTTCTTCACCACAACACGGCCCACTAATGAACTACAGTATATCCCTTGCAGGTATCTCTGTTCCCCATTATATTGTTGAAGCATTAAGCTTCTCATGCTTCGAAACACTATCATGAGATACTCAGGAAGTTATACCCATGAAATACTGAAGTGTTCATACAGTAATTTGAGCCAAGGCAACGTCATCATGGCAGCCTGCAAAATTAAAAAAATGAAAGCTTTAAATGTCATTAAACATTTAAAGTGTGCTTGACACAATAGCTCAATTTCTCAATGCCTTTACAAGGGTCTTTAATCACCTTGTGACTCATGTATTATAAATAAATCTTTGACATTCTGAATCAGGAACCCAATGCAAAAGACAGTCCAGAAAATTAAATTTAATTCTTAAATACTTATGGCAAACCTTTTTCATTTGTAAAGAAGCCAAACCTCATGAAAGGTTTTCCTCACACAGCTCCATTGGGTGTGTAACTATTGGATCTGTGGGACTAACCAGAAGTCTATTCTTATTTAATCCAGAAGCAGTATTTTAAGGTTTAGTTTTAAGATAATTACAAGATCCAGAAAAGAAATATCTCCCATTATTCCTGTTCTCAGGAAGAAAAACATTTACAACATGCCACAGGTTTGCAATCAAAATCACACAGCTAAACATACGTTATCCCCTGCCATTGCAGAATTTGTTATTTTCTTGATGTGCAAAATCATCTGATCAATCAAGGCTCTGGGGACAAATAATGAAATTGGCTCTAATTCTATCATAAATCTATTGTTCGTAACACAGCCAGGGTGTGTTGGCTGCATCCTTTACTAGAGAAATTAGGGGCAAATAGCTAAAGCTACATGGCAGATGCCTCTCTGATGATCAGTTGGGAGAGGAATGTTTTTATTTATTATTCCCACAATGCCAGTATCATTTAGGAAAGAGAACACATCATTTCCCCTATCTTTGCAGGCATTTTTTCTGATTACAAGCATGGGGTTCTCTAGGGATGTAATAAGTGGGGTGAATCCAGGACCATGCCTTATGTACTACTATAGAAAGTCTTCAATTTGTGACCACAATATCCATTGCTAGCCACGTTGAGTCACACCTGACTTTTTGACCTATTTTGCCAATCTCAGCAGTTGTTAAGTTGAGCTGTGCAGTCATTCAATGAATCCAGTTTCCCCTGTTGATACATCTCCAATGAGTTGTCTTCCTAAATGACAACAGATGGAGGTGGAACTGCTTTGGAGGAACGTTGTCCATGGGTTTGCGATGGGTCGGACACGACTTTGCAATTAACAACAACAAGCCCTCTTGAGGCAAGAGAAGCAATTTTAATCCAGGTGATGCCTTTCTGCTGCTGCTTTGGAAGAGCATATCCTTCCTCTAGTAATTAGTCTAATCGTCCTATTTTTCCCACATGTCTCAATTTAGGTCTTTCTACAGTTGCAGAAGAAGTGAAACATATATCTAAGGTCAGTGAAGAGAGCAACAGATGGAACAAACTAAAAAAGCAGAAGGTCATCTAGCAAACATCCCAGCAGGACCTCGGACAGCTCTAATTGAGTCCTACTGAGTTAAGTTCTCTCTCATTAGAGTTGGAAGAAAGCTGATTCAGAAAACAGGCAGCACCTGTTAAGATGCTGGCCACCGTCCTAGACCCATAAAGGATTCTCATCCGATTTTCCAAACTGGGGAAGAGGAATACCTGGGGAGCTAATTCTGAGAACTGAAAAACCATCTTTGACTATAAGGGTTTTGAGCGTGAAGATTATCTTACCCCAGAAATTTCTCTTGAAAATCTTCCATCATACATGGAAAGGTCCAAGGGCTCAGAGTCATGAACTGTGTTTTACTGAGCAAAGCTTTCCTATTTGAGTCCCGCAATTAAGGAATTTTTGCAACGCTACCGCTGTGCTCCAGTCTCTTCAATACCCATGGTATGTTGTGTTTTGCAAAAAAAGAAAGAAAGAAAGAAAGAAAGAAAGAAAGAAAGAAAGAAAGAAAGAAAGAAAGAAAGAAAGAAAGAAAGAAAGAAAGAAAGAAAAAGAATCAGGAAGAACAAACCATATGAAGGCTTTTCTGGGAATGTTGAATAACAAGAGTTGGAAGGGGCCTTGGAGGTCATCTATACCATTTCAGACAAGTGGCTGTTCAGTCTCTTTCTGAAAATCTCCAGTGATGGAGCACCCACAACTTCTGAAAGCAAGGCATCTCACTGGTTGCTTGTTCTCACCATTAAAGGTGCTGGTTCAAGAGGCAACTGGACTTTCTTGTTTTTCTGTGAAGACATTTCGCTTCTCATCCAAGAAGCTTCTTCAGCTCTTCTTCTTCCAGAGGTGAAGAAGCTTCTTGGATGAGAAGCGAAACATCTTCAAAGAGAAACTAAGTCCAGTTGCCTCTTGAACCAGCATCTTTGGACAACCATGACCTGGATGACTGAGAATCTCCACAGACAAAAATTTAAAGCTGTGATCTTGATCTAATAGTTTCTTTGGATAAAGCCAAGGGAGCTGATTCTTGAGCCAAGAAGCCTCAACACAGATAGCTTAGCATGCAGTATTTTGCAACAGCAATTTCTCATAATTTCATCTAAAACCACTGCTCCACTCTGCCACATGATAGGACCCCTGCGTCATGTACAGGCCCCCTTCCCAATTCAGACACTCCATTAAAAATCCCAGTGTGACATACAGGTGGTCCTCGGCTTATGATCACAACGGAGTCCAGAATTCCCATTGCTAAACAAGGTGGGTGTTAAGCCAATCATGCCAGATTTTACCACCTTTTTTTGCCACAGCTTTTAAATGAAACATTCCATCATTAAGCAACTCCACCTTCTCCCATTGACTTGGTTGGGAATGTCGCAAAGGATCACATGATCCCAGGAAGCTGCAAACACCATAAATACATGCCAGCTTCCAAGCACATGAATGCTGATCACCTGGGGATGCAACCGTTGTAAATGTGAGGACTGGTTGTAAGCAGTGGTGAGATTCAGCCGGTTTGCACCACTTCGGCAGAACCGGTAGCTAATTTTTTTGTTGCCCAGGCCCAGAATGGACTTCCAGAAGCGGCCTCCACACACAGAGAACCGGTTGTTCACCTATTTGAATCCCACCACTGGTTGTAAGTCCCGTTTTTCAGTGCTATCATAACATCAAGTGGTTACTAAATGAACGGTTGTGAGTGGAGGACTTCTTGTATTCCAAGAACGGCAAGACTGGTTTGGGAATCCTGAAGCTTAAACAAAGCACCGTGTGACTTCCTTGCCCTCACCTTGTGCACAATTCTATTAAGTAAGAGCTCCCTTTGCAGCCTGCTGGCTAAGGATGACATGCATTTAATGAACAGCTGTGGCCCCCTAATCACATTGGCAATTAAGGTTGTAATTAGAGCAACTTGCAAATGGTTTTCATGCTGATAAAACATGACAGAAAGGAACGCTTTCACTCACTATCAGCTGCCAGACAATCTGCTACCAATCTAATAGCAATTTAATTACAATTCCAGCACTACCTTTGCTGTTTCCCCACTCCCTGCTTTGTAACCTGCCAAGCACCACCTTACAAATCTAATCTTTGCACGAACTGGTCAGCCTCTCCTAAGAGAAGACACGAAATCCATTTGCTTAGATGGGAAACTGTGATTAGATCTATGAAGAGTCCTCCCTTATAGCATATTATCTGCAGAAAAAAACAAGTGCAACCAGCCTGCCTTCCATTGAGGATCTATATACTGCACGAATCTACATTAGCTAACAATCAGAAGTCTGCAGCACCTTTTTTGGTGAACAAAAAATTACTGACCTTTTCTAGTTGGAAAGTTCCTACAGTCAATTAATTCTTAACTGAAGGACTAACGCCTCTTTTAAGAATAAGACTAAAATGTCCATCCATTCTTTCCCTTGAGGGATCTTTGGTGCTCTCTGAACTGTCTTGCTTTCTTGCAGATGTTTCATTGCCCAACCTAGATAACATCATCAGTGCAAGTAAGGAATGCAGTTTGCTGTCAGTTGATATTCTAGTGCAGGGGTCTTTAAACTTGGCAACTTTAAGACTTGTGGACTTCCACTCCCAGAATTCCTCAGCCAGCATGCCTGGCTGAGGAATTCTGGGAGTTGAAGTCCACAAGTCATAAAAGGGCCAAGTTTGAAGACCCCTAGTCTAGGTGCTATTGCTATACTTCAACACTTCTGGAGTACATCCAGGTTAGGGAAAGCTGCAACAGACTGGCTCCCCCATGGTGGCTGAAGAATTCTGGGAATTGAAGTCCACATATCTTCAAACTGCCGAGACTAAGGAATATTGCCCGATGATTTGTTTGATTCTTTTATTTTAATGTGCCCAGTCAGCTGCTGACTCAGAAGGAAAAGGGGAACTATTCCCTAAGAGCAGGAAACATTAACTACCCGTGCGGAATATGATTTCCAAATAAACAGCATCTCCAAAAGGGTTATGTTTGGCCAGATGAAGGTTAAGTCTGGACACACAGGAAGCATCATTTATACGTGCACCACAAATCTGTCTGCAGCTTCTGTGCCCAAGTGCAGTTTTCCTTCTGCCCCACTTAGGCAGCTGACCAAATTCCAAGGCTGCTTTGGGCTGTCTTGAGCAGAGGAACTAATGTTGTTGTTAGTTGCAAAGTCGTGTCCGACCGATCGCGACCCCATGGACAACGTCCCCCCCCCCAGGCCTTCCTGTCTTCTGCCATCTTCTCGAGTCCCTTTAAGCTCACGCCTCCTGCTTTAGTGACTCCATCCAGCCACCTCATTCTCTGTTGTCCCCTTCTTCTCTTGCCCTCCATCTTTCCCAGCATTAGGCTCTTCTCCAGTGAGTCCTTCCTTCTCATCAGGTGGCCAAAGTACTTGAGTTTCAATTTCAGGATCTGGCTGGCTGAGGAATTCTGAGAGTTGAAGTCCACAAGTCTTAAAGTTGCCAAGTTTGAAGACCCTTGTTCTAGTGGCTTGCCTGTCAGTGTGGCTGGGGATAGTCTTAGATATTCTTTCATTGGGCTGTTTGCTGTTGGCTTCTTTGGCAGTTTCTTGATTGGGTTATTGTATATTTGATTGTACCAACACTATCGGCAAGCCCCTAGAACAGGGGTGTCAAACTGCCAGCCTGCAGGCCGGATGCATCATGCCAAAACCGCGCCCACCCCATTGCCGGCAATGGAAAAAAAGTTGTGATACGCCACGACATGTCACATGACATTGCTGCCCTACAATATCAACTGACAGCAAACAGCACTCCTCACTTGTTATCTAGGTTGGACAATGAAACGTCTGCAAGAAAGCAAGACAGCTCAGAGAGCACCAAAGATCCCTCAAGGGAAAGAATGGATGGACATTTTAGTCTTATTCTTAAAAAAAGGCGTTAGTCCTTCAGTTAAGAATTAGTTGACTGTAGGAGCTTTCCGACTAGAAAATGTCAGTAATTTTTTGTTCACCCAAAAAAGTGCTGCAGACTTCTGAATGTTAGCTAATGTAGACTGACAAAGTTTGTCAGTTAAGGAATCTGAGCAAAAGACATCCAAACAACTTACAAAGAACTACTTTAACCTTAGGCCTCAGGTTGGGGTAGATTTTACTGCAGTATAAAGCTGTTCCTTTCCCATGCAGCCTGAAGTTTCACTTACACAGTTTTCAAGATTCTGTATCTTTTTTCTTTCTTTCTTTCCTGGGGTTAAACTGATTGAGTCTCTCTGTAAATCTTGCTTTCTTGGATCATAAATTGACACTTACTCTCCTGTGGTCTTGGTTAAAATGCAGCCCTAGGAAAGTGTATTAGGAAGGATCCTTCTATCTACATCAATCTGTTTATGTATTTGTGATAGGACGTTCCTTCAGATGCTAATGGAAGCCTCAAAGGAAAAGATTTATCACGTCTAACAGAAAGGATTGAATCTCTGCTTCCCCCCCCCTACAATTCTGATCATTAACAGTCCCACCAAAGAGCTGCAGTTTGCTTTTAAAAGGGATGCAAAGGGGCATTTAACTAAGTTAAGACTGCACATAAAAGGGATTTTGGGGATTTATTCAGCTCCAAACATTACAGCTAAATAGATTTGCAATTTTCAGCAGCTGTGGCTGTTTGACTATCTGCTGCTAGAGAAACATAGCAGGGGGTGTGTGTCTGTTTCTCTGTTTTGCTTGAAAGCATCCCGTTCTTTAATGTTGGGAACAGAATACCGGTTTTGATAAAACTTTTGATACACAGCACATTCAAAAAGTCATAACATTAAACTGTGTGATTTAAAAAATAAAATAACATAAAAGAGGGGGAGGCAGCATTACAATAGTTGCATAAGCCTTTCCTTTGCGGAGCGGATGCTTTCAAAAAATTATTGAGGTTGACTTACCAATCTAAGGGAGCTGAACCTTCCTTAGAAAAGAAAATATTGACATTAGATTTTTGTGACAGTAGATTGATTAGAGAGAGAAATGATAGAGACAGACAGACGTTCTAGCTGTTGCTTCTGAAATCACTTGCAATCTCCCCATTCTTTGGATTCCACTCTCAGGTCCCTTTTTATTTATAGTTTTATTTTAAATATGACCTATCCCCCACCCCATTTTTCGATGGGCTGGCTCTGGAGCATCTCAATAATTGCACAAGGAAGTTCATACAAAGTTATCTTCTACTGAGGCAGATCTTTGATTCAGTTGGCTCAATATGACCTTCACCGGTCTTCTTCAGCAGGAGGTCATTCTGATCTCCTGGGACCACAAGAGTCTTCCATAGTTGAAAGGAATTGCAATCAAGTCCCAATACATATGGAGAACTTCAGCTGGAGGAGCATGACTGGCATATATGTTCCTAGTATTTCAAGCAGAGATTTTCCTAGATTCTGCCTGGAGATACTAGAGCAGGGAGGGGTCTTCAAACTTGGCCCTTTTATGACTTGTGGGCTTCAACTCCCAGAATTCCTCAGCCAGGCACGCTAGCTGAGGAATTCTGGGAGTTGAAGTCCACAAGTCATAAAAGGGCCAAGTTTGAAGACCCCTGTGCTAGAGATTGAATCTAGGGCTAGGCTGCATGTAAAATGCTGTTTTACTACCGTATTTAGGTTTAACATTCCTCATTCTCTTCCTATAGGTCCATCATGGGAGCCCTTCTACTGCAAAATCCTGTTTCACACAGTGGCCAATAGAGTCGGGCACAATCACTTTAACTCAGGATGGAGTAAAGCATCCCTTGAAGTTATTTACCATGCAACGCAGCCCCTTCCCTCTTAAGAGAGAAACTAAGTGGCTCCATTATTTTGCTTCAGCTGCCTCATTTGGCACTTCTGGAAATGCAAGTGACAGCCAAGGCATGCAAAATGATGCAAAGCACCCGGTGGAGGGAAAAATCATGTTGCCAATTTACTTTGCTGAAAAGAATTGCCTTAGGCTCCGTGGTGCAGAGTTCTTTATCAAAGTAAATCTCAGCCACCTTGCAAAAACCTACTCGGGCTCAAGAACTCACAAAAACACAGCAGATTTCAGGAAGAGATGAAATTCATCCCTGATGTTCGGGAAATGAGGCCGTCCATCCTAGTTTCTGTGCTCATCAGAGAATCCCTGGGATGAAACGCAGATTTTAAGATTGATCTGGTGTCTCGGAAATCCTGAGGGAGTGGAACAAACAAACCAAAAAGTTGCAAGACTTGGGAAGTTCCAACTTACTAGAGCAGCTCTTCTAGGCAGGATAGACCTCTGCCAGTTCCTACCTTGGCTGCAAAATTCCTGTACAGGTAGTCCTTGACTTACAACAGTTCATTTAGTGACCGTTCAAAGTTACAACGGCACTGATGACCGTTTTCCACACTCACGACCATTGCAGCATCCCCAGGGTCATGTGATTGAAATTCAGATGCTTGGCAACTGGTTCATGTTTATGACGGTTGCTGTGTCCCAGGGTCATGTGATTCCTCTTTTGCAACCTTCTGACCAGCAACATCAATGGGGAAACCAGATTCACTTAACAACTGGATTACTGCATTAGCAGCTGCAGTGATTCACTTAACAACTGTAGTAAGAAATGTCATAAAATGGGGCAAAAGTCACCTAACAAATGTTTCTCTTAACCACAGAAACTGTGGATTCCGTTGTGGTGGTAAGGCTAGGACAGGGGTAGGCAACCTTGGCTCTTTTATGACTCATAAAGCCAGCTATGCTGGAGTTGAAGTCCATGAGTCATAAAAGAGCCAAGGTTGCCTACCCCTGGTCTAGGACTAACTGTATTTAGACGCAAATTAATGGCAGCTGTCCAGGGTCCTGAACTTATGGTCTGCATCCAGAATCCTGAATCTCTGTGCCTTGGAGTTTCTTCTGTCAGTTTTCTTATGTGGTACTGTGTTTTCCCGGAAGTAAGGCCTACACCAACAATAAGCCCTAGCTTGATTTTTGGGGGTGGGCCTAATATAAGCCCTATCCCAAAAATAAGCCCTAGTTTTGGGGCAAGGTACGCACCTAAAAATCAAGCTAGGATGAGGGTGAGGGTGTGGAGCTGCCCCACCGCCCCACACTCACTTACCTTGCAGCCAGGCCTCTCCTTGCTGGTCCACTTCTTCTGAGACCTCTTCTGCAGCCAGGCCTGCATTTCTCAGTCACAGGGCTTCCGCTTGGCTTGTGCAGCCAAGAACCAAGCTATGGATTCAATCCATAGCTCGGTTCTGCAAGATCTCAGCAGCCGAGCACCAAACTATGGACTGAATCCATAGCTCGAGCACCAAACTATGGATTGAATCCATAGCTCAGTACTCAGCTGCTTAGGCCTTCTGGAATTGCCTGACTGCAAAATGCAGGCCCGAATGCAGCTGCAGAACTTCAGCCCCAGAAGAAGTAGACTGGCTGGGTGGGGCTGTCGGTACCAGAGGTGAGGTAAGACCTATCCCGAAAATAAGACATGGTGCCTCTTTTGGAGGCAAAAAAATAAAATAAAATAAGACCCAGTCTTATTTGGGGGAAAACATGGTATCTCTGTATCCTCTGGATGACAGGAGCTCTGAAAGACCAGCTCACATGCAGTGGATGAAAGCAATAGCTGATATTTTGGAAGCTGCCCTTCCATCCATTTGGATACTGAGGGCTCCTTGGTGCTCTATGAGCTTGGTTGTTTCTTGCAGACTCCTGAGTACTGTTGATGTTACCTAGTTTGGTAATGAAACATCTGCAAGAAAACAACCAAGCTCTGAGAGTACCAGGGACTCCTCATTTCAACCCTGAGCTACCAATATTCTCCTTTATCGGCATTCAGATACCTCCTGCTTCCAAACATGGAGATTCCATTTGTATGTATACATGCATTCTATTAAGAGAGCCCATTGATTGCCTAGCATAACTTACCCAACTGAGGCCCTAGCCGTGGTCTTAATAGTGCACAATCCAGCCTCCTCATAAAAGTCAGGCAATAATTTGTTGAATCAGGATTTGGAAGACAGATTCTTGGAAAGCGCAAGAATCTAGGTACTCTGGAGCTCCGTTAAACATTAAAAAAAATACGATGCACATGTAATTCTTTAATACATACATTTCCAAGTACAAATTACCACTACAATGGATTTATGGCTCTTTCTTTGGGCAAGACCACATGATGCTGTTTTAGATCTGGGAGTTAAGATTTTTTTCCGCCCCTGGTCTAATACTGTTAATCTATACTGGTTAACTAGAAGCTTTTCAAAGAAATAAAGCTGCTTTATATAAAGTTAGATCACTAACTCATGTAGGTTAGTATTGTGTATAGAGTGACTGACCTTGGCTGTCTAGATTTTCAGATATGTCTTTTGGCAATACCTGGAGATAAAACTGGGACTTGGTGTAAAGTGTATGCCTTACTAGTAAGGTCTGCTGGATGTTCGGTGGAGCATTCAATCTTTTGTAACAACTTGGACTTATTCGAGAGGGCATGACTTTGCTCAAAGCGGATAGCAGTTAGCTTGAATCTTCCCCTGGTTTACATATACAAATATTTATCTATTGATTATTGGAAGGTATATATCAAATAGACTAAGAATGTACTTGTTGAAGGGAAGGGCGTATCGACATGAAAATTATTAATTTTAATAAGATGACTTGTTTGTTTGATGTCCAATGGATTGATCTGAAAAGAAGTGAAAGTTAAAATTTTTAAAATGTAGTTGGTTTATAGTTAAACTTGGATATACGGAGTGAAGAAGGTCTACTAATTTAAAATGATTGTATTAAGTTGAATGGCATTTAACTTGAATTTTTTCTTTGTTTACATGTACAAATGTTTATCTAATAATAAATAAATAAAAAAAATTTTTAAAAAAACATGAAGCTCTAGAAATCTGAAACACGGAGGGAGTAGTTTTAGTCATCCAGTCAATATTCTGTTCATTGCTCTCACGTACATCCATTTGGCTGAAAGAGCCTCTACGTTTCCCCCAAGTTCTCACCATGTTATCACAGGTTTCTCTAATCTTGTGTGATATATAACCATAAGGTCTAGTTCCTAATTCTGCATTATTATTATTATTATTATTATTATTATTATTATTATTGTTCTAAGTGGACAGTCATCCAATCACCATTTGGAAATCTCAGATCCAGGAGAAAACAATGCTCTTTCATTGTTTAACTTTCTCTCCTGTTCAGGAGCAACTTATGGACTCAAAATAAAGCAATTCTTAGCCCAGAACCATGTTTAACCATGCTTGCTTTCATTCCAATTTGACCTCTTTCTGGGTACTTCTCTCTAAAACCAGAGGGATTAGGTGTTCTGTGCTAATCATGGATCTGGAAGTTTCAGCAACCAAAACATAGGATTTAGCTCCGCAGAGACACTGAATTGATTCTTCAATAAGAAGGAAGAGCACTTATGCATCTGCTTAAGTATAGCTACTATTACAGACTTAGTGGCAGACATATTTTGACACTTTTTAAGAATTCTAAAGCCTTCATGCTTTTGGTGCCATCAGCTTTGGTTACTTATCAATTTTATCCCAGTAGAAAATCAACCCTGTCATGTATAAGTAGCTGATACACATTTCAACGGCAAGCCGGGGTAACAAGGCAATTCCTACATCTGTAAAATGCATGCCATGTTTCCCCCAGTCCCCAGACAAACATTAGCAGAAATGGAGGGAATCGTGTAAGCAGCACTGAAAATCGCTCCCTTAAAGTATCAACAGAGGCCAATGAAGTGTAGATAAAAGCGTGTTGAAGTATTTTCATTGTCCATATCTTTGCTCTACCGATAGATAGTCCCAGCTCAAAGATTAGGGAAAATGAAAACACCGCATGGCAAAAATTCCATCTTTGTTTCTAGGATATTCATATCCTCAAGTTTCTCTCCCATATTTTTCTTGGCAGAAATCCAAAGAGTCTGTCTCGCTTGTAGCTTGAATAAGATTCCAATAAGATTCCAAGGGATTTCTAAACTTACCACTCTTGTTGTATCAATGTGCACCAGACCGTTCAAAAAGCAAAAGGACCTTTGAGCTTTTGGAGCCCTTTAAGATGACTGTACACAATCAACATTCAACTATGGACAGCACATGCAAAAACACATCGCCCAAGGGAAGCACTTCCTGTTCAAAAGCTGCAACTCAAAGAGGGTGTTGTAATCGCGCACGTTGTGATACACCGTTCTGAACAAGGTGAGTTGCTAATGGTAGACAAAGGATGTGGAGATGTTTTGACAGCCTGGCTGGAATTCCCAGAGGCAACTGGCTAGCTACAGGGTGGAAACAGGAAGCTGCACTTAGGAAATTTTCAGTTTCATCTCACTGGGCTGTTAAAAGTGAGCAGGTGGAAGCTTACCACAGAGTTTGACGGCTCCGTAGGAAGGGTTGAATTTGAAAATGTCCCCCAACATTTCACCAAAAGAATGCACTGGGATCTCAGTGGTAGGGTAGATGCACCCCAGTTACACCTACCATTGTTACATATTGGAGGGCTCTATATATGTTCAACAGATTCCAAGTTTATGTAACTTTTCCACTGGTCAAATGTATCCACCAAGAGCACGGGCAATAATGGAAGACTTCATTCACTCGAGTCAGTTCAAACGTTCTTTCAGTGCAAAAGATCACTGAATCTCCTAATTACTCCCTTTTTATAATGTAATCCCTTAATTTGGGGTAGAGTCAGGGTAACTGGATGCAGCTAAGTATTTACTGTTGGGATGCCCTCCCTGATGCCATTCAGAGTTTGCAACATTTTTTTTTTCTTTGTGCCCTAGGAGAGAAACATCTGCTGCTACCTAGGATTGAACTCTCAACCTTCTGAGTTGTTATCTTGGGTTACAAAGAAACCTAGCTTGTTTTTGTTTAGGCTGGTGGTTTAGGGTTACCCACACATTGTTGCCATCTATTAAACTCCCCGACTACATTTCAAGCACCAGTTTCAGGCACAATCTGTACTTCAAGTAACGTTTCCGCCCCATTTCTTTAAACACCAACTATTTTGTGAAACTCACGCCTCACATTCCAGATGTGCATATTGGGTCCAGATGGCTAGGGATCTTGCTACTCTATCTTCCCTTCCACTATTTCTACAGCAGCCCTTGGGCATTTTAGGCGTGGATGTTTACCATCACCCCTCCCCCACCAGATTTTTTAATTGGAGACACCAGATGTTGGATTATAGAATCTTTCGGATGCAAAGTCAGTGCTCTGACATTAAGTGGGTCTTCGAGTGACACTCAAATCAGCCCAAATCCATTCAACATTGCTTGAAATGACTCATACATCCTAGAGTGAAGAAGAAATTGCTGTGTGGTTTGCACACCAATATTTTGATCAGCAATGGGTGTAGTCAATTATGCAAGTTGGGATCTCTGACCACGGTCCAATTCTTCATGGAAGCCCCACTTGCCCTGTTGGCAGAGCAGAAGCCAGTGTCCAGTAATGAGGAACCTATGCTTCCAGAGATCAACCTTGATGTTCTTCAACTACAGCAGGAAAGGCTGCTCCTTTTCCTAAAAGTGCACCCGTTTTCTTTCTCTCTTGTTCAAACACAGAAACACATAGAATTTTATGATGCCTGAATGGTCCTAACAGTTTACTGTGCCTTCACTGAGGAAGGCAACCACTGAAACAGGTAGGTAGGTAGAAGGACCAGCTCAGGTTCCTCCCGTCAACCATTCCTCCAAGTGCATCTAGAAAGGCAGTTCAGTTAACGATCGCTGCTGCTGGGACTTCTTTGTGTTTGTTTGTTTTTTGCCTGAGCTGGACTCAGCCAATCCTCTCTTCTCAAAACCAGACCCTTGAACCCTGGGGAAACACTCTTGACTTTCTACAGAAAGCCCCAGTAGAACATGTAGTGCAGTCCAGAAGCAGCCGCACGGTCAGGACGATGTGACAAGTGGAAGGAAGGAGAGGACAGCCTGAGGCCTGGCACAAGCATTTGCCAGCTGGAATCAGAGGTCAAGGCAAGGGGGACACAAGATAATATGAGATAGGCCTGGCTGGTTGCATAGGGTGAAGTCAGGACACTGTCTGGAGATGTCAGATCAGAGAAAGAGATTGAAGCAGCTGTGCTATAAACCCCTGGAAGGGCTTCTGTGCAAAGATGCCTCACTCTTCCTTCATTAAGTTCACTGCCTGGAGAGACTTCATGCTGCATATTATTTATTCAGCTCATTAAAAAAAATAGCAGACTATGCCATGGCTCTCTAAACAGACTTCAAGCCATTCTCTTGCAAACACCCATTGTTTCTTGGCAGGCCACACTTAAAGCTGGACTTGTCAGTCTTCTAAGACATCATTCCAGCCCATGGACAAGCTCCAGCTTTGCCTCCAGACCCCTTTTTGTAGACATTTGTGTCTTGATAATATGCCAGGCCAGACAGATTCAAAAAGAAAAGGGCAATTCTTAATTCCTCGTTTGCCTCTTTTAATTCTGGCCTTTAGGACTACATGGTGTCCTTCCAGGCCCAGCTGCCTGAAGGATGATATGCCTGTAGAATGTGGGTGGGGGTGGGGGGGGGAAATTAGGAGCACAGGTGATGGGCAGAGAACTGTCAAGCAGACATGCATGGTAGAGCACCTCTGCAGAAACAGTGAAACCAAGAGAGTGCAGCTCGGTTCTCTAGGTGAGGAGAAGGGAGAGCAGGCTGCAGTTCTTCCCCATCAGAAGGAGGAGACCCAAGGCCCTTCCAATATTTTGGGATGCCATTTCCATAATCCCTGGTGTTTAGGTTTATGGGTACTGAATCCCACAATGTCTAGAAAACATCAAGTTATCAATCCCTAACCATAATCTAAGCTCCCTGTTTTTTATTTCCATCTGGAAGTGTGTGCAATGAGGTAGTTCTCATAGAAGGGAAAGGAAAGGAAAGGAAAGGAAAGGAAAGGAAAGGAAAGGAAAGGAAAGGAAAGGAAAGGAAAGGAAAGGAAAGGAAAGGAAAGGAAAGGAAAAGAAAGGAAAGGAAAGGAAAGGAAAGGGAAAGGGAAAGGAAAGGAAAGGAAAGGAAAAGAAGGGAAAGGAAAGGAAAGGAAAGGAAAGGGAAGGGAAAGGAAAGGAAAGGAAAGGAAGGGAAAGGAAAGGAAAGGAAGGGAAAGGAAAGGAAAGGAAGGGAAGGGAAGGGAAGGGAAAGGAAAGGAAGGGAAAGGGAAGGGAAGGGAAAGGAAAGGAAGAAAATATTTAAATGTTATAGAAGAAGGCATCTATGACAAACCAATGAAAATAGAACAATGAAACTTGTTCAGTGTCTCTCTATGCTGTAGGAATATAATTCCCCCTCCCACGCAGCATCAAGAAACCGCATTCTGAAATTAAAGCAAATCATCAAAATATATTGTGGTCCTATTTTTCATCTTGCCTAATGTCTCACCTTGCATCTCTACTGAACGAATCTGAATGCTGTGGTAGAGCAATGAGGAAGGGAGGCAGGCTCATAAGAAACAGAAGCAGTGAGCGATGAGGATTCGGGATAGAAGGTAAGATCATGGGAATAAAAAGAGGTATTACGGGTACAGGACACAATTGAGAGTTGTGCGTTAGTTAGAAGAAGGAAAATTATGAAGAGCTCCTAATTTCCAACTCTTAATTGCAGGGCCTTCTGGAGATGCCTTTGCATCTACATTTTCAAGTCTCTCTGCAACCACAAAGTACAGCTAGTGATTTAAGCTACTGTTTGCTTGCTTTTTAAATGATGGCTGAGATGCTTGAAGGGTTTATGACAGGTTATTGAATTCTGTGCAATAATGCGCACATACGTTGGCAGGAAATACAACAGGAACATCACTACCACATCACAGTGATCTTGAATTTTGATATCTGGGCACAAGCTCCTTGATGGTAAAGATGCCCTCTCATTTATTCCAGGCCACTCCTTTGGACTGACCCAATTTGTTTTTATAAAAAAAAAACAAATAAAACAAACCCACCCTCGCTCTAAAACAATGAGCCATTTCAGTCATGCAACTTGAAGGAAATTGATCTTTGTAGCTGACCTTACAGGTTTCAGGAGTGACAAATGTAGCGGCAATCATAGAAGTCTTGACCATGGCTGTAGAGGAAACCTTGCAGGGCACCTGCCCATAGATATAGAACATCAAATACTGTGGTATGATGGCTACTTTTTTGTAACAATGGCTTCCCACCGAAAACTTCCGAAGGCATTACAATTGATCTGCCAACATCTCAGTCAACTTCTCTCTGCATTGTATGGCAGAACCTGAGGGAAAACTCAATACAAACCTGAATAATATCATGCTCTCCAATGTTTTTCTTTGACCCCCACCCCCCAAAGCAACAGAAGCCACGTTCCCCCAAGGAAGAAAAGGCCCAAATGTTGAGCATACTGAACAAGGAAGGAAACCAAGCTTTCTTCCGTATGGCCATTGGTGCCATTTTGCAACCGGGCGCTGAATGATCTGGTATGACTTTTCTGGAAGCCACGGCAATGGGCTGCAGTCTAAAGCAGCTTTCCCCAGTTTGGGGTGTACAGTTAGGGGATTACAGCTCCCATCTTTTCGTATATCACAAGTGGTCATTCCATGGGATGCCTGTCATTTCAGGTATCCAAGCCACGCCAAGAAATTCAGCAGTTAAAATGGCCTATGTTATGCAGTGCAATATTTAACGATTTAATGGGGTAGGATTAAATTAAAGGCCAAACCACCTCTGGGAGATTTCCTGGATACATTTTGGACCCTTGCAATGCCCTCCCCCTCCAATAGGCAGAAGTTTAGTCTGTCCCTCCTGGGACATAATTGAATCAGCTGACTTGCTTCGACTAGGATGAGAAGCTGTAGAGGAGGAAACAGCAGGGATGCCTCGTCCCAGAAAAAAGGACAACCAACCTCAGATCAAATGATCTGAACCAGATGATGGGACAAATAGATGGAAGAATCCTTTTGGATACCACCAGTCTGGAGATGCTAACGTTACCAAATACACTGTTGGTTCCAAGATTCTCCTAAACTAAAATCCCTCCTCTTACACTTCCTGCATTGGGTTGAGTTGGGTTGGGTTGGGCTGAGTTGGGTACTGGCCTCTTTTCTTCTACTAAAATCCCAGGCAGAGTCTGCTGTGACCCAAAGACGTGAATCTGTTGCATCTCAAAAGCCAACATCCTGAAGTTATTCTAGCCTTTAGGCCAGTACCACACCACCCATTTCTGAATAAAATACATTCCTTACAGCTCTTGGACTTTCCACTTGTTTACAAAAATCCTTGCCCAGAAGGCACTTCTGGGTAGGAAGAAGAGTTAGTCTGCTATCACCAGCAGCAGCAGCAGGCTCCCACTATGTGTAAAAGTGCACAAACAAAGCTCCAGTTAGCCAAGCTTTTCCAACACCTTCACGCTGGGTGCATATAGTAGGTCTACGTGGGTCTTATTTCTATTCATTCAAACTGGGTTTGGAAGAAAGTGGGCTGGACTCAGAGAGCACCACTGCTCTCCTCATGCCTCTGTATGTTCAGTGTAACATCTGCCAAAGGAAACTGATTTACATGCAGCAGTTTATGGGCCAATCCTCACTTACAGCCACTGTGCTTGAGTATACATGATTTGGAAGAAACATGGCAAATGACAAAATTTGGGGATAGGGCCATTACATCCAGGCTAAGTCCCTTTTCCATGTGTCTGTTAATGTGCAAGAGGAACACTTGCAGAGTGCTAAATTCATTCTGCCCTCCCTTCCCCATGTACAATTGATATGGGGTAATAGGTGACTCAGATCTGTATTTTCTAGGCAATGGCTTGGGTTCCAATTTTGTTTGGTTCCAATTCTCCCCAGGTGATAGGTTATAGACCTGATGGGGGCCCCTAAGATTGCTGTCAAAACCCTTGTTGCACTTTGGATTCCCATGCAGTTGAGATGGCACGACCCATCTCCATACCCTGCCATGGTACCCTTCCTCTCATCAGAAACAAACAAGACATGCCAACTCTGTTGGAGACAATTCAGTAGTGCTATCAAAATAAAATAAAATAAAATAAAGTTTTAAAAATCTGGTCCATGAAATATCACCCACACTCCTTGAATAGGGTGCACCATGAGTGGTGGACTTTCAGAAAGAGAGAGGCTAGCAGGCTGCCGACTGCCTCCAAACACACATGAAGTCATTGCCCCGTCTAGTTGCACAATAGCTCCAGAGATTTGGCTGGAAAAGACAGGTCTTCTTGGGTCCTCAATGGCAGGTTTTCATTCTTGATACATAGGGGGACTCTTGAGGCTGGCAGTTGCATTCCTGCTGTTCCGGGTAGTCTATAAAGTCTGGGGCAGGAAGACCCGTGACCACCATTAATGATTTGTTCCAAATGGTAAAGGTAGGGCAGACAGGCAGGATGAAAGCAATCTCAAACGTATGGAGATGGAGCGAGTTGGCAGGGTCATAGAAGGAGAAGACATTATTGTCATAGTCCAGGAGGATGCCCAAGCGCTTCATTTGGGGGTGAACGTCAAGCAGCATCTCCTTGTTGTTATGCCGCACTACAAAACTGTTGTTGCAGCGGGAGAAAACCCAGGAGGAGGAGTTCTTGCCGATCCACTCGTTCTTAGGGGCTGATTTGTAGGCAATGCCAATGGCGTACCTGGAAAAACAGGAAGGGGAGCAAGAGTCAACTTACAGGAGATCAGCTGAAATGAGGCAAAATGGAATGGAACGTGTGCACCTGTAGCAGCAGATAGGGGAGAGTTGGCGTGTTCAGAGCCTTCCTAGAAAGAGGCCCAGATCAAGAGAATATGCAGATCCAAACTGGATGGGTCTAGATTCTATATCTAGAATCTCTCAAGATATATCTAGTAGGTTAGAAGGCTATTGCTTTAGTCCGGCAAGAGTCTGTCCATTAAGTTCAAGCAAATAAAGGATTGGACTCAAATATGTTTCACTGCCTCATCTCGAAGTTTGAGCTTGACATGGAAAGACAGCATCCCTTCATCAAATCTGATAGACTGACTTAAATGTTGGACGTCCACAGGGTTCAAACCTTCATTCAAATAGACCACACATTAGCCAGCTTTATTTTTGTGTGCCTTCAAGCCAGTCTTGGCTCCCAGCAACTAAACAGACCAATCCATGCAGGGTTTTTTTAAAAAACAGAAGTGGTTTGCCTTTGCCATTCTTCTTCCCAGAGCTGACCCAAGGGAGGACTAGAATTTCCCGTCTCCCAGCTTCTAGTCTGATACCTTTAGCCACTATATCCAAGTGACTCTCAGCTGGCTCCGTGCTCACTGCTGTTTCTTTGAGTTGAGTCTCTCTCAAAGAATTATTTTGCAGATCCTAATGAGGAGTGTCCACCCTCACTTTATGGGAGCAAAAAAAGTAAATCTTGGAAGCAAGATTACTTCCCCCAGACTTTTAAATGTCCAAGCCAATTTTCTTCCATGGCTTTGTGCTTCTCATTCTACAGCCCTTTTACGTTGTGCTGGTGACTTAAAAGTCCCTGCGTTCGTTCCGCTCTCACTGTGGCATTTTGTTAACTGCCATGGGAATTTCTACATCGATCAAACAAAATGAAGTATAGCTTTGTATGCCGGTAGAGGTGAGTCTGTGTGTGGAGTGTGTGTGTTGTGTGTAAGTGTGGGAGGGAGGGAGGAAGAGAGGGCAGAGAATTCACTCGTCACAAAAAAATAATTGCCCAGCTATGCCCATCAACCTCTAGTTGTTGTTAAAGCAGGTGTGTAGAATTCTTAATTTCATGCTGCGTCAAATGCAAATGATGGGAAGACGGTGAAGTGTGCTCTCCTATTTCACAGTCCAGCTATTATGGTGCATTTCACTATCTTCAGCTCTCGCAGTGCTAAGTTGGGAATTTCTTTATAGGCCCTTGGCACAGAAGCCCCTCCCCCAACACACACACCTTTCTCATCCACCACATACATCAGTTGAAGCAGACATCGCTCTTGAAAAGGGTTCTATTTCTATAACAGAGATCCTATGAAATTGGGATTTTTGTTGTGAGATGACACTCTGTCTCTTTGCTCTGCTTTCTTCCTGCAGCCTATCCTTCGGTACTGTGTTGTTTAGCCACGTAACATGATTGCCTGATATCCAAGGCTTTGCAAACCTGTTTCTAGCACCTCTGGCACTTTTTAAATCTTGCAGGATCTAATCTGAGTTGTCGCCGGGGCCAGAGATTCCGTCTTCCAAGCTTTATGATTTGTGCTGGGGCCCATCCTCAGGGAACTTCCCTCTATCACAGGGGTAGGCAACCTTGGCTCTTTTATGACTCGTGGACTTCAACTCCCAGAATTCCTGAGCCAGCCATGGTAAGGAGAAAGGAAGAGGTTTCCAAGCTGAGCCATGCTGGATCAGGAATTCTGGGAGTTGAAGTCCACGAGTCATAAAAGAGCCAGGGTTGCCTACCCCTAGTCTAGGAGGCTCACCGCTTAGAACAGGAGGACTTAGGACAGGGGTAGGCAACCTTGGCTCTTTTATGACTCGTGGACTTCAACTCCCAGAATTCCTGAGCCAGCATGGCTCAGCTTGGAATCTCTCCCTTTCCCCTCAGCATGGCTGGCTCAGGAATTCTGGGAGTTGAAGTCCACGAGTCATGAGGGGGCCATAGTTCCCCCATGCTGGCTCAGGAATTCTGGGAGTTGAAGTCCACAAGTCATAAAAGAGCCAAGGTTGCCTACCCCTGGTCTATCAGAATGGGTGCTGGGGAACCAACCTGAGGATCGGCTCCAGCATGAATTCAAAAACTTGGAAGAGTAAAACTCTGGTCCAGGTGACCAAACCAGATTGGATCCTGCTTCCCCACAGTCATGTGATCAAAATCCAGACCCTTGGCAAATAATGATGACGGTTGCACAGTCCCAGGGTCATCTGATCCCCTTTTGCAACCTTCTGGGGGGGGAGGGAGCCAGATTCATTCAACCATTATGATACTAACTTAACAATTGCAGTGATTTCACTTCACAACTGCCGCAAGAAAGGTTGTAAAATGAGGCAGAATTCGCTTAATATCTATCTTGCTTAGCAATGGAAATTGTGGGGCCAATTGGGGTTGTAAGTCGAGGATTACCTGTAATAGCTACTACTACAGTAACAAGAGAATTTCAAGCCCTAAATGTCCAAAGGAATCAGAATCAGAATAGAGCTAGAAGGGACCTTGGAGGTCTTCTAGTCCAGCCCCCTGCTCAAGCAGGAGATCCTATATCATTTCAGGCAAGCGATTGTCCAGTCTCTTCTTGAAAACTTCTAGCGATGAAGCACCCACAACTTCTGGAGGTAAGCAGTTCCACTGGTTAATTGTCCTCGCTGTTGTTGTTTTTTAAGTTCACAGCAAAAAAAGGGAGTACACTTTTCAGCCTTGTGTTTATCCAGTGTTATGATCCTCTCTAAGCTTTGCTCTGCAAAGCAAAGTAGCTCAACCTTTGATCAGCTACCCCGCTCTTCAAACGGAAGAGAACTATTCACTAATAACCGTGGTGAAAGAAAATAATGAAAGACCCGAGGAACCAATAAGAATATTTTCATGGACACCTGATTTGAAATAACTTCCTGGCTCGGCTCCGTGGGCTCCCAAACAGCCTTCTTTTTTAAACTGAAGTCAGTGGCTTTGTGGGAGGGAGACAAAAGAAAAATGGGCATTGGCTTAGAGAAGGGTAGCGGCAACTGCACGCAGGAGATGGGGAGGGGGGCTGATGACATTTCAATTGCAACTAGCTAAAGCCGCAGGTCCCTGCTGTGCCTTTGATCAGTGAATTTCTGTATGACACACGCCCGAGGGCCGCTTTGAATCGCAGCCGTAGCCCAGCTCAATTATTCCTGCCCTCTTTCCCTGCAGCGCAGAGCAGAGCGAGTGGGTGCATTGCTCATGAACCTTGGGAGAATACACACAGCCCGCTGCCAGTGCTTTATTTTTAAATGAAGCCCTCCAGAGGAAGAAGCTGAATGGAAGTGGCTTTCAGAGAAACCTGAGTTCCCCCCCCTCCTCCCCCCAAAAAAAGACCAAACTAGTTACCAGTGAAATCTCCAATTCTGTGCAGTGAATGTGGGAACAGACTCTTCCTGTTACTCTATCGAGCACGAGTTCAAGAGCCTGTATTTTCCCTCCACACTCTGTAAAAGGACCTTGGCCATCAAGGGGTGGTGGAGAACCTATCCTTTAATTCAGGAGCCCAGAAAAGGCCTAAAGGAAAATGGGTTCTAGGTTGCCCAATTCAAGAGAAGCTCTCACGGCATCTCCTTTTGTACAATCCAGCTTCCAGACATAGCCATTCTGTTATGGATTCCAAAGATCGCCATTTTCATAACAGAACAACAGAGTTGGAAGGTGCCTTGGAGGTCATCTAGTCCAACCTCTTGCTCAAGCGGGAAACCCTACACCGTTTCAGACAAATGGTTGTCCAATCTCTTCTTCAAATCTCCAGTGTTGGAGAGCCACAACTTCTGGAGCCAGGTCGTTCCACTGATTGATTGTTCTCACAATCAGGAAATTTCTTAACAACCTTAAGTCACCTCCCTTTTGAGGTCAGTTTAGGGGCGAACTGACAATGTACTGATCACAAAAAGGGTTCAAGTATTAAAGGGAAGTGCTCAGTCATGGGAAGTGCCGTTGGCACTACCTTAGTGTCATTTTTTTTTAAAAAAGAAATAAAATCATGTAGTACTAATGCTCAAATCATGAACAGGTAAAGGTAACAAGAGCCTGTGGCCTCTGAAATGCTAGCCAAATGCTTTCTCCCATCGACGTTCATGGTCACAACCCACTTGAAGAAGCCTCCAAGTTCATTATGTCTTCTAACATTTTGGTGATAGGAAACAGAGATACCCCCTGGACCTAACATTGATGGCCTTGCATCTCTTGCATTGCGCCGGCTTTGCGATTATTCTTTTGAATAATCTTTGTTTTATGGTGGGGAATGAAGAGAAAGAATGCAGAACCTTGACCTATCCACACAACCCATTAAGGTAGCCCATTCTTACCCAACATGGCCTACTTACCAGGTGGAGGTTCCGAGAGTTACCTCCCAATAATGACAGCCACTGTCAATGAACACATTCCCCGTGACTCCATAGCAGCCTGTTCCACTAAATCTCTCGGGGGTGTGACTCTTTTTTAGGGAGCTTTCATCTTTCTCCATCTGAAGTCCATCGTTGGAGATCTTCAACTTCTTATGAGCCATTTTAGGGTCCAGCTTGAAAGGCTGACCTGCAAGAACAGAAAGCAAAGATTGAAAGTCAACACAATCCAAATCATTTCACCCCCCCAAAGTTTCCCACCTTCCTGTGCAATTATTTGTCCTTTTCCAATTCTCTAAAGAAGCCCGGTTCCTTAACAATAACAGTAATAATTAAACCAACTGGAAGCATACAAAAATAGAAGTTACATAAATAATCACTGTGAATTGGGCTCTCACCACCAAAGTCCAGCTGGACAAAATCCATCTTAACTATTTTCCTGCCGCCAAGAGGGAAGGGTTGAAATGAGCACGAGAGGGCAGGACGTTTCCTAATTCTTACTCTCTCTCATCAGGAGTATAGTCATTTCCGACAAACAAATCAAAGTTATAAAAGGGTATGTCGACAACCAGTTGGGTATTATGAGAATACTGTTTTACAGGTAGTCCTTAAGTTGTGACCTCAACTATATTTTTATTTTCTCCTCAAATTCTGAGGGTAACTCTCAACTGATGATCACCATTGAGTCCAAAATGTCCATTGCTAAGCAAAACAGTTGTTGAGTTTGGCCCCGTTTTACGTCCTTCCTTGCCGTAGCTGTTATTAACGTGGTGGTTAGGTGAATCTGGCTTCTCCATTGACTTTGCTTGTCAGAAGATCTCAAAAGAGGATCTCATGATCCTGGGACAGTGCAAGCATCATAAATAGGAGTCAGTTGAGAGCATCTGAATTTTGATCACATGACCACGGGGGTGCTGCAACGGTCGTAAGTGTGAAAAATGGTCACGTGTCACTTTTTTCAGGGCTATTGTAACTTCAAATGATCATTAAACAAAAGATTGTAAGCCAAGGTCCACTTGAATTCTTCCTAGAGCAGTGATGGCGAACCTTTTAGAGACCAAGTACTCAAAAATGGTCCTGGGCCCGTCCCCGCTCCATCCCCCCCACCCCCTGCCCCACCTGCCAGCAGGGCCACCCACAACCTCCACGGCCCACCGCAGATCGCCTAGGCGACCCTGCAGCGTCATGCTGCGCGAGCGGTTGTGGGCCTGCCTCGTCGGGCCCACATTTTGTCAACTCTCCGCATGCTGCACTGGCTGCCTATTGGTCTCCGAGCGCAATTCAAAGTGTTGGTTATCACCTATAAAGCCCATCATGGCATTGGACCAGGATACTTACGGGACCGTCTTCTGCCACATACTTCCCTTCGACCGGTGAGAGCGCACAGGGTCGGCCTCCTCCGGGTCCCGTCAGCGAAACAATGCCGTCTGGCGGGTCCTAGGGGGACGGCCTTCTCTGTTGTGGCGCCCACCCTCTGGAACCAACTGCCCCCTGAAGTCCGCGTTTCCCCCACTCTCCCGGCCTTCCGGAAGAATCTAAAAACTTATCTATGCCGGCAGGCCTGGGGATGACTGTGATTGCGTGTGGATTATGAATGTGTTCGGGGGGGTTGCTTTTTGATTTTAAACTCTGTGATGTTCTTTTGTTTATGTTGTTAGCCGTTCTGAGTCCTTTGGAGAGGAGCGGCATAAAAATTTAATTAAAATAAATAAATAAATAAAATAAATGCCTTCCGCCCGCACCATCTGCACACGACAGGGCGTGAGGACGGAGTCTTATCCCCGCTGCCTGGCTGCCGTGTCCTTGGCTGCGCTACTCCGCGTGGGCTGCGCCCAGGAGCGACTCTCCTTTGGGGGGACTGCTGGTGAGGAGGGGGGCCATAGGGAGAGGTGGGGCTGGGGCGACGGCACGCATACCCACAGAGAGGGCTCTGAGTACTGCCTCTGGCACGTGTGTCATAGGCTTGCCACCACTGCCCTAAAGGGTTGGAAATGACTATGTTAAACAATCTAGAAAAAATGTTTCCAGGTGATCCTCTGGCATGCTGAAAAAAAAATATCACCCCAGAAGAACCCACAATGGCTCAAGAAAGCTCCCAGATCATCTGCCTCGCTTAAAGAATGCTGACACCAAGATTTATGTTTCTGAAGTCAATAGTTGTTTTTTTTTTATGGGCATGTTTCTAAACTGTTACCCATCCTTGCTTGCAACATGCAATTGAAAGGAACTTAACTCTGCAAGCAACCCTTTGGGATTTCAGCAGGAATAGTCCCACTGGAAACTGGATTTAATTTCCCAATTAACTATTGTGCCTTATCTTCTAGACCTGCTAAAAAGACAAACCCAGCTGCCGTTTTTGAGAGGCAGAAATGGAAGAGCAAGATCTTGCAAAGCAGGAAAGACAATAAAATCTAATTCTCTGCAGCCTTTATTCTCTGTTCGCATTAATGTGAATTTTCCAGGCATACAGTAGGGCAAAAACACTGTTATTATGTTTTATAGGAAAGCATGCCCACGTGGCTTCACAATCTTTTTTTCCATCCCTAGTGGACGGTTGGATTCCAGGGCCTTTTCCTCCTATGGGTGTCTCTGGCTGCAGACACCAATCAAAAGCTGAAAATCAGTTTTCTTCCATCCTGCCAGTGACAAAATGAGATACAACCTTAGTTCATCACAGTGCATGATTCCCAAGGCTGGGAAAACTTGAGGTGCAGTGGGAGATACTCTCCTGCTCCTTCAAGCCATCCATCATCGTCTGATGCTACTTAACTGCATCAACAGCACAAGCTTTATTGAATCATCAAAGTCCAGATAGATCTATAATGTGTGCAAGAAATGCTTAGATACGCTGCCAGCTTTTCTCACTGGCACAAGATGCCTTGTATCGTTGTTGATAGAAGGAACTGCAGAGAACTGAAATCCAGTGTCAATCACCTTATCGTGGACATCAAAAGATCTTTGAAGGCCAGTTCTATGCTGCTCTATACAGACTGGGCAGCCCCTTGTCCACACATGCAACAAGCTGTATTCTCTTTGTTCTTTCACTTACAAAAAGTTGGACACTGCCAGCATTCCATTTTTGCAGAACGATCCCTTCCTAATACATGGCCTGCCGTGATTTATTTCACAATGAAAGAGGCAAGGGAAGGGGAAGAATTGTGTTGGTTGTAATTAAATAATTGCAAGCAGCCACACGGTGAGCATTTATGGCCATAAACTGCAATAACTCAATGGGGCCATCCATATGTCAGGGGACAGTCGACAGAGGCATAGTTCAAGCATGAATTTCCCCAAGTATCTGAAAGCTACTGCTGCAAAAAAAAAAAAAAAAAAAGACGAGACTTGATACGTTTTGCACAGAAACGTAAAACTGGAAGGAATCTTGCAGTTCAGTTGCCCTTAATCTAATAATCAGCGTTATATTAGCTCCATGCAATAGAAATTCACAAGGTCCAACTCTACAAACAAATTTAGCCGAATGTCTTCATTTTTCGGTTGCCATAGAATTAGGAAGGGGGGGGGAATGAGTGTTTTTTAGCTTAGTCAAAACAATAAATTGTTCCGTGGGAACCAAGGTCATTGCTGGTTGCATCTTGGTGGGCTAAAGCTTCGTTAGGTGCAAGTAGTTAATTGGGGATTGTGATTTTTGACATATTACTGAGATGGGAAGTTCAACTTTGTAACATTGTAACCTTTGGGATGGAAATCAGTCTTGGGTCCACCTTTGATTGTGCTGATGCTATGTAGCCAAATAAATATGTTCTTTAAGGAAATTTTTTTGCCTTGGAGTTCTTTTTACTGGTCTCATCTGTCAGAACCATGACATAATCTATGTGCCCACCCTCCCCAAAGACTTAGATAGGAGCTCCACAATGCCTCAAGATATGAGCTTCAAACTATAATTTGGAGATAACGAGAAAGGGGGGGGGAATGCATGGGAAAATAATGCTACAATATCTGATTTTTTTTAAAGAACAATATTTAGATTACATTATAATTAAAGCCTTTTTATTGTTTTACCCATTTGTTGCAGGGGAATGAAGGCTCCAGTTGACTAGAACTCACCTTCTCCTGGGTGATTGGCCCATAGTCACCCAGTCAGCTTTCATGGCTAACTGAACTCTAGAATTCACAGTCTCCAGGTTTCTAGCCTAGTGCCTTAACCACTAGACCAGGGGTAGGCAACCTTGGCTCTTTTTATGACTTGTGGACTTCAACTCCCAGAATTCCTGAGCCAGCATGGCTCAGCTTGGAAACCTCTCCCTGTCCCCTCAGCATGGGTGGCTCAGGAATTCTGGGAGTTGAAGTCCACCAGTCATAAAAGAGCCAAGGTTGCCTACCCCTGCACTAGACCAACCTGGCTCTTCCATGAGGGCACATTTGCTCCAAGCTCTTGTGCAGTGAAGGATCTGCAAGTGGCTTTTGGGACCAATCCAGAAAGTCAGTTCCATGCATAGCTATGTGGTTTGCAAAAGTTGTGCGGTCTCCTAAGTAAAAGCAACAGAACCTCCTTGAGGGATGCATGCCCACAGTTGGTTTTGAGAATCCGTGGCTGCAGTTGGGAGTTCTCGAAAAACAATTCTGGATACCCTAAAGGGGACAATGAACCTGGGTGAACCAAGTTCACCCTCCAGCTCTGCAGAGTTAACCACGTTGAGGAACATTCTGAACAGTATTTGACAGGAACACGTGCGCTGAGAAGCGAGAGGAATGACATAACCAATCAATTGTTATTCCCCAGCAGAAGCAGAGCTCAGCTGAAGTCTGTCAAAGCACATCTTTGTTGGAGTTCAAGAAGGCTGTCAGACTCTCGGCTCTGAAGGAGCTTTTGGGCAAGGGAGCTCCTGCGTGTTTATTCATGTCCCCCTCCTTTAATTGCATTTTTATAACATTCTGGATTTTCTAAGTGCAGTTAGAAGCTGTCTGGAGTGCAAGAGAACTTGTATTTTGCAAATAGATGGGGACATTGCTGAATAGCACTTGTGCCTAACTATAAGTGGGTGAAATATTGCAAGATTTTGGCAGTCTCACACCCAAAATCTCAGCTGGTTTCCTAGAATCAGGGTTGGGAGGTGACACTCTGAGACCTGCAGGGGTCGAGATTAAACCATTGATCACAAGTATCTGTCCAGCTTCTATCTGGACATGCTCAGAGAACAAGACTCCATTCCTGCTCTGGGTAACTGATTCCTTACAAGCATCTTCCTGTAATTTAAGGCTCTATTCATTGTCCTGTACTTTCAGAGGACCCAGAACACATTTCAAGCTGACTCCCTTTTATGTGTTACTACAATATCCCATCTTCCATCTTCCTTTCTCAAGACCAAATATTCCCAATCCCTTCAACTACTTCTCCTTGGGTGTAATTTCCAAGGAGACTCCGTATGAGAATTCAAAACTATCACACGCTAAAAGAATTCAAATCCTGCAAATGTCATTTCAGAAGGTAGCTTGCATGTGGCTTGCTGACAATCCCATTCTAAAATGTGCTTTGCCGAAAAAGTCACGCCGTATCTCTGCTCTAAAAACTTGGTCCAAGAGTGAAAAAAACCCATGAAATCTAGGATTTAAGGTCTCCTTTTCCAAAGTATCCCCCTAATTCCTCTGAAGAACCTTTGTTCCACTGCTGGGCTGCAACTCCAGCAGCAGATGTGAAGATTGCAAAAGAAAAACTACCCTTGTATTACTATAGATTCCATGCTGGAAGATGCAAGCGGTTTAAAAACAGAAGCAACCTGTCCGAGTCAAGGAAATAAAGATGGTGAGGTCTACTTTAACAGACTCTGATTACAAATTGGTGGAACAGTCAGAAGCCCCCAACCCATCTCATTTTCCAGTTTATGCTTCCTCTCTGACATACATTGGCTAACAGGTCATGAATCCTCAACTGGGTGTTTGGTTAATTTAACAGATGGAATTCCTCTGCAGTGTGAAGCACTGGGCCACCTCCTAATCACTCAGCTGAATGACAGACACGGCAGTCCATGTCATACCCTCTTTCCCCCTATAACCCTTTCTTGCTGGCAATTTATTGACACAAGTCAATACCCTCCAAAGGAGAGGCTTTTGTCAGGGTTCAGCTCATCCAGCCAGTCAACAATTCATCCCTTTCTGAAATCCTTGCAAATCTGTGAGTGGTGTGTTTTCATAATAAGCAAGCAAGCAAGCAAGCAAAAAGAGAGGATTTTCATCAAAGCTGAGCTTTTCTCCACAACGTGGAGACAAGATTTGATTTGCTTTTTATTTTTGCATATTTTCTTCTTTCTAAGGAGTTCAAGGAAGCAGTGGAGGTAATAAATCATTTTAAATGCCCAGTCAAACCCCGAAGATAGGAAAGATTGAAATATCAAAGTGGGAAGGACCCTGGGATCCATTAAAACTCACTTTCCACAGGACAAATGAAATTGGGTCTAAATATCCTCTAAAATAGGTTTGGATACAAGTTCCTTCTCCTATTTCTGAGTCCATTCTTCCCATACATCTGGCCCATCTCGTTCATCTCATGCAACTATTCAAATCCAGTGGACCTCTAACATTGGTTAACTTTGAGATGTTCAACAAAGGAAGCTTTCTGGTGCTCCAGTCTCCTCTTGGATGGACTTCCTGGACAGTGTGGTAGTAAGAAGTGGCAAATATTTATTCCATAAATTTCCCAGTATTATAGATTCAGGATACAAGACTTTTTAAAATACCCTCTTGGTGTAACTTCCTTGAGGTTTCTCAGAAAACATTGCTATAGCTATTATAACCAGGAAGATGACGCCAATCTGGCCCAACGGCCAGCAGTAATGGAAAGGGGTGGTCCAGTATCTTGAGATCAAAAACAGAAAATGCCTGCCCTGAAGCTTTTCTCCAACCAGTTTCTGAAAAACCTGATCTGCTCTATCACAGAAACGTTAGAACCAACCCTTCTCACAAACAGCATTGCTTTCCTTTTCATTCAGCTTGGAATACAAAACTCAAATACATGTCAAACAGGATTTTTGCTTCCTTTGAAAATGAAAGTAGCCTCTCCAGTCACTTTTTCTATTGTCTTTCCATCAGTTTCAATAGTCTACCGCAAGCATTCTGGGTTTTGGTGCTGTGGTCCCATTTTCCCCCGTTAAGACTGAAAAAATGAGAGATAGTAGCAATCTGTCACAAACACACCCTGTTCATGTCAGAGGCACTTCTGGGTGGAAAGGATTAGCTGTGACATCACTGTTACCCGGGGGACGCTCGTGGGAGATCCTTTCATGTCCCCCGGGTAACAGAAAGCTGAAGCAAATGACAGGAGCTCACCCTGCCACACAGCAGCAGTAGCACTTGGGTCTCAAACGTGGGCTTGCTAACCTCCAACACAGCATCTTAACCACGTCAGCCATTGCACTCCACAGCCTGTCGTGATTTGATAATATGCAGTGCCCAATATGGCTTAACCTGATGACTCATTCTGCAAAACCAAAGGAGATGGCTACATTTCCTACAATACCCTGAACTACACAGTACTTAACTCCATTATAGTTTAATGTAACATGGTGTGCAAACCCAGCTAGTGATGGCCAGCCTTGATAAGCAGTCCAGGATTCTCCCTTTAAACTTAACCCCATTCCAGACTCTAAAGGACTGGAATCCACCACCACACCTTTGTAGCAACTGCAAGATGTTCTTGCAGACTTTTTTTTTTTTCATGCTTCTCTTCCATGCTCCATGCATTTTCTCTTTCCCCTCCCATTTCTGGACCAGGAAGAAAGTCCCAAGACATGGAAATGCTTACTATTAGTCTTGAGCCTTGCAGGCTCACTATTGCGGCTGCCAGCCTGATTGATTGCCTTGACGAGGAAGATATAGCGCGTGCCGCTTTGCAACCCATGCACTGTATAATGGTTCTGCTTGATGTTGGGGACGATCATCCAGCTGTCCATAGAATTGTAGAGACCTGGAAAATAAAAAGAGTAGAACAGCCATTCTATATATATATATATGTATTGTTGTTAGAGTCACACAACAAGCAGTTTGTGCCAAATTAGAAAGCTTTTCAGAGTCCAAGGAACAGGTTACCAAAGATAATAGCCCTTCCGCCTTTTCATCTCAGCACTTACTCTTTTGAAGTATTTAGCCTTCCTTGGGCTTATTTGGAGCCACTGACATACCATACCACTTCTACAGCTTTTTGGAATGCAGAGATACGGTACACGAATCACTAGAGCAGGGGTCTTCTAATCTGCCCTTTTATGACTTGTGGACTTCAGCTCCCAGAATTCCTCAGCCAGGCACGTGTGGCACTCTCAGTTGGGTTCACACACAACCAACAAAGCTTGATTCCTTTCTCCTCAGCATTGCTGTAGCCCAGGGGTCTTCAAACCTGGCCCTTTTATGACTTGTGGACTTCAACTCCCAGAATTCCTCAGCCAGGCATAAAAGGGCCAAGTTTGAAGACCCCTGCGCTAGAGGGAACTGGAACAACCAAGGAAACAGCAGGAGGAGGCATACATATCTTTTCAGATCCCTTAATCCCTTGCCAGGCAATTTGGAGAAACCATGTGTAGAAGGGGAAGTAGGGCTGAAAAGAGATTATTGAAACCGATTGAATAGATTTTGCACAGAAGTCTCAGATCAGGAAAGCAAATTTAGCCTGCCAAGAGGACCAACCTATCAACATTTTAGTTGGAAGACCCAACTGTGCTGTCATAAATTTTACGCGAAGGGTACATGTGCAGAAAATAAACCCTGGGAGGAAAATTGAGAGGTGAGGCTTGTTTAAGCCTATCCCAGAAGCAGCTGCTGGTTATGTACCTGTAGTCTGACCCACAAGGGGGATTCTTTGCATATGAAAAATCTACAGGTGCCAAGACCCAAAGCCATACAGTACGTATGTCAGCACTCCAACATAGGTAACGAAATGTCTGCAAGAAAACAACCAGGCTCAGAGAGCACCAGAGACTAGATAGGCAGATAGGCAGATAGATAGATAGGTAGGTAGGTAGGCAGGCAGGCAGGCAGGCAGGCAGGCAGACAGACAGACATAATTGAGATAGATAGATACAGTGGAGAAGATAGGTAGGTAGGTAGGTAGGTAGGTAGACAGACAGACAGACAGAATTGAGATAGATAGATACAGTGGAGAAGATAGATAGATAGACAGACAGACAGACAGACAGATAGACAGACAGACAGACAGAATTGAGATAGATAGATACAGTGGAGAAGATAAATAGATAGATGATAGATAGATAGACAGACAGACAGACAGAATTGAGATAGATAGATACAGTGGAGAAGATAAATTGATAGATGATAGATAGATAGATAGATAGATAGATAGATAGATAGATAGATAGATAGATAGATAGATAGATAGATAGATAGATAGATAGATAGATAGACAGACAGAATTGAGATAGATAGATACAGTGGAGAAGATAAATAGATAGATGATAGATAGATAGATAGATAGATAGATAGACAGACAGACAGACAGACAGACAGACAGACAGACAGACAGAATTGAGATAGATAGATACAGTGGAGAAGATAGATAGATAGATAGATAGATAGATAGATAGATAGATAGATAGATAGATAGATAGATAGATAGATAGATAGATAGATAGATAGATAGATAGATAGATAGATAGATAGATAGATAGTGGTGCAATTTAAACCAAAGGGAATATAATAGAATACAGTAGGATACTTTCTTTTTAAAACCTGCTCTGATTTTTCTCTATAGCAATTTTAGTGCAAGACACACAGAGGCCAGGAGCTGGCCTTGAGCTTGAGAAAAAAAATGTCACACTTCTCCTGTCTGATCTATGGCCGGAAACCAGCCGAGAGATAACAAAGCCAGTAAGAGATAAGATGGGCAAACTAAGTGCAGGAAGTGGATTATCAGGCTTACTTTACAAGCCCTGTTCACTGGATACCTTTAATAGGAGATACCATCTCTTACAAATCACCAAAGTCTAATTTTACACCTTCTTCCTTCACCCTCTAATCCCAAACAGTAAACAGTTTAGAGAAGGTGATCTTCCAGAGTGTCTAAAGGAAAATAAACATTGGGTATACAAGAACAGGAGATGTTTGAACAGCTAATTCCCAATTTACAAATTATAGTCATTATGCGTGTGTGGTGTGTACAGGTGCCTCTAAATACAGGGACAAATATTTGCCACCCTGGACTATCTTGATAGCTCTTCCATTGCCATCTCAGCAGCAATCTTCTTGATCTTCTCTATCAATCTTACTTTTCTTGTCCTTCCATCAGCCTTGGCAAGCATTTTTTTTCCTAGATTAACATCTGCCTGCATATCAAATCCGGAGTAAGTTTCTACTTGTTGATCATTGGCTTAAGGGAGCAGCTAGTCTTTTGTTGGCCCAGGACTGAGGAACTGATTCTTCTTGCAGTGCATGGTACTCTTAGTACCCTTCCTCAAATCTATAATTCTAAAGCATCTCCTTTTTCTTGTTTCTTCACAATATACAGCTTTACCCTCATGGAGATAACGTGCAACTTTATACCAATCTGATCGTGAGACTCTGCACAATACTATCTGCACTGCTGGCCTTCTGTCCAATCCACAACACTTTGTCCAGACTTTGGATTAAAACATGAATTTGGACTGGATGGATAGTTTAATTTTATCCAGCATGCTTTTTATACTGAGAGCCATTTTTTTTGGTGTTTAAAACATTCTATGGTCCATTCAAGCTTATTGGGAAATAAGTCCCAAGAAACATAACTGGACTAATTCCCAAGTTAATTGTTCCATCCTTCATTGGAGGTTAAGCTAGAAGTTCAGTCCCTGGTCCCCAAAGGTGAGACGGCCTATCTCAGTGTAACATCTTAAGTGATGCACCAAGACCAGGGAGTCTTCAAACTTGGCCCTTTTATGACTTGTGGACTTCAACTTCAGCATGGCTGGCTGAGGAATTCTGGGGAGCTGAAGTCCACAAGTCATGAAAGGGCCAAGTCTGAAGACCCCTGACCAAGACCATCAAGTGAGAGGCTGTAGTCCTTTCCGTCCTTGCACTGAACTCGGGTATGATCTATCTTCCCCTTTTTTCTCCAGTTCAATGGGCTATGCTTTGCTAGAACACTTCTACCTACCAAAAAGAGATTAAACACAGCACCCATCATAACGGTGAGATTTCTCAAGCCAGCGCCATTTTAGAATTCAGGAAAGGGAAGTCATCTGAATTCTTTACGCTAACTCACAAAGGAAAGCTAGCAGACCAGGGCAAAGCTAGGATGCTTTCTCAACCTTGCTTGCCACAAATAGGGTAGGGAAGTGGCAGGCACCAAGGACCAGGTACAGTATACATGGGAAGGTCCAATTCAATAGGATTGTTGCTAAAAGGCTTACACTCAGGAATCTTCTCCACCAAAGGTCAGCACCTGCTCGGAATTTTATTTGTTTATTTGTAGGATTTATAGGGCCACCCACTCACCCTCAGGGTCTCCAGGCAACGTACAAACAGTAAAAAAAACAACAACGTAAAAACAATAAAAACAATAACAGCTAAATAAGGGTCAACTGAATTCGGAGGGGGGGAGGAGACTTAGTCCACTTGTGGCTATGTAGGGATTCTAGCTTAATCCCTCTTTTAACAGGTTCTGCCACTCCTTCTTCTACTTCAAGCCATCTTAAGGGTGTCTTTGCTTTCTAACAGGACTCTACAATGCATCCCAATGTAACACAAATAAATTACACTGCAATTATCCGAGTCGGCTTTTAGCCAGCAAATGAAATCACGGAGGCTTTTTGTTGTTTGAATAAGAAGGGTTTAAAGACAATACAAGCAGGGGATAAGAGATGCAGAATGATAGAGTTGGAAGTTGGGGGGGGGTCTGGCAGCCATGTCTCATTACTTACAAACAACAACTGTTGCGGGAAGCCAGCTTCCCTCCCTTCTCACTATCACATCAAGTTAAGCAATAGCTGCACAACCTACCGCTTACTTCTATTGCCTTTCTGATGGGTTTTCTTCCAGATGAGCTATTAGAGCAACGAGAAACCAGCAAACTACTCAGTTGGTCCTAGAGTACTGAGTGAAAATGCTTGCAATCAATTCCCTCTTCTTCCCTGGACTGTGATTGTAT
Source organism: Bothrops alternatus (assembly GCA_034064705.1). NCBI lineage: Eukaryota > Metazoa > Chordata > Lepidosauria > Squamata > Viperidae > Bothrops > Bothrops alternatus. Next base: position 363,954 of record JARGCV010000279.1, on the reverse strand, counting down.
TACACCATTTCTGATGTTGCTAAAGGTCATCCTGAAAGTTCAGGCTGAGTTGAGAAGTCAATGGGGTGGAATAGAATGGACAGAGTCTCTAGGTACAGATTGAGCTATAGGTTCCAGCTAGCAATCTATCTGAAGCATATCCAGTGGCCAGAGAGCAAGTGGATGCTTCTGACATCTGTCTCACCGTGGGTTCAACTCTGCATCTATGGTCCGGCAAGCCAGATTTGCTCCTACACCTCATACAACTTGTAGTAAGTCATAAGATTTTTTTTAAAGCAAAGTAGTTAAGTAAGACAACCCAATAAATCTCCTAGAAAAGCACCCATAAATTTCCTTCAAAGAGCCTTGAAAGAATTCAGTGGCTTATCAGGGAAAGCTCAATGAAGAGATTAGTTACACCGCAAGAGAGGATCAACTTTCTCTTATCGTGCACTGGAGAGACAGGGATAATTCTTGCTTGGACAACTGTGAAGGCCAAGATCCTTCATGGATTCATGCTCTACCTCCCACACATCACCCAACCATTAATTAACTTTTTATGAGACAGTCTGGCATAGCCACCTATCTTCTATAGCTTGGAGTTTAGGAAGGTCTGAAGGCCAGCAAGGTCCCAGAATTCTGCATCTTCAAGGAATGGTTGAGTATTCAATTGAGGCCTCCATCACCCACCATCTAAATCTTGACAACTTTTAAGACGTGTGGATTTCAACTCCCAGAACCTGCTGGGGAATACTGGGGATTGAAGTACATAGGTCTTAAAGTTTCCAAGGTTGGACACCCCTGATCTAAATATTTTTTTATGAGCTAATGGAAAGCAGGGGGGGGGATTCTCAATCTAGGTTGGAGTTGGAAAGAAGAAGGTGGGTAGAGCTTCTAAGCTCATCTGATCCCGAGATTTTAATGTGTTTCCCCCCCACAGAAATGGTGCAGCATTGCTTACATATTTGTTCAACTGAGCACAGAACAGGAAAAATCCCCCATCCCATAATACAAATGCACCCTTTCTCCATCCAGCAATTTCCAGTGATATCCAAATATCTTAGTGAATTTGAAGTACATGCGTGGGAAAGTACATACATTTTCTTTCCTGGAAATCCATCCTTCAGATAAGCAAATACTTGGGTCCATCTCAGTTCCTTCCTCTCCAACTAATTGGCCAGGACAGGGAGAAGATGAATCTGAGATTGCAAGCCATGTCTCAAGAGCATTCAAGAGAGCTGTGGTGGCACAGTGGTTAGAATGCAGTATTGCAGGCTAACTCTGCTGACTGTCAGCAGTTCAATCCTGACCGGCTCAAGGTTGACTCAGCCTTCCATCCTTCCGAAGTCGGTTAAATGAGGACCCAGATTGTTGGGAGCAATATGCTGACTCTGCAAACTCCTTCTACAGAGTGCTGCAAAGCACCATGAAGTAGTATATAAGTCTATTACTACATAAGACCCATAGTGGCACAGTGGTTAGAATGCAGTATTGCAGGTTAACTCTGCCCACAGCCAGCAGTTCGATCCTGATGGGGCTCAAAGTTTACTCAGCCTTCCATCCTTCCGAGGTGGGTAAAATGAGGAGCCAGACTATTGGGGGCCATATGCTGGCTCTGTAAACCGCTTAGTGAGGGCTGTAAAGCACTGTGAAGTGGTATATAAGTCTAAGTGCTATTGCTATTCATTCAAGTTACCCACAGCTCCAGCAAACTACACTGCAATGGTCAAAGTTGAGTAGCAGCCTACCTCAATCATGGTACCAAGTAGAAACTGAAGAAACAGTGACTTACTGATAAAGTTGGCCTGACCAGTGAAGATGGTATACTGGAGCTCATATGAGCTGATGCTGAACTCATCATCTGAGATCCAGTGGACAGTGATGGTGTCATGGGAGGCGGTGCAAAGCTCTTCACGGACAGAGGGTGGGTTGGGTGCTGTAGAAGCAATAGCAGATAAGATGTGAGCAGGTTCCTGTCCTCCTCAGGAGAAAGCATTCAGGGCATGTACCTTTGTTTTACAATGGTAAAGTTCTCTCCTGTTTGACTCTGGGGGACTGTGTACACCTCTGTTTCTTAGTCAAGGGAACCAGCATTGTCCAAAGACACTTCCATGGTCCTGTGGCTGGCATGACTATATGCCGAGGTGCACGGAATGATTTTTCTCATTGAAGTGGCTCCTGTTTATCTACTCGCATGTGTCTGCTTTTGAACTGGCAGGAACTGAGGCAGGTAACAGGAGCTCACCCAATAGCACGGTGCTTGGGTCTCGAACCTAGGCTATGAGCTTTTCAGCTGACAAGCTCAGTGATTTTAACCATGGAGCCAATGTGCCGCTTGCCTTTGTTCTGTATCTTGCGGATTGACTGAAATTTACAGCCTAGTTGTGACAGAAGGTGGAACTGGCCACTGAGAAGGGAGAGGACAACCCAGGGTCATTATAGAAAAGATATTAGAGTCTTAGGAAAGTAGGGTGCGTGAGAAAGAAACTCAAAGTAACTTTGCCTTGATTTTGTTCGGTATCTGCTAAAATGAACTGGGGCTGTGACAAGCTTTCAAAGTTTCGTTATAATACCCTAACCACATTATGCAGCGTGTATGTATTTATGCAGCCAGGAATGCTGGAATTCCCATTGCTAAATGGGGTGATGATGTAACCTTCCCACTTACAAGTGCATTACGTAGCGTTGGAAATTCCAGTCCCAATTTCCATTGCTAAGTGAGGACTAGCTGTCCATTTATACCAGGGCACTCCACACCTGTCTGCTTTAAAACTTGTGGACTTCAACTCCCAGAATTCCTCAGCCAGCAGCAATTCTGGGAATTGAAGTCCACAAGTCTTAAAGCGGCCAAGTTTGAAGACCCCTGATTTACACTATACTGATGTGAACTTTGCAGCAGGGCACCCCTGTCTGGTGTTCTTTCTTTCTTTCTTTCTTTCTTTCTTTCTTTCTTTCTTTCTTTCTTTCTTTCTTTCTTTCTTTCTTTCTTTCTTTCTTTCTTTCTTTCTTTCTTTCTTTCTTTCTTTCTTTAATTCGACTTGTATGCCACTCCTCTCCGGAGACTCGGAGCGGCTTACAACATATACAAAACATCAAAGAATCTAAGTCCAATCAAAATATTAAAAATAGACACCCAACACACGTACAACTTTCGAACAACAACCCACAATCATCCCCAGGCCTGCCGGCAAAGATAAGTTTTAAGGTTCTTTCGGAAGGTCTACGTAGCGATTCTTGTTCTCTTTTGCGCCGGGCTGACAGAAATACATTCCCTTTCTAATACCAAGTAGGTTTTACTCTCGAGGTTATACAAGGCACAAAAGGAACGAAGCAAATTGCATCCCCTCTATTTATCCACCAAAGACTACAGCACTGGAAAATAAAAAATGAGGGGGCGGCGGGGGGGGGAGCAGAGCAAGGTAGGGAAAGGAAAGGAGCCACCGAAGACTTAAGACTGCCGAATCGGCACAAACCTGTTAGATAATCCAGCCCCTCCAGCAATTTCTTCTCTCTGGAAAAATCTAAAGCAAAGTTTTCAAAGGCATCGTTAAAATTGATATCGGGGATCAAAACTTGAGAGGATGCAGTTGCCATGGCAACCCTGAAAGACAGAAAAAAGAGCATCGCTAACCATTAGGTGTGGCTTGTCATTCCCAGGCGACACTTTGATTTTTGATGAAAGAGCTGGAAACTGCCTTGCCATGTTGTAAACTCTTGTAGCAAAGGGGATGGGCGGGGGGGGGGGGGGGGGGGGGGGCGGGGGAAGGGGGAGAGAGAGAGAGGGAGGGAGGGAGAGAGAGAAAGAGAGAGAGAGAGAGAGACAGACAGACAGAGAGAGAGAGACAGAGAGAGAGAGGGAGGGAGGGAGAGAGAGAGAGGGAGAGAGAGAGGGAGGGAGGGGGGAGAGAGAGAGAGAGAGAGAGAGAGAGAGAGAGAGAGAGAGAGACCAGCAGGACAAAGATGTTGGAGACATTCCTGAATTTGGAAGGCAAGACAAAAGACTGGAAGCCGGATGAGGGCCGTCTGATCCACCTAACCCAGTTCATTATTCCATTCCTTCATTTATTATTTACTTCATTCCTGGTATTTCTACGCCGCTCGGCTGCAAACTAGCTCCAAGAAAAATACAGCAGAAGAAGTTTAAAACATCAAAACAGTGACAATATTACTAATCAGCAAAGACAGATCATTGATCTCAGCAAGGGCTGCTTGCCAGAAAGAAGAGCTGGAATACATTAACCACGTATAGCTGAATTAATTATTAAGTTATGTATCAAGTCTACAAAGGCCAGGATGGCATCACTGGCCTCTAATGCTGATCTTTATGTAACGCCCTTGCATAAGGACTACGTGTTGCTTGATGCTGGGCTGTTCTCAGGATGAACCTGCTTGTGAAGATGGCGTGAGATCCATTCAAAGCAAGTCCAAAGGCAGAAAATGTTTTGTTCAGGAAGATTTCTCTAGACTACATAGAGCAGTGATGGCAAAACGTTTAGAGACCGAGTGCCCAAAAACTGGCCCTGCCTCTGCTCCACCCCCCTGCCCCACCCCCACCTGCCCGCAGGGCCACTCATCGCCTCCAGGGCCCGCCGCAAATCACCCAGGTAGCCCAGCAGCGCCATGGCAGCCACGCCCTCTCCCCGCGCCCTGCAGCATCAACTGTGCGCGATGGGGCGTAAGGGCAGAGTCTTGTCTACACTGCCTGGCTGCCATGTCCTTGGCTGCGCTGCTCCGCGTGGGCCATGCTTGATGACTCTCCTCCAGGGGGGCTGCTGGTGAGGGGGTCATGGGGGGAGGCAAGGCTGGGGCAACGGCACGTGTGCCCACAGAAAGGGCTCCGAGTGCCGCCTCTGGCACCAGTGCCATAGTTTCACCACCACTGATCTAGAGAAAAGAAAGACTAGTGGCACCATGATAGCAATGTTCCAGTATTTGAGGGGCTGCCACGAAGAAGAGGAGGTCAACTTATTTCCACTTGTCCAGTTCTATTTGTATCTTATTATTATTATTATTATTTATTAAATTTCTATGCCGCCCTATTCCGGGAACTCAGGGCGGCTTACAGCATAAATAGAAATCCAATACAAACTAAATAGTACATTTATAAAAATAAATATATAAAAAGAAGAACCCCTAAATTAAGAACCATTCATTCAGCAAACATACACACAGACATACACTGGCTAGGGGCAAGATTTCAACCGCCCCAGGCCTGCCGGCAGAGATGGGTCTTTAGTAGTTTACGAAAGGCGGAGAGGGTGGGGGCGATACGGATCTCCGGGGGGAGTTGATTCCAGAGGGCCGGGGCCGCAACAGAAAAGGCCCTTCCCCTAGGCCCCGCCAGGCGACACTGTCTGGCCGACGGGACCTGGAGAAGGCCGACTCTGTGGGCCCTAACCGGTCGCTGGGTTTCGTGAGGCAGCAGGCGGTCTCGTAAGTAACCTGGTCCGATGCCATGTAGGGCTTTATAGGTCATAACCAACACTTTGAATTGCGTTCGGAGACCAATAGGCAGCCAATGCAGCTCACGGAGTGATGCTGAGATGTGGGCATTTCTGGGCAGGCCCAACACTGCTCGCGCGGCTGCATTCTGCATTACCTGAAGTCTCCGAACGTTTTTCAAAGGTAGCCCCATGTAGAGAGCATTGCAGTAGTCGAGCCTCGAGGTGATAAGGGCATGAGTGACTGTGAGCAGAGACTCCCGGTCCAAATAGGGCCGCAACTGGTGCACCAGGCGAACCTGGGCAAATGTCCTCCTCGCCACAGCCGAAAAATGATGTTCCAAGTTTAGCTGTGGATCGAGGAGGACGCCCAAGTTGCGGACCTTCTCCGAGGGGGTCAAAAGCTCCCCCCCCAGGCTGATGGACGGATAGATTGAATTATCTTTGGGAGGCAGAACCCATAGCCACTCCGTCTTGTCGGGGTTGAGTTTGAGCCTGTTGGCACCCATCCAAACCCTAACAGCCTCCAGACATCGGCACATCACTTCCGCTGCTTCACTGAAATGACACGGGGTGGAGATGTAAAGCTGGGTATCATCAGCATACTGATGATATCTCACCCCGTGTTGTCGGATGATCTCACCCAGTGGTTCCACAACACCTCATAATTATTTTTATATAATTTCCCGTTAGCAGCTTCAATCTCGACTCCTAAGTATTTAACTTTCTTAACTATTTCACCAAAGCACCAGAAAGCAAGACAAGAAACAACGGATGGAAACTAATCAAGGAGTGAAGCAACCTGCAATTAAGGAGAAACTTCCTAACAGTGAGGACAATTAACCAGTGGAACTGCTTGCCTCCAGAAGTTGTGGGTGCTTCATCACTGGAGGTTTTCAAGAAGAGACTGGACAGCCGCTTGCCTGAAATGATATAGGATCTCCTGCTTGAGCAGGGGGCTGGACTAGAAGACCTCCAAGGTCACTTCTAGCTCTATTCTGATTCTGATTCCTTTGGACATTTAGGGCTTGAAATTCTCTTGTTACTGTAGTAGTAGCTATTACAGGTAATCCTCGACTTACAACCACAATTGGCCCCACAATTTCCATTGCTAAGCAAGATAGATATTAAGCGAATTCTGCCTCATTTTACGACCTTTCTTGCGGCAGTTGTGAAGTGAAATCACTGCAATTGTTAAGTTAGTATCATAATGGTTGAATGAATCTGGCTTCCCCCCCCCCAGAAGGTTGCAAAAGGGGATCAGATGACCCTGGGACTGTACAACCGTCATCATTATTTGCCAAGGGTCTGAACTTTGATCACATGACTGTGGGGAAGCAGGATCCAATCTGGTTTGGTCACCTGGACCAGAGTTTTACTCTTCCAAGTTTTTGAATTCATGCTGGAGCCGATCCTCAGGTTGGTTTCCCAGCACCCATTCTGATAGACCAGGGGTAGCCACTTGTCTGAAATGGTATAGTATCTCCTGCTTGAGCAGGGGGTTGGAGGAGAAGACCTCTAAAGTCCCTTCCAGCTCTATTCTGATTGATTGATTGATTGATTGATTGATTTCAGATTATGCAACATGTGGGAAGTATGTAGCATACGGGTTTCAGTGGCCCAGTTTGGCTGCCAGTTAGGTGTCTCTTTCCCATTTTTGGACCTTGGATAAGTTTTTCTCCCTCTGGGTCTACACTGCCCTTCTCTCGTGGAAGTCACGCTTGGACCCTACTTCTCCCTTCCTCACCAGGAACTGACAACTACTTTGCAAACTTAACTTCTCTCTCTTCAGCTTTTCACTTCAGACAAATGAAGAACTGGATGTCTGCTCAGAGGAGACCCTTCTGAAGGAAGATGAATTAGCAGTGGGATTCCTACTATTGATGCTTCCCATCGTACGGCATTTAATGTACAGGATCCGCCCTTTCTCTAGCATCTGCAGGATGCATTAAAACTTTTGTGGACAGGCAGGAAAAAAATATCCCTGTGTTGTTTGAAATAGAATCCGAAGCATTGCACGGACTTCTGAACAGGCTGAGCATCTTGCTGGTTTCTATTGTAGTTGGAAAAATCTCTCCAAAGCTTTTGAGCCGTACTTGGAGGCAAGGAGTTCCACGGGATTAAGAGCTTCTGTCTTGTAGTAGACCATCTCTGACCCTTGTCAAACACAAAGACGGTCAGCGTCCTTGTATGACTTTTGTTGTGATGCTACTCATGGAATATTCCGGAACTTACAAAACCTGGGACAGGGATTCCTTGGGAAGACAGCAGCTGGGGAGGGGGCCAACGACTAAAAAAACCCACAGATTTTAAGACAGAATTGTTTTTGTTAGGCATAATTGTAGGAAACTATGAGAAAGAGTGTCTATATCTAATTTTACATGTAGCAACGGCAGCAAGAGTTGTATTCGCTCAACATTGGGAAAGTGTAGATTTACCAACAGAGGTAAGAGTTAATTAAAAAAAAATTAGATTGTGCAGAAATGGATAGATACACATTGAAAATGAAAGAGCAAGAAGATTCAGTATATTTTGGAACATGGGATACCTTTTATCAATGGCTAGAAAAACAAGGTAGAGAGAAAGGAATCTAACATGTATTAGTAAGATAAATATTGGAATCCAGACAATATGTTGCTGATAAAATATTAAGCACTTGTGATTATTATTATTATATATATATATCCCACGTAAAATTGGAAGTGTCTTGGCGACACTTGAAAGAGAGCTACGATCACACATTGCTCCTAGAAGCACGAAGCCGAAAGCACCAGCCTGAAGATGACGAATGGGACTTCGTCGAAACGTCGCCAAGACACTTCCAATTTTACACAATATACATACAAAAAAGACTTCTTAGCAAAACAACATCTGACACCCTCCCTACCCCCCCATTATCTTTGGAGTGCTACCTTTCTGCCACATTCTTCGCTGTTTGCAGAAACCGTGCATGATCACTCTCTTTCAAGATGTGTTCAGCTTGGTTGATGAGGACAGTGGACCGTTCCAGGCACTGCCGGCAGTTGGCTACCTGCTGGGCTAGCTTCCTCAGCTTCATCACCTTGGGGAAGAAAAACAGAGGATGCTACAACAACAACCGGAATCTCATTAGCAGGCATCATGTTTGGAGGAAACAGCAAGGTGTCTAAGGCATCCCTTTAAAATTAAGGGACAGGGGAGAGAAGTAGAAAATGAGCTAGCAGATGAAAGAAAGTTGATGGGGATCCAGATCCTGCAGGGTGATCTCGCTGCCAGATTGATTCTGGGAAAGGAGGCATTGTAACAATTATAGGCAGGGAGAGATCTTCTCAGTGGGGGACCAGACTTTCAGACTGCACGTACTTAGTAGCTCATGGAATCATTAGCAGCTTCCATAAATGAATTTGTGAAAACATTTCCACTCTCTGGTCCATCCCTCTGACAGGATTAGCTAGACCCAGAAACAGAAATTCTAGTGTTTTGTTTTGTTTTAAACTCCTAGCATTCTCTCAGTTCCAAATTTTGCTTCAGAGGGACAAAGGGAATTTTAAAGAAATACTCATGGATGGCATATGGTTTTCTTGCACTAATTTGACGATAAAGCAACTCAGGAGTAGATGTGACTATCCTTATTTTCACTGAACATTCTGCAAGTCACTACATTTCTTTTACTTTCCATGGCCAATAAATTGGATGGATGAATGGATGAATGGATGGGTGGGTGGGTGGGTAGGTGGGTAGGTGGGTAGATGGGTAGGTGGGTAGATGGGTAGGTAGGTAGGTAGGTAGGTAGGTAGATAGATAGATAGATAGATAGTTTCTATAGCTTCCAAAGGAAAACATCCAGAGGAAGCACAATAAAAGGGAAGAATCTCATCCTTGAAAAATGGGAGAATTTTTCTTCCTCTTGGAGGAATTCAGGGAAGCTGTCCACCTAATCTCTGGAGAGCATCAACCAATCTCTTGTGTCTTGCTGTAGCTTTAACTTGTTACACCTCTCTCCTTCATTTCTGCTATCTTTCAGCTCTTTCTAAATACAAGTGAACATGTAAAGAAGGTCCCTAGGAACTGAGTCTTGGTGCCTCCTGGTGGTCAATGTCACCAAGACTGGATATCTTTTCGTTATTCCAGTTTTATTCTACTTGGTGTTTGGTTGAAAAGTGCTGAATACATTGAATTAGAATGGGGAGGGGGACATCAGATATCTGATCCAAATTCCTCCTTTGTTGACCTTAGAGATCATCTAGTCTTCAAACAGAAGACCCTATACCATTCCAGACAAATGGCTGTCCAGTCTCTTCTTAAAAACCACCAGTGATGGATCACCCATAACTTCTGGATGTTCCACTGATTAATTGTTCTCACTGTCAGGAAATTTCTTTTTATTTCTAGCTTGCTTCTCTCCTTGATGAGTTGATAAATGACTAGAGGTCACCTCATGTTCCCCAGTTGGAAAGAAAGCCAGGTTTAATAGTTAAGGCAGGTTTGCAAAAATAAAAATAAAAATGCAAACATGAAGGCATATGCTAATCACCAACCATCTTTTTTAGGCTTTTCTTTCTCTTGGAGGAAGCTGAGGAAGCTGCGAAAAGCAACAAAGATGATTAGGGGGCTGGAGGCTAAAACATACAAAGAACGGTTGCAGGAATTGGGCATGTCTAGTTTAATGAAAAGAAGGACTAGGCAGGAGGAGACATGGTAGCAGTATTCCAATATTTGAGGGGCTCCTACAAAGATGAAGGGGTCAAACTATTTTCCAAAGCACCAAAAGACAAGACAAGAAATAATGGTTGGAAGCCAACCGAGGAGAGAACTAGCCTAGAATTAAGGAGAAATTTCCTAATGGTGAGAATAATTAATCAGTGGGATGGCTTACCTCCAGAAGTAGTGGGTGCTCCATCCCTGGAGGCTTTCAAAAAGAGACTGGACAACCATTTGTCTGGAATTATATGGGGTCTCCTGCTCGAGCAGGGGGTTGGGCTAGATGACCTCCACATTCCCTTCCAACTCTATTATTCTATGTACTATGGCTCCTCCAGAGTCCCTGGAGCTCAAAGGAAGAACGAGGAGCATTTCGCATTACTTTGCCACCATTATTACGAAGACTGCATAATGACATTGTTTTATCCCCTCTCTAGTGCAATGTGAATAAAAAGGGTTACGTGTGGAAAGTTGTTGTTTCATCCCAGCTGCCTCTTCCAGGGAGACACACCTTGCATACCTAGCTCCACCCTAGGATTACTGGATTATTTCTATGCTTTGCAGAGAACAGGAAAACATGACAGCAACTCTCCAAACACTTCCTTGTCAGCTTCTAAATCTGAGCTGAAGTAGCTGCCAAGGGCAGGCTGTCAATCTGAGCCCCTCTCTGACAAGTGACAGGAAACTAGAAGAGACCCACGCCCACGGCTGAAAAGTGGCAGCATCTTTCTCTGTGGGTGCCTGCCACTTCTGTCAAAGAAGGTGTGATTAACCCTTGCCCCAATGGCAGCCTCAACTCCATTCCTACGTCGCCTGGAACCTTTACTTTTGCTCTGCTCAAGCTCTTATGTGGTTGTTGTTGTTTTTTATTTATTTGTTTGTTTTTGCTGGGTTTTGTTTTTTATACCCTTGCATCTCTTTCTCTCTCTCTCTCTCTCTCTCTCTCTCTCTCTCTCTCTCTCTCTCTCTCTCTCTCTCTCTCTCTCTCTCTCTCTCCCCCTATCTCCAGCTCCAATACCTGTTTTCTTTCTACATGAGGCTCCCACCTACTCCCACCTTAAAGTTCCCTCCAGCAAAAAAAGGTTTCTTGGTTACACGCGAAGAACTGTCACTGAGAAAATCAGAGCTGAGGTAGGAAAGAACGCATCCCCTATTTGTGGCAAGGCAGAAATAGAATAAATTTTTAAAAAGCCGTCAGCTATATTGTCACAATACCATTAATGAGAGGGAAAATAAAACGCAGGGAAAGTTATCAAAGATAAAACGGCAAACATTCAAAGAAAGCAGCACCAAATATGATGGCAAGCCTATCTTAACACCGCCTTGTTCCAGTTTTTAGCCAAGGGAAAAAAGATGTAAGAATAGACAGAATAACAAGAGTTGGAAGGGACCTTGGAGGTCATCTAGTCCAACCCCTTGCCTAGGTAGGAAACCCTATACCATTTCAGACAAATAGTTGTCCAATCTCCTCTTTAAAACTTTCGGATTTGGGGCAAGTTGTTCCACTGATTAATTGTTCTAACAGTCTTGAAATTTCTTCTTAGTTCTAGGTTGCTTCTCTCCTTGGTTAGTTTCCATCCGTTGCTTCTTGTCCTGCCTTCAGGCGCTTTGGAGAATAGCTTGACTCCCTCTTCTTTGGGGCAGCCCCTGAGATATTGGAAGACTGCTATCATGTCACCCCCTCATCTTCCTTTTCATTATACTAGACATACCTAATTACAAATTACAAATGCCCAAATTTGGGTTTTCATTTTTTAAAAAAGTCATCTGATGGAAACCATCAGCTGTAGTCATCTTATAAGGCAAGAAGATTGCCTCCAGAAGTTGAGGATGCTCCAACACGGAAGGTTTTTAAGAAGAGATTGGACAACCATTTGTCTGACATGGTATAGGGTCCCCTGCTTGAGCAGGGGGTTGGACTAGATGACCTTCAAGGTCCCTTCCAAATCTCTTATTCTGTATTTTGGAGGTAATTCACTCCATCCAATAAAGATTTACAAAGCCAACCCTTGGAAACTTTAAGTAAGCTTTCAGAATAACACTTCCAGGGTAGAATTGCCAAATATGTATCACAACTGAGCATTTTAAACCTCAAATTTGCTTCTTGATCTTTGCAGGGCCCATCTCCAAAAATAACCCCATGTCAAATGATCAACTACTCCCCCGTTATGGGAGATGTTATAGAGGAGCACAGTTTCCCCAATCAAGGAGTACAAAGCAGAGATCCACCCTCCAAAACTATATCTTCTAAGATACAAGTGGAAGATATTTAGATGTGGTTATCTCTCTTAGACGGGTGGAAATTATGACATTTGGACTCCAGAATCTTTATCTGGGATCGATAAATAATTCTGTTATTCTGTTCTATCTGTGGAGATCCTCAATCATCCAAGTCATGGTTGTCCCAAAGGTGCTTTTTCCAAAAGACACCTGGATTTTCTTTTTTTTTCTTTGAAAACATTTCACTTCTCACCCAAGAAACGTCAAGAAGAAAAAAAAAATACAAGAAAGTCCAGCTGCCTTTTGGAAAAGCACCTTTGGGACATATGGCAAGTATACTGTAACAAGAATAGGGCAGTCTTTTGATTCCCTGGGGTTAATCTTACCGGAGTCCCTGAGCTGTCTAGAGAGAAACAAGCATTGGCCAATTCCAAGCTCTGATGAACAAGCAAACATCCTCTTCTCCCAGCATAATGCTTGAAATCTTCTCTTTCAGATTGAAAGAGTGAGGTGAAAAGTCTTGGGCCAGGCTGAGGAAAGACACGTCTTGTGATGGAATTGTACATTTACAGCCAGTGACAATTTAATTGATGTCAGATGTTGTGCTCCAGTCTGGGTTACTCCTGCTATCTTGTCACAGTTGGCCAAACATAACTAATAAAAAGAAGCATTGGCCAGGGGCATTGTGTTGCTGTTTAATCCAACAAGGTGTTGGAACCAAATTTGATTTCAAGAGCAACGGGAGTTTCTATAATTGCCCAGTGTTGGAAGCTCCAGAATAAAGAAAGAACAAGAAAAAATTGACAATGTCCCCAAAGGCGGTTTACTACTGCCTGAGCAGACAGCAAAGACAAAATCCAGCAGAAAATAAGCAAAAATGGTGGAGGATTTCTAACCAACAAAGAGGGGGAAAATTGCTTTGTGGATGAAGGCCTCCAGTTCAATCTTTGAACTCTTCACTACCAAAATAAGGGGTCTGAAAGGAAGTGATTAAACAGGTCTAGAGAACTTTTGTGAGTTAGGGAGTCATGGACCTCAATAAGGACTCACCATACTCCTTCTCCATTAGAATTTAGCATTCTAAAAAGCTTCTTTTCATTTTAAATCTGAAGGATGCTTGTTGCAAAGTCAGACTAACCTACTGGGCCAGTTTCTGGCATCACGTTTATTTACAAGAATGCTTTTGGGTCTTGAGTAAGCTCTAGATGCATTTTGAACAAGTAAACATTCTGGGTGCCTACATGCCTTAAAATGGGTCCATAACAATCGACACAAGTTGGCAGGAGTAATGCAGAACATTCTAGGGGCCTGAAGGAAGAACTTCCTTCAACTGGTCCTCTAGTAAATCAGTGTTTTATGGCTTGCTATACCCATCAAGACAGTTGTCTTGTGAATGGGCAATCTTCACATGATGCCATTACGGGACAGATATTTTAAAAATGTTAAATGTGCCTCCAGACCAAAGAAATTGAGGTCCCCCTGGAGTTCATGGACAAGCAATCCAACCAGGTACAAGAATAACACTTGTATTCTTGGAACAGTTGACTCTTCTGGCATAAAATGGGCTTTGCTCTCCTAAGAAATGATCTTCTCTTGGATATCTTCCGGGTTTCTTCAACTGGAAATTTAACTACAAGGCAGCTGTGCAGAACAAATAGCAGCTTCCTTTCTTCCACCCTGCCAAAATCTGCCAATCTTTCTCCACTCACCTTCTTTCTTCATTACTGGAAAATGTCACAGCCAATACTATGCAAAAAGAAGGTGCTCATTCCAGCAAACAGCAGGCAGACCAGGCTTCAAACAGCTGTTTGCACAAGGAAATGACTCTCCTGCTGAGATTTAATGGGTTGATTTGATGGATGGTTCATTTATGCCCAAACTCATCAAGAAGATGATCCGGAGATAGAAAAGGTGGGGGGGAGAGTCAGAAGGAGAGGGAGCTACCACAACCTGGTGAGAGGAGCATGGTAAAATGTCAAGCAGATTTTAATCGATCTCCAACACCTTAAAAATGCTTCCTCCTTTGAGAAGGAGGGCCTCAAGGAAGCGTCCTGCATTATCCTGATCAAGGAGAGAAACAACCTAGAACTAAGCAAAAATTTCCTGAGAGTTAGAACAATTAATCAGTGGAACAACTTGCCTCCAGAGGTTGTGGGTGCTCCATCACTGGAGACTTTTAAGAGGAGTCTGGACAACCATTTGTCTGAAATGATATATAGGCTCTCCTGTTTGAGCAGGGGGCTGGACTAGGTGACTTCCAAGCTCCCTCCCAACTCTGTTATTCTGTTGTGTTCTGAGAAATGTCAGATTTCACAAACCAAAGTATTTGACATCTCAAACCAAAGATCTATTACTGCTATTGAAATCAGAACAAAACACTTTGCCCCCCAGCTGTCAAGTTTCCCTCGTTTCCCCCACCCTTGATACCAAATCTAAGAGGGCAGAAACACTGCCCAGACATTTTCAGAAATCCAAAGCTTTGACCTGAGAACACACAAAATCCTCTTGCTAAAAATATTCTCCACCAATGGGGAAAAACCAATCCTGAAATCATCATCGCTAGCTGTCTTTTTCTTGTTTACTTTTGGGGAGGTGAGCAGTTAATATGATTCGTGTTAGCTTTGTCAGTCATGCAATGCCTTCTGGCATTGGGGTCACTCTTCTGCTGGTCTTCTACCTTCTAAGATTCTAAGGAATCATTTTAATTTCAAGCATGTCTTGGGAATTTCAACCAATCGAAGCTGGGCAAGGATCATACCTTGCAGGAGCCCATCCAGGAGCAGCTGCAACTCATGGCACAGAAGTAACAGTCACCTGGACACATTTCCCTGTCTGATTCACAAGGCAGAGAACTTGTTATACCCACATAACAAACATCTTTTTTTCATTCAAAAACTGACAGTCTCGGCACACTGTGCCATTACTGTCAGGCCAACTTGATGTGATCACTGAGGGAGCTGCTAATTTTTCTCTGATGACTAAGTTCATGAATATTAAATTGGTAGTTTATGAACCGTTCATGAATATTAAGTTGATAATGGTGTACTTGTTTAGGGAATATATTTCTGTGGTGGCTGGTTTGGGGAATCTGACCATAACAATCATACTTATTGTTATTAAGTATTAAGAGCTGTGGTGGCACAGTGGTTAGAAGGCAGTATTGCAGGTTAACTCTGCTCATTGCCAGGAGTTCGATCCTGACTGGCTCAAGGTTGACTCAGCCTTCCATCCTTCCGAGGTCGGTAAAATGAGGACCCAGATTGTTGGGGGCAAGAAGCTGATTCTATAAACCACTTAGAGAGGGCTGTAAAGCACTGTGAAGGGGTATATAAGTCTAGGTGCTATTGCTATTGCTATTATAGCTGTATTTTGCAGTGGAAACCAAACAGTTGGACAACGGAAGAGTTGATCTTCTGGAAAGTAGTCTATAAACTCATAAAGGAAGCTGGCTTGCCAACCAAATAGGGCGCTGAGGTTCTATCACACCAAGAGAACAGCTGCCCTAAAGAGAAACACTCAGAAATAAAGTGGGCTTTGCACTCAATCAGCAGCTTCTGTTAACCATTCCAACTCCACTCCCGTCTCCTAGCAGCATCGCTGTCCTACCTTCGTCTCTTTGATCTTCACAGCGATCACTTGCTTGCGCTGGCGGATGATGTCCACTAACTTATCGCATTCCTCCATCAGTTTGGCCTCATGCATGGCTGTGTTTACCTAAACAGGAGAGAAAATGGAGGGGAAGGAGGAACCGGTAACAATGGAGCAGAGTGAGGACTATGTATGTCCTGTCTATAGCAAATGCTATAAGAGTTTGGTCTAGTGGTTAAGCCAGTAGGCTAGAATTTGGGAGACTGTGAGTTCTAGTCCCACCTTAGGCATGAAAGACAACTCTCTGACTTGGGGCTAATCACTAGGAGACTATGAGTTCTAGCCCCGCCTTAGCCATGAAAACCAGCTGGGTGACTTTGGGCCAGTCACCAGGAGACAGAGAGTTCTAGTCTCACTTTAGGCATGAAAGCCAACTCTCTGACTTTGGGCCAATCACCAGAAGTCTGTGAGTGGAACGGCTTGCCTTCAGAAGTTGTGGATGCTCCAACACTGGAGGCTTTTAAGAAGAGATTGGCCAGCTATCTCAGGAGTGAAAGCCATGTGGGTGACTTTGTGCCAGTCACTCTCTCTCAGCCAAACCCACCTCACAAGATTGTCGTGGGGGAAAAGAGGAGGAGGAAGGAATGTTACGTGTGTTTGCTGCCTTGAGTTACTTATAAACAGTCATAAAGGTGGAATAAAAAAGTGTTGCACACCAGAAGAGGTTATCATGGCTGGGCTGGAAACCAGTGGCCTTCCTGATATTGTGGGCTTACATCTCTCCTCATCCCTCACAGCTGGATGATGAGAGATGAAGCTCAGCAACATCTGGAGAGTCACAGATTCCAGAAACCTTTGAAGAATGTCCAGAGACTGCAAGTAGTCCAGAATGCAGCCGCGCGAGCTGTCTTGGGTCTCCCAAGACATGCTCATATCACTCCAGCTCTCCGTGAGCTGCACTACCGGTAGCTACCAATTGGTCTCCGAACACAATTCAAAGTGTTGGTTATGACCTATAAAGCCCTTTATGGCAACGGACCAGGATACTTGCGGGACCGTCTTCTGCCTCATGAATCCCAGCAACCGGTTAGGGCACATAGGGTTGGCCTCCTATGGGTCCCGTCTGTTAGGCAATGTCATCTGGCGGGGCCCAGGGCCAGGGCCTTCTCTGTTGCTGCCCCAACCCTCTGGAACCAGCTTCCCTCAGAGGTTCATACTGCTTCCTCCCTCCTAGCAAGACATACTTATGCCGACAGGCTTGGGGCGTATGAGCTGTGCTCTGCCCCTGGGCCTAGGAATGTCCCTCCATCAGCGAATGTGAGTTGACTGAGCTTGTATGTTGTATGAATGTGATTAATTTTATTGTTATAATTTTATTGCATTGTTTGTAAGCCGCCCTGGGTCCTAGGAGAAGGATGGCATATAAGTTCGAGAAATAAATAAATAAAACCTCTAGAATAGACACCTGCCATCTGGAGCAAGGGAGAGACATCATGTTTTCATCTGCCATGTGTTTTCCCAAACAAAACTATACCACTATTCCAACTATATCTGTGGGGTAGCAGGGCAGATTCTGAGAATTAAACCAGCCCTTGGGAAAAGGGACAAGCATCACCTCCTTCCCTGTAGCTTGCCTGCTCTCCCTGCTGCCTCCTGAGACTACTTTTCATTTTGAAAAATGGTGCTCTCTTACCAAATGCACACCACGCATTCCTGCCTCGTATGAAATTTCCCCACAGTGATTATCTCTCACTGGTCTACTCATCAAAAGCCAAGCATCGGCTGGGTGGAAAACAGAAGACACAAAAAGCTTTTCTGTAAAGTTTAAGAAGACGGCTTTGGGATTATGGGCCCATATATGTGCTTGTGGTTTCAGTCCACCTCATGGTGAATTCCTCAGAGTTATCCAAATACGCATCAGTGCCTGTCTTCAGAGTTGCAGATTATTGAAACATGCTCAGAGCAAGTGCGTTCATTCTTATCTTACCAATTTTATGGGGCGGGGAAGGGTAGCAAATTTGGCTTCCATCCTATATTGTGTCCTGACGACATAAAATGTAAAGGTTTCCCATGTCCAGTCGTGTCCGATTCTAGGGGGTAATGCTCATCGTAGTTTCTTAGCCAAGGGAACCAGTGTTGTCCGAAGACACTTCTGTGGGTCATGTGGCCAGTATGAGTGTATGCCAAGGCATGTGGAATGCTGTTACTTTCCCACTGAAGTGGTACCTATTTATCTATTTGCATTTGCATGTTTCCGAACTGCCAGGTGGGCAGGAGCTGA
Source organism: Bothrops alternatus (assembly GCA_034064705.1). NCBI lineage: Eukaryota > Metazoa > Chordata > Lepidosauria > Squamata > Viperidae > Bothrops > Bothrops alternatus. The sequence continues at coordinate 345,765 of JARGCV010000279.1, read as the reverse complement.
GGCAGGAACGGGAGCTCACCCCACCCTGTGGTGCTCAGGTCTCAAACCCAGGCTGTCAGCTTTCCAGCTCACAAGCTCAGTGTCTTTAACCAAAAACAAAACCAAAAATGGCTGCATACATTCACCCCAGTTCCCCTTTCAAACATCACAAACATCACGTAGAATGGAAGAGCTCTGTGTTTCCACCATGTGCAAGTTGGTTTGTTTAAATATGGCCATGCTAGTCTTTCCTGGCATCTGCAAGTCATTTGAAGCCAACGGATGGAAGGATGTTTAACCCAGGAGACATTTTTCTCCATGAGTCATTGGCAGCACATGCCATGTCATTAAAAATGGGCACCTTTAATCTGCTCATTTTTTCCCCCTAATACAAAAAGGCAGCCTCTGGGGAGGAAGGAAATAACCGTGAAGATCAGAGGAGAAAAAAAGAGGCAGTTATATCTCTTTTCACAGGGGTTCTGACAAAATTAGAGAATGCTAACATTTAGAAAATGTTAACGTTTTGCATTGCAGGAAATCCTCCTATACGCTGCACAATTAATTCCTCAGGAAAGGGGGGGAAGCAAATAGTTGAGGGGGGAAATTACATATTTGGACCGGGAGTCTCTTCTCACAGTCACTCATGCCCTTATCACCTCGAGGCTCGACTACTGCAATGCTCTCTACATGGGGCTACCTTTGAAAAACGTTCGGAGACTTCAGGTAATGCAGAATGCAGCCGCGCGAGCAGTATTGGGCCTACCTAGAAATGCCCATATTTCAACATCACTGCGCAAGCTGCATTGGCTGCCAATTGGTCTCCGAACGCAACTCAAAGTGTTGGTTATGACCTATAAAGCCCTACATGGCATCGGACCAGGTTACTTGCGGGACCGTCTGCTGCCCCATGAAACCCAGTGACCGGTTAGGGCCCACAGAGTCGGCCTTCTCCAGGTCCCGTCAGCCAGACAGTGTCACCTGGCGGGGCCTAGGGGAAGAGTCTTCTCTGTTGCGGCCCTGGCCCTCTGGAATCAACTCCCCCCAGAGATCCGTATTGCCCCCACCCTCTCCGCCTTTCGCAAATTATTTTTTTTTAAAGCTTTTCTTTGCATATCACCGTAGAGGCACATTTTAAAGAAACAGGGAACCATTGGAAGTAAAAGTCAGATGCGTTGCGCCTTTCGCAAATTATTGAAGACCCATCTTTGCCGGCAGGCCTGGGGCAGCTAACACCTTGCCCCAGCCAGTGTATGTATGTTTGCATGTCTGTTTTGGGTGATTGGTTTTTAATTAACGGGTTTTTTACAATGTATTTTAATTTTAGATTTCTTCTTGTTGTATCCATGTTGTGAGCCGCCCTGAGTTTTTGGAATAGGGCGGCATAGAAATCTAAATAATAAATAAATAAAATAAATAAATAAATATTAACTCTTCAACTCTGCTATTGCTGAGACTTTTTCTCCAAAGGCCAGTAGAGTTTCAGAATTTCTGGCTTTGCTAAGAGGGCGTGATCGGTCTAAGGGATCCAGGCAGAGAAGAAGTGATGGTGGGGTGTCTCTTTAATATTAAAACCCTTTCCTGCTGCATCGTTTGCTCTTTTTCTTCGAAGACTGGCTAGATGGAAGCTCACTAAAATGGAGGGGGAAAAATGCATTTTCTTCAGTTGTGCTAGAAGGGGCAATTGACAGAGCTTAAAACTTGTAAATGAAGTGGAAAACTGCAACCCCGAAGGGAGATTTCTGAAGATTCCCAATTGAAAAGAAAATTGCAAATCCCATTTGACGCAACCATTACGGGGTTCCGGGTCTAACCAGAGGCATCTGGTGTGGGAGGAGGAAAGGGGAAAGTAAGAGATTGGTGTGGAGAAGGAAAGGAGGTCTATGAATGCATGCACTTTGAATGAAAAACAAAACAAAACTGAAGCACAGGAATTGCTGAGTACAGGAGAATGAAAGAGCAGCCCTGCTGGATATTTAGCAGGCAGTCTGTGGAGATCTATACAGAATATGGGATTGGGGTTCTAACCTTGTCTCAAAAGGGGGGGTGCAATGGTTCATCAGTTAAAGATGCTGAGCTTGTCATCTGGAAAAATGACAGCCCGGGTTTGAGACCCAAGCACCATGCAGTGGGGTGAGCTCCTGTTCCTGCCTCAGCTATCCAAGGGATTGATAAATGTCTGGGGGTCAAAAGAGGGTCAGTAAATGTCTGCGGGTCAACCAAAACAGACTGAACCTGGAGCAGCACGGTGATTTAAAACTAAAACTCAAATATTACCTATTTAGGTCATTACTATCTATTTATTATTACTATTATGATTTATTGCATAATCAGCCAGATATTTAGATTCGATTTGGCATTTTTGTGCCCACTTATTGAGTCCTTCCCAAGAACTTGGGATAGGCAGATGTTGTTTGATGTTGTTAAAAGAATTGTCGCAGGATGTAAGCTCTTCCAAGTAAAGCTGCCTTTTGCAACTGACTGATGGCGATTTGGTCAATGCCGATAGTGTTCAAGTGGTGCTCCAGATGTTTTGGGATTGCACTGAGGGTGCCTATCACTATTGGTACTATCTTTGCTTTTTTTTTCTCTCCACAGCTGTTCTATTTGCAAGGTCTTCGTATTTTGTGTTTTTCTCCAGTTCTTTCTCCTAGCCATAGTACTATTCATGTAAGTGATATTCGTGAAATTATTCATGAAGGGGTCGATAAGCGAAAGAGTTTGGGGGCCCCATTCAAACAGCTGCAACTAAATAACTCATCTTCACAAATAAGTAAAGTTGCTGTCCGGTATACAGTTTTCATTACCCAGATCAGCTTCTGTTGAATAACTCAAGATTTAAGAGCAGGTCCCAAGGGATTACAGCAGAGGTCATGGCAATGTTGCTTAAGCTCGGATAGGATAGGTACATGCAGATGTGTGTGTGCGTCTCTGTCTATATGTGTTAGCTAAGGAGCCTACAAAGCAATCAATCTATCTTGCCCTACTGAAAGAATAAATTTCAAGGAGTCTGAAGAGATGCCTGCTTTGATCTAAGAATCTCAGTCGAGAGACGAACTTCCATTACCAATAATAATGTTTGGACAGAGAAGGCAACTTCAAGGCAAATATAGCTTTTCAACTTCAAAAGGAGAAGACTGTAAAAGCAACATCCACCCTAAGCATGACAAGTTGGCAGGTTCAGGGGTTTGCAAATCGGCAGTTAAATCCTAGCAACCAACTGCAATGTCTGCAGTTAAACTCTAGGAGCTCTCGAAGGGCAAGGAGGAGGAGAAGGAAGAGGAGGAGGAGGAGGAGGAGGAGGAGGAGGAGGAAGAAGAAGAAGAAGAAGAAGAAGAAGAAGAAGAAGAAGAAGAAGAAGAAGAAGAAGAAGAAGAAGAAGAAGAAGAAGAAGAAGAAGAAGAAGAAGAAGAAAAGGAGGAGGAGGAGGAGGAGGAAGAAGAAGAAGAAGAAGAAGGAGGAGGAGGAGGAGGAGGAGGAGAAGAAGAAGAAGAAGAAGAAGAAGAAGAAGAAGAAGAAGAAGAAGAAGAAGAAGAAGAAAAGGAGGAGGAGAAGGAGAAGAAGGAGGAGGAGGAGGAGGAGGAGGAGAAGGAGAAGAAGGAGGAGGATAAGGAGGAGGAGGAGGAGGAAGAAGAAGAAGAAGGAGGAGGAGGAGGAGGAGGAGGAGGAGGAGGAGGAGGAGGAGAAGAAGAAGAAGAAGAAGAAGAAGAAGAAGAAGAAAAGGAGGAGGAGAAGGAGAAGAAGGAGGAGGAGGAGGAGGAGGAGGAGAAGGAGAAGAAGGAGGAGGATAAGGAGGAGGAGGAAGAAGAAGAAGAAGAAGAAGAAGAAGAAGAAGAAGAAGAAGAAGAAGAAGAAGAAGAAGAAGAAGAAGAAGAAGAAGAAAAAAAGGAGGAGGAGAAGGAGAAGAAGGAGGAGGAGGAGGAGAAGGAGAAGAAGGAGGAGGATAAGGAGGAGGAGGAGGAGGAGGAGGAGGAAGAAGAAGAAGAAGAAGAAGAAGAAGAAGAAGAAGAAGAAGAAGAAGAAGAAGAAGAAGAAGAAGAAGAAGAAGAAGAAGAAGAAGAAGAAGAAGAAGAAGAAGAAGAAGAAGAAGAAGAAGAAGAAGAAGAAGAAGAAGAGAAAGCCAATGGCCGAGACAGCCGGGCACTGTCCCCATCATTGCTTGATAGTATCAACATCATACTTGTGGAAAGAGGGTGAAGATTTTCGGAACCAAAGGGCAAAATCCAGACTCTGTGTCTTTTACTGTTTTCATTCTCAACATTAGAAAGGTGCCTTGCTCAAGCCCTTCTCTATTAATCCAGCTCTGTCCACAGTCTTAAAGTCCGTGCCAAACGGCTGCGGGGGTGGGAAGCAGCAGCCCTTGGTACTTGCTAGTTTCAAGAATTTGTGTAGACACTTTTTTTTCCACGCTGTAATTAAAACCACAAAAATGCAGCAAGTGCAATCCAGCAGATGGAAATAGAATTCCCTCAAAGGCTGACCCAATTTCACTACTTCATCAAAAGACCATTTTCCTTCTGGCATTTTGAGGCATTGCCTCTTCTTGCTTCCTTTGCCTATATGTATACATATACATGTATACATATATATCATTAAAACCAACACAAGAAAGAGGTAGTCCAGTCCAGATAAAATTTGCAGAGACCTAGGTTTTTCTGCAAAAAAACTGTTTGAAAATGATCAGTGGTAAGGATTCTTTGGAAGAATTTTTACATATTATGTGTTTATATATTATACATATAAATATGATGACTGCAAATTGTATCTAGACCGGACTACCTTTTCCTTGTGTTGGTTTTAATTAGCACAGCATGCTACTTAATCAATGCCAATTGATCTCTATATACACCAAAAGAATTGCAATGAGTGGACCGTTGAGCGGGGGGGGGGGAGGATAAATGGATGGATAAAGAGATGGATGGGATGGATGGATGGATGGATGGATGGATGGATGGATGGATGGATAATTTGGGTGGGGGAAAGAGCAGAACACTCTAAATACCAAATTAGCCTGGGCAAGATCTAAAATCAAAAGGCAGGACAGATTTAAGGGATCTTGCCTGGTGTCAGTTGGACCAGTGGGACCTAGGAGACACTAAACAGATGATGACTCAATCCCAAGTAGTGCTTTTTCCTATCTGAACACTCTTGGTCTTCAGGCCCATTGGTGGGATTCAAATAGGTGAACAACCAGTTCTCTGTGTGGATGCCGCTTCCGGAAGTTCATTCTGGACCTGAGCAACAAAAAATTAGCTACCGGTTCTGCCGAAATGGTGAGAACCGGCTGAATCTCACCACTGTTCAGGCCTATCTGAATAAGCGAGGTCTTTTTAATCATGGGAGGGGGGAAGACACTCTGTGGGAGGGTTGCCTTTCTTCAAGAGTCAATGTCCCTCAACCTCATTAATGAGTAGGGGTCGTTCCAGGGAATGGAGCCTTCCTTGATTCTCAAACACACACACACCTTTTTCCACCTTCTCCACATTCCAGTTTCTCACTTCTCCTTTTCTGCCTCCCATGGGCAGAAATCCAGGATGCTTTTGGAGAGAGGACTTCACAGAACATCTGGGGACCAAAGAGCCATCCTTTTCGTTTCCAATAACTGCTTTCTTTGAAAATCCATACACACAAATACTACCCCAAAATATATTCTTTAAGAACATCAAACTCTTGATGGTGTAAGCCCTCACTGGGGTCACTTCCGCTCCTTTCTTTGGTGCCCTTGACCAAATCAAGTCTCTCCAGGAGAAAAGGTCTTTCAGAAAGGGCAGCTAAAAGCCAACAAGCAGTTAGAGCGAAGGACTTTTTCCCGTTGCCTTCACAGAGAGGTTGGGGAGGAAAGTGCACCTTTGATCCCTTTCATCTGCCATGCTTTTGATCAGGAAGCAGGGTGAGTAAAAGGAATGCGCCACTTTTGCTGGCATTTCATAGGCCAAGACCCCTGGATCTATGAAACTGGAGAGCTGATGCCTCCGCAAATGCAAGATTAACCTTGTGGAAAGGTCTGAAAGAAGAAGGTGAAATGGGGTGAAATGCATTCAGCTGGAGAATGGAGACACCAAGACATTTGAGGAGCAAATGGACCATTCTTTAGAAGGGAGGAAAGAGATTGTTGTGTTCTTGTTTTGCTTCGACTCAGCTTTAAACTAAAACCAAAAACCGCCATCTTTGTGTGTAGCTGTTCTACATGATGAGGATCCACCAGAATTATGGCTTGGAGCGTCTTCCACTATGGTATTCTCAAGATATCCAGGACAAGTCCCAAATAGCCAGGATTGGCGTTGATCACAATGGATTTTTTCTATTTTTTCTATCCTGCTCTATGGAGTAGAGAGTTGGTCTTTGACGGAAGGCCACCTGAAGAGACTAGAAGCATTTGAAATGTGAATTTACAGGCAGCTGTTACGCATAAGTTGGGTTGAAAAGATCAGAAATGAGGAGGTGATAAGCCGCCTGGGAAAGCCAAAGGAAATCATCAAAACAATTAAAAAATGAAAATTAGAATATTTCAGACATGTGATGCGACACCCAGAAAAATACGGCATACTCCATTTAATCCTCCAGGGAAAGATGGAAGGCAAACAAGGTCCAGGCAGAAGAAGAACATTGTGGCTTCAAAATCTAAGGAACTGGTTTGGACAAAACTCAGCAGCACTTTTTCGTGCGGCTGCTGATAAAAACAGGATCGCCAACATGATCGCCAATGTCCGATAAAAGATATGGCACAAGAAGAAGAAGACAATGGATGGATTCAAATCACTGTTCATTTGAGCTTCCTAGTATTCTGAGATAAATCCTTAACTCATCTTACAAAGCCATTTAAACCATCCTTGTTCTGTCAGGCCCAGCCCAAGAATGATACAGAACAATCTAGCCAAAGATAAGTTCTTTAAATGGTCGCACCAATAGACAGAATCTTGCCAGACTGAACCTACACTAAAGGTGAAGTTTTCCCTGTCCAGTTGTGTCTGACTCTAGGGCCCAGTGCTCATCTCCGTGTCTTAGCTGAGGGAGCCTGCATTGTCCAAAGACAATTTCTGTGGTAATGTGGCCACCAAAAGTGCATGGAACTCTGTTACCTTCCCTCCGATGTGATACCTATTCATCTACTCGCATTTGCATGCTTTCAAACTGCTAGGTAAGCAGGAACTGGAGCAGCTCACTCCATTGCAAGGAGCGCAGGTCTCAAACCTGGTCTGTCAGCTTTCCGGGTGACAAGAGCAGGGTCTTTAACCACTAAGCCATCCCACCTATACTAGTAGACCAAACCTATGCTACTCTTATCCTAATACCTGGAAGATTCTAGGGAGTGGCTCTTCTTACTCTCTTCCTCTGTCTCCTTTCCAGCTCTGGGCTATGCTGCCTCTTGCTTTGCCCCTTTCCCTCCTTCCTGGAAAATTGCCACTTCTCTTTATTCCATCACACTACTTCCCCCTTTCATAGACAGAATCCTCAGAGATTCCTTGTCTCCAGATATTTGGAGACTACAGCTCCTAGAATTGCCAGAAGCTTAAGACTTTTTGAGAGTTGTACTCCCAACTCATCTGGAGCTGGGCAAGGCTTGTTGTTAAATGAACGTCATCCAGGGCCTCTAAACATTCAGAGTATCATTTCAGGAAGCAGTAACTGCCTGATTTAACCAAGCTAGTAAATGAAGTGGCCTTTGGCAAGAACAGTACAACTTTTCAACCAAATTGACTTCTCTGAATATGGAACCAGCAGGTTGAACACAGTAGGGCTCCCCTGTGCATTTCTATAAAGCATGTTACTGCAATGGCACATGGACATCTTCTAGTCAATAGGTTCCAGGGGACAATATATTCTTCCGTGAACTTTAAACAGTATGCCTCTTCCTGACACTTCAGGCTGGGGCTGCTGATGTTTTTTCATTAATTTAGCTTTACTGCCTCCACTCTGGCCAGCTCAGGCCACACACTGGGGCCTTTTAATGGCTGAGAAGTAGGCGGCCAGTGGGCGGATGGAGGAGAAACAAGATCAATCTGCCTTCCACAATGAGTTGTTTGAAAATAAAATTGCTGCAAACAAAGATCAAATCCTTTCACCAGCAGAGAGATCAGCAGAGAGGGCATTTGCAGAAGAAAGGGGTGGGATAGCGCCCGGTTCAGTCGATGGAATATTTTCTCCCAAGGCAGCAACATCAGCAGTAGTGGATGGGGAGAACATTAGCTGGAATTCATATTACATTTCCGTATTCAACATCTCAAGTGCATCCAGAATGCTGCACCTGGAGATGGAATACTGCCATGATGATGATGATGATGATGGTGATGGTGATGGTGATGATGATGATGGTGATGTTAGCCATTCAGTCATGTCCAATTCTTTGGATGATTCTATGGGCCAGGTCTCTCCATATCTTCTGATCTTGCCTTCGATTTTCTTCCTGTCTGGCTTTTTAAAGGGCCAAACTGCCAATGTAATCTGCACTTTCTCCCCCATGTTAATTCTTCAACCAAGGCCATTTCTAACTTTATCATTAACCAACAAAATCCAGCCAATTGATAACTGGCAAACATCTTTTTTCCAGCCAATGAAACCCTGGAAACAATGATTCCATCTCATGGCTTTTAGGAATACTTTGTTGCCCACAGTCTTCTCTCTCATGGTTTTCTAGAGCTTCCTCCAAAGAGAAAGCACAATGGGAAAAGAGGGGGGGGGGGTCTTTGACCTTAACACTGGACTTCTACCCCTTCTTCCCTGCAGCTGAGTTAGAATGAGAATTGAAGTTGCAGGATCCAATCTGAGTCGGTACACCGGGACTAGAGGTTTATTCTTCCAAACGTCTCACTCTTTAGAATGTCCATACGCCCTGAACATGTATGAAGTCTGGAAGCTTGGAAGAATAAACCTGTAGTCCCAGTGACCAGCTCAGATTGGATCTTGCCACATTATCCTGAGACACGCATATCTGTTTTCATTCACAAGAATTAAAGTGTCTATGGGAAATAGGGCTGGAAAGGAATTGTATGAGAGAATGAGGCTGGGGGCAGGTAGATGACAAGGGGAGGCAGGTTCCCCTGAGAAATGGAAGCTGAACAACATATTGAATTGGTTTTCCACTGTCCTACGTCATGTTTTTTATTTCCATTATTAAAAAAAGAAGTGGCATCTTGTTCAAGGAACCACTTCTTAATTTAGTAACTGAACATCAATAAGCCATTAAGAAGAAACTAATTGCTGTGGCTTCTCCCTGGGCATTGCCTTGGTAAACAAAGCACTGAGATAATTCACTATTAATTGTTCTGCATTTGGAAGCAGTAAGGCAGGCTATTTCTGCCTTGCTGTTCCAATGCACTGAGTGAAATCTCCGTGATTAGGGTGACTCCGGTCTTCTTGCTTCAGAGAAAACGGGGGGGGGGGAAGCAGCATCTGGTTTTCAGAGAGTGAAAGGTGAGGATTGGGGGGGTGCATAGGAAATTCGAGGGGTGGAAAAGAAGGCAGCCTGGAGAGCACTAAATAGAAATGTTTGGTACCCTTGAAGGCCACAAAACTAGATACGCACGGTTAAATTTAGTTGGGTTGACAAAACATGGCTACTGTGCTCCTACATTTTGCTTTCCTTAAGTAGGTAAAACCATAGTATTGCCTAACATCGCATCATACTAAAAGTACACATGGTCAAACACGCACAACCCAATTAGCTCAGCTTGGCAGGTTGTATGAACCCAAGTAAAGACTTTCAAAAATACTTGGCCAGAGAAGAATCGTTGTCATCATCGTCATCATGGTCAATGATCAATATCATCTTCCTCCTCCTCCTTTCCCCCCCCATTTCCACACACACATACCACCTGCTCTCCCACCCCATCCAGACACAGAGTACCAGCACACCCTCACCGCCACCACAAACACGTACCTCCACCTGCTGACAGATCTGTATCAGTTTGGCCATCTGGTTTTCTAGCTCACTATTGCGTTTCACCAAGTTGGTGAGGTTCATCTCCAAAGTTTGCTGCCAGCATCGAAAGAAAAGGAGAGACAAAAGAAACAAAAAAAAAAAAACAAAGAATAAATATCAACAGGCCACAGAGACTGGATAAAGCTAGCCAAAGTTTCCTAAGCATTCAAAAGGCCAGGTCCACATGTGAAGGTTCAAAATGTATTGCTCAAGCCTATGTACCCGAATCTTCTTTTGACTAACCGTTTGCACCTGGGTAAAACTACATAGGCTCATCGGTGTTCCAGAGGGATTGGACTTTGTCCTCGTTGACTATGTAGAGATTCTAAAGTGATGCCCCGCTTGACGCCTCTGCTTGGCTCTGAGCCATGGCTGGCTCAGGAATTCTGGGAGTTGAAGTCCACGAGTCATAAAAGAGCCAAGGTTGCCCACCCCTGGTCTAGGACAACTCACTCAGCCAATTTACCATGGCCAACTTCCTAAGGGACAACTTGCCATAGGACAAATGTTACATAGTATTGAAGAAAAGGTGGAATAGAACCATTAATGGAAGGATGCAAAAAGAGGGACAAAATGAAATATGAATGACAAAAATTAAAATAGTTGGCCATGGCGAGTTGGCCGTGATGAGTTGCCCCTTTCCATTTTTGCACACTAGACAAAGCCTGGGCCAGCCCTTAAAAGCCACGGGAATGGTCACACCCCCTGACCTAAGGGATTGAACAGCCCAAAACGGACATTAAAACAAACTGGGCAAGGAGAAGCTTAAAGTCTATGGAGATTCTAAGTCATCCAGGTCATGGCTGTCCCCATGGTGCTTTTTCAAAAGACAAATGGACTTTCTTGTTGTTATTGTTCTCTTGAAGACGTTTCACGGCTCATCCGAAGAAGCATCCTCAGTTCCAAGAAGGAATATAAGTCCTTCCATTTCCCAACATTCAGCCAGAACTGAAGAAGCTTCTTGGGCGAGAAGCGAAACGTCTTCAAGGAAAAACAAAGAAAGTCCTCTGAAAAAACACCCTTGGGGGAGGCTGAAAGGCTTCCAGACGCCCCCACCACAACAAAAAAAAAAGACGAAAACAGAAGAACTCAGAAGCTGCTTAGCCCAACTTTCTGGTGTTCCTTTGTTTAACAAAGAAATCACGTGCAACTCTATTCCTCCAGGGGAGAAAAAAACACCCAATACTAATAATGGTCTCCCATTTGTTGCTGCAGAAATTGCTCGGCATTCACGGTTTGCTGCATCAGTAAATATTCAAATGGCAATTTTATTCCTCTCCTCGCCCCCACAAGCGACCAGAGCGTGTGGACTTTGCATCTCGGCTTTCTCCATTTAGTATGTATTAAACAGGAAAATAAATATAGGTTTGTACTACTACGGCAGTCTCGCTTTCTGTTTGCACTTTGCTAACTTCATTTATTTCCCCTGTGACCTAGGAAAGCTCGGGCTGTTACAAGCCAATTCTTTTCTTCTTCTTCTTCTTCTTCTTCTTCTTCTTCTTCTTCTTCTTCTTCTTCTTCTTCTTCTTCTTCTTCTTCTTCTTCTTCTTCTTCTTCTTCTTCTTCTTCTTCTTCTTCTTCTTCTTCTCTTCTTCTTCTTCTTCTTCTTCTTCTTCTTCTTCTTCTTCTTCTTCTTCTTCTTCTTCTTCTTCTTCTTCTTCTTCTTCTTCTTCTTCTTCTTCTTCTTCTCTTCTTCTTCTTCTTCTTCTTCTTCTTCTTCTTCTTCTTCTTCTTCTTCTTCTTCTTCTTCTTCTCTTCTTCTTCTTCTTCTTCTCTTCTTCTTCTCTTCTTCTTTTCTTCTTCTTTTTCTTCTTCTTCTTCTTCTTCTTCTTCTTCTTCTTCTTCTTCTTCTTCTTCTTCTTCTTTTCTTTATGTATTATTAAACGGTAATTTGATATCACAAAGATGTCAGTTGATCCAAAGTTCTATGGGACAGTTTTTTCACACATATCCTCAATCGCCCCATTTTTTGAATGCTGGCTTTGCAACTGCTATCATTCCTACAAAAGCCCTTTAGCCTTTATGTGTGAGAGGTAGGCGTGTGCCTATGTGTGTGTGCATCTATTTGTATACAATATCAATATAATAAAAATATGTCAGATAGATGTTGGAAATGTAAACATAACATAGGCAGGTATTATCATATTTGGTGGACATGTGGGAAGGCAAAGGCCTATTGGAAAAACATACATATGTGGTTAGAAAAAATATTGGGCGATACAAGTGGATTTTAAACCTGAACTTTTTTTTACTAGGCATTATGTCTGAAAAGACTAATAAGCAGAAATTATATTTAATTCTACACATTACCACAACAGCGAGAATAATTTTTGCACAATACTGGAAGAATGAAGGACTGCCATCAGAGGAAGAAATAATTACGAAAATATTGGAATGTGCAGAGATGGACAGACTAACTATGAGGCTGAAAGACAAAGAAGATACAGACTACTATCAAATTTGGAATTTATTTTATTCTTGGTTAGAGAAAAGAATGAAGGATTAGGAATAGAACATGTATTAGCTTAGCAAACTCCAGACAACTTGTTGATTGGAAAAATTAACATATGTTGATGAGAAAAAAAATAATAAAAAATATAAAAAATATCAATATAATAGAAGTATACAAAGCAAGCAAAAGAGAAAGAAATGAGAACATACAATTGCGCCTCCTGTCCATCCATCCATCTTTCTTTCTTTCTTTCTTTCTTTCTTTCTTTTCTTTCTTTCTTTCTTTCTTTCTTTCTTTCTTTCCTTCTTTCTTTCCTTCTTTCTTTCTCTTTCTTTCTTTCCTTTCCTTTCCTTTTCTTTTCTTTCTATCTATCATTACCATCTTCGTCATTTTTACGTAATGCATATCGGAGGTGGTGACCCTTCGAGAGCTGTATGCCGATTAGTGTACGTTCAAAGTGACAATAAAGTTATTATTTTATTCTATTATTCTTATTCTTTTTCCCCCAGCCTCTTCATCCCTTTTCAATCCAAAAATCAGCAACAACAACTCTGTGATGCGGGTTGAACTGAGGGAGAGGAACTCTCTAAATTCATCCAGCTGGCTTTTGTGCCTAAGGCAGGACTAGAACTCACCAATGCCTGGTGATTGGGCCAAAATCAGCCAGCTGGCTTTCATACCTAAGGTGGGACTAGAATTCTCAGTCTCCTGGTTTCTGGCCTAATACCTTAACCACTAGACCAAACTGTGCACACACAGGTATACACACACACACACACACCAATATCAGAGGCATGGAGCAGCCAGCCTTCCCACCACCTCACATATGCATCACCATCTGAACGATGTACAAATAATATCAGGGAAGCTGATTCAACGTCTGCGCAAGTAGGTGGACCTCAGCATCTCTCTTTGTGCAGGGGAAGAACAATAGCGCAATGTATCAAGAAAGCCAATGCAAGCAAAGGCCAGGCCTCTGTTTGCCAAGCTTCAGTCACAAATTTGGACTGCAAGGAAACAGGAAAGATGCTAAACAATGGCAACAGCGCCATCATCTCTTTATTGTTTGCTGCAATCAACTCAAATTGTCGTCCCCTTTCTCCACTCGTCTCCAAGTCCTGGCAACCTAGCTCCATAAATGAAAGTCAGCTGTCAGTCATGACCTGACTGCTGATTGTTAAAATGCTTTAGATCAGAGGACCCCCAACCTTGGCCACTTTAAGATTTGTGGACTTCGACTCCCAGAATTCCCCAGCCAGCATTCTGGGAGTCGAAGTCCACAGGTCTTAAAGTGGTCAAAGTTGAGGACCCCTGCCTTAGATCACTATTTCTCAACTTTGGCCACATTAAAGTGGGTGGACTTCCAACTTCCATAGCTGGCTGGGGAATTCTGGGAGTTGAAGTCCACCCATCTTAAAATGGGACCAAGGTTGAGGAACACTGCCTTAGACCCTCATTCTACCACAGTCATCTAAGTCTACATCTTCTCGACTTCCAATTCCATCCACCCCACCTGATGATCACGTTTGGGAAGAGACATATAGCCCAAGACTACCTGAGGGTTACAGGTATGCCATCCTTATCACCCAGTGTGAACAGACACATTGGCGACACGTTACTCAACTCCAGTTTTTCAGTTCTGACCTGCCCAGCCATGACAAAGGGATTTTGGAGCTGAAGTCCAAAAGTAAAATGGGAGACACCAGATTGCTTCTGACCAAGACAATCCCCAATGGGGCCATTCTCTGAAGCCAATGATGGGAAGGAACTGATGGAAGGCCACACCGTGAACTTGGTGCACCCCAAAGTGATACGGAGTGTTGGGGGCACCGGCGGAGGTATCGGCGTCCTCGGCCTCGTCTTTCACATAAAGGACCCATGCCTTTCTAGTACAGGTAGAGAAAGTGGGAGACGGGTAATGGAGGAGTGGGGTGGGCATCAGGGACTTAATGCATGGATAAAAGATCACCAAGGAATCCCAGGATTGTAGGCTAAAGAAGGAAATTCAAGAAACATCCCAGAAGGTGTCCTTACTAAGACCTTTCCTTATGGCTGCAAAGCATCCTACGTGGAAGTATCTATGGGGATTCTCAGTCATCCAGGTCATGATTGTCCCAGTTTCATCTGTCGGAACCATGACAGATGCTTTCTTTCAAAAGGTAACTGGACTTTCCTGTTTTGCTACAAGGCATTTTGCTTCCGTCCTTCCATTGTTAAAGACGCACTTATGCCGACAGGCTTGGGGCTCTGCCCCTGGGCCTAGGAATGTCCCTCCATCAGCGAATGTGAGTTGACTGTGTTTGTATGTTGTATGAATGTGATTAATTTTATTGTTATAATTTTATTGTATTGTTTGTAAGCCGCCCTGGGTCCTAGGAGAAGGGCGGCATATAAGTTCGAGTAATAAATAAATAATAAATAAATTGAGTCACATGATCAAAACTCAGTTGCTTGGCAACTGGCATGCATTCATGACAATTGCAGCATCCCAGAGTCATGGCTGTCCTGAACTAGCTTTTTCAGAAGGCCAACTAGACTTCCTTCTTTTTCCTTTGAAGACGTTTCGCTTCTCATCCAGGAAGCTTCTTCAGCTCTAGCTGGATGGTGGGGAATGGAAGGATTTATACTCCTTGCAGAATACAGCAGTATAAATCCTTCCATTCCCCACCATCCAGTCAGTGGTGAAGACGCTTCTTGGATGAGAAGCGAAACGTTTTCAAAGGAAAAACAAGACAATCCAGTTGCCACCTTGAAAAGCCCTTCTGGAACAACCACAAGCTGGATGGCTGAGAATCTCCATAGACACCCAGGGTCGTGTGATCACCATTTGTGATCAGTTGCGGCCCTACTTGGACCGGGAGTCACTCCTCACAGTCACTCATGCCCTTGTCACCTCGAGATTCGACTACTGTAATGCTCTCTACATGGGGCAACCTTTGAAGAATGTCCGGAGACTGCAAGTAATCCAGAGTGCGGCCGCGCGAGCCGTCTTGGGTCTCCCAAGACATGCTCATATCACTCCAGCCCTCCGTGAGCTGCACTGGCTGCCAATTGGTCTCTGAACACAATTCAAAGTGTTGGTTATGACCTATAAAGCCCTATATGGCAATGGGCCAGGATACTTGCAGGACCGTCTTCTGCCTCATAAATCCCAGCGACCGGTTAGGGCACATAGGGTTGGCCTCCTACGGGTCCCGTCTGTCAGACAATGTCATCTGGCGGGGCCTAGGGCGAGGGCCTTCTCCGTTGCTGCCCCAGCCCTCTGGAACCAGCTTCCCTCAGAGGTTCGTACTGCTTCTTCCCTCCTAGCTTTCAAGAAACTATTAAAGACACATTTATGCAGACAGGTTTGGGGCGTGTGAGCTGCACTCTGCTCCGGGGCCTTTGATTGTGATTGTGTGTGGTATGAGTGTTATAAATTATTTTGTTTTTATATAGTGTTTTAAGTAGAAATTTTAATTGATCCTATGTTTTGTTTTTTACTTGTATTATTGTTGTGAGCCGCCCTGGGTCTGAGGAGAAGGGCGGCATATAAGCCTGAACAAAATAAATAAATAAATAAAAAACAAAAAAATAAATTTGTGATCTCCCCAGCCAGCTTTCAGCAAGCAAAGTCGATGGGGGAAGTTGGATTCATTTAACAACCACCTGATTCAGTCAATAACCCGTAATTTGCTTAACAGCCGTGGCAAAAAGGTCACAAAATCATGAATGTATCACTTAGCAACCTTACTAGCAGCTGAAATGTTAGTCACAATTTTGGTTGTTAAGTTGAGGATGGCCTGTGTCTGGCTTACTTACCCAGAGTGATATTAATGAAATTTAATTAATTAAGGAACTTCCCCTATCTTCACTAAACAGGATCTAAGCAAACCAATGCAAACCAACTGATTACTATCCTTTGCTATCATGTTTACTTGCAACTCACTGCTATTAAGGCCATAATTCGGCTAAAAACAGAGAGCGTTTCATTCACTAATTGTCTCCCATTTGCCAGTTTGGCAGCTTAAAAATTTCCAGCTTGGAAATGAGGCAGATTCTCTTTAATGCAGCTAATGAAGGAAAATTAGTGAGGAGATTTCTCTCGCAAGCGAGTTGCCAGACGTGTGTAGAAATGTGCGGGACTGCTCTCAGCAAGGAACCAGTTTTTCCACCCAGACAACTTAATACATGTTTCTGTTTTCTAAAGGAGCATTTTATGCAGAACATCAATTCACAGAAAGCCAAACACACGTCAATGCAAAGTAAATCTTCCCAAAGTGGACTAGAGATGCCAATGTGTTTTACACAAATCGCAATACTAATAATAATCTCTGATTTCTGCTGTGGGCATCTCAAATAAAGGAATTCTTTCTTTTTTTTTCTTGGTCCAAGTGAGAATATGTGATCATAACCAAATTACATTCTAGACAATCCCAAGTCTAGTGAAAACTCTTGGAGCCATTATTGGATGGATGGATGGATGGATGGATGGATGGATGGATGGATGGATGGATGGATGAACTGATTGATTGATTGATTGATTGATAAGCTGTTTCTATATTGTGCTCAACCTCAGCGGCTTGAAGAAGTGTGGACTACAACTCCCAGCAGGTGGACTTCCTTCCACTGTAGCTGCCTCAACTTGCCTCTTGGCAAGATGGGCAATGTGTACATTTAATAAACAATTAAATAGACTTCCAGAATTCATGCATACTGGTTAGGGAATTCTGGGAATTGAAGTCCACGCATCTCCAAACTGTGGAGGTTCAGAAACACCACTTTTCCTGGAGTTTAATAAATACAGACCATGACTGAATCATGTGGTTGTTAAATGAATCCAACTTCCCCCATCGACTTTGCTCGCTGAAAGCTGGCTGGGGAGATCACAAATGGTGATGCACACCCACCCGGCCCCCCGAGGGCAATTGCAATACTGATGTGGCCCTCAGTGAAATTGAGTTTGACACCCCTGGTATAGGGTCTCCTGTCTGAGCAAGGGGTTGGACTAGAAGACCTCCAAGGTCCCTTCCAACTGTTATTCTGACTCAAAAGACTCAAAATGCTGGGATCCACATCAGCACAATGGACAGCAGACTTGGTCAATTTCACAACTGTTGACAATTCACAGGCAACTTCTGCAACTTTTATCCAATACCTATCTCTATTTTACTTTTTATCCAGAAGTCCACTCAGTTCATCTCCAAACCGATGGGTTAATTTTTTTAAAATAACAAGAAGCTTAACAGAACATCAATAAGGCATCATCTCTATATTACAGGCTTTCATGAAAGTATTCTGGGATTTGTTTTTAAGCCAAGCCAAAAAGAGAAAAACCCAAGGATCATCATGCATCTATAAAACAGTTCAAGAGATGTAAGTCAGTTCTTATCAGATTTCTCCAGGACTGAATTCCATAAGCATCTCTTATCAGAACTGTCAATTCCTATTGCTTTGATGCTAATATTTTTCCAGACATTTCTTTCTTTAAAAAAAGAAGAAGAAGAAGAAGAAGAAAGTCTAGATTCTGTAATGATGAGAGTCAACATTCTGGGTTTTTGAAAGATCCCGGTTCACTTGATTGCAGATAAAAGCTCAGAAGCATGGTTCCAGTATGCCTGAAGGCAATTTTGTTTTTAAAATAACTGATACCTATTTCTCAAATCTCATTATTTTAGGTAGGGCGTGGTAGTCTGCCTGACGGGTTTTTGAGTATTCAGGACTGAGTTTGGTGAAATGCATTCCCATGATGCATTAAGAGTTTTTGTGGAAAGGAAAAACAGGGCCTACTCAGGAGTTAAGAAAAAGGTAAAGCCTCTAGGAAGGGGACATTCTTATAGATTTCTGGGCAACAATATTGTATGGGGGGAAAAATGCCACTGCCATCTTCCAAGACTGTTTTTAATTTCCCTGCCAAGGTTTCTTGGTCTCCCATCCAAGTCCAACTGTCCTTATTTTTGGAGATCAACCAAGTTTTGCTAGGTGTTGCTATCTACTGCAGATGTACTAGACTAAGCATCATTGCCAAGAACATCCACAGATTGTTGAGATGTTTCCAGGCTCAGTTGGAACTTTACAGAGCTTTAAAATGGTTTGGGAAAAAATGGATGCGTAGCAGGTGACCAGGCTGAGACTGAAGGAGGGGTTAAACATGTCATCAGTCTCCAATCCCTTTGTGCCCACAAGAGACCACCTTGAATTCCATTGACTCTTACTTGCCGCCAATTTGCTTTGACTGTTAGTAGTTCAGATTCTTGTAGAGAGCTTAAACTTGCAATGAACCTATATATTCATTTGAACTGCCAGAACTCCTGATTTCCTGTGCTCGACTGGATGTATCATCAGGATACCTATTGTTTTAGGGGGACTGAGTATTTTTAAAGATTTTAGCTTTGTATGTTTTGGGTTTTAAATGGGGATTTCGGCCAAATTATTTAATTTATTTTTAATTATTTTAAATTTTGTATATTTATATGTTTTTTAAATTTTTGGCTGTACACCGCCCCGAGTCCTTCGGGAGAGGGGCGGTATAGAAATTTGATTAATAAATAAATAAATAAATAAATAAATCTTCTCCCTGAAGATACATCCATCTCTTAAAAAGCTTGCAGGTGTCCTCTTGCCTATCTCAATGTTATTAGAAATGTGTTTGCTGAAATACTGGAGAAAATGTTCTATGTCTAAGAAATAGCCAATTTTTTTTCAAGCTATGGTTGTGACTTAGATATTGTGCAACCTCAGCCAAGCTCCTGGGTAGAATTTTTAGGAGGGAACAGAGGATCTACATGCACTGGGTGCCAAATGGGGCACTCTAAACCTGTACCCATAAAAGGAAGGTAGAAATATGAGTCAGATGAGTGAAAAATCCCAAATGAGATTCAAACTGAAGCCATTTTCTGTTAACAGGAAGAACCTGGAGAAATTAAGCGGAAGATGAAATTGTTTTCAGATGTCGCCTCGCTTATCCTGCTTCTTGCTAGAGACAGGAAGGTGGTTTAATATGTATAACTGTTCAGTAGCTCTGCCTCTGAGCCTCTCTTCAGTTGCTGAAATTCTGGGTGGTTTGAAGATTATTTATCGATGGTGTATTTCTATCTTACCTTTTAATTCATTGGGGAACGTCAAACATCAGACATGGGTTCCCATCTGATCTGTTATTCTGTCATTAACTAAGAACAAATCTGAGCATCTTCACTAAATGTCTGTACCAGATGCTCTCATCCCTGGAATCCAGCATAAACATGCAGAGCTTAAAATTCATTACTCTGGAAAATCAGCAAAGAAATAAAATACTAGCAGCCGGGAGAGGACATAATATAGCTGGAACAAAGGAGATTTCAGCTGGCATTCTACCAGCTCTATTTAAAATTGTCAGGGCAATTTTAATTTTTCAGATCCTAGGCAGGTAGTCCTTGACTTATAACCATTCATTTAATGACTATTCAAATTTACAATGGCATTGAAAAAAACAGAACTTATGACCAGTCTTCACACTTATGACCATTGCAGCATCTATACCAGGGGTTCTCAACCTTGGCAACTTTAAGACTTGTGGACTTCAACTCCCAGAATTCCTCAGCCAGCTTTGCTGGCTGAGGGATTCTGGGAGTTGAAGTCCACAAGTCTTAAAGTTGCCAAGGTTGAGAACCCCTGATCTATACAGTGACTTAATGAAATTTCAGGTGCTGGGCAACCAGCAGATGTTTGCAATGGTTGCAGCACCCTGGGGTGCTGCGATTGTCATTTGCAACCTAGGGATCTTCTGACCAGCAAAGTCAACGAGGGAAGCCAGGTTTGCTTAATGACCGTATGATTCGCTTAATGATTGTAGCGATTCGCTTAAGAACCCTGACAAAAGAAAGTCATAAAATGGGGCAGGACTCATTTCATAACGGCTTTGCTAAGCAACAGGAATGTTGGGTTCAGTTGGGGCTGTAGGTTGAGGACTTCTTGTAAAGGGGCAAGCGAGCTCAGGGGTTTCATCGTACAGAACCAGGAGGGTAAGCCCGCAAAACAAGAAACTCCCCTGAGAATTTGAACAGGAAAGCCAAAGCGATTTGCTCCGTCAGTGGTGCCATCAGATAACGTGGGTAAGAAAACACCCCGATGCCAATTATAGAGGCAGTCAATGCCTTTTGCTAATCATTTAATTTAATCACTTAAATATGAGCCAGCAAGTGTGCTGCAGCTGCTAAAAAAGCCAACACAGTGCTGGGCTGCATTAACAGAGGGATAGAATCAAGATTACGTGAAGCATTAATACCACTTTACAAGGCCTTGGTAAGGCCACACTTGGAATCCTGCATCCAGTTTTGGTCACCACGATGTAAAAAAGATGTTGAGATTCTAGAAAGAGTACAGAGAAGAGCAACAAAGATGATTAGGGGATTGGAGGCTAAAACATATAAGAAATGGTTGCTGGAATTGGGTATGTCTAGTTTAATGAAGAGAAGGACAAGAGGGGACAGGATAGCAGTGTTCCAATATCTCAGGGGCTGCCCCAAAGAAGAGGGAGTCAAGCTACTCTCCAAAGCGCCTGAAGGCAGGACAAGAAGCAATGGATGGAAACTGAGCAAGGAGAGAAGCAACCTAGAAGTAAGGAGAAACTTCCTGACAGTTAGAACAATTAACCAGTGGAACAACATGCCTCTAAAAGCGGTGAATGCTCCAACACTGGAAGTTTTTAAGAAGAGACTGGACAGCCGTTTGTTCGAAATGGTATAGGATTTCCTGCCTGAGCAGGGGGTTGGACTCGATGACCTCCAAGGTCCCTTCCAACTTCAGTATTATTATTATTATTATTATTATTATTATTATTATTATTATTATTATTATTATTATTATTATTATTATTATTATTATTATTATTACTATAGGTTCAGATTTACCAGGAGGAAAGAACTCAAGTTTTTCATGTCCCACTGAAAGCAGTGCCTGCCTTCCTCACTGGAACATGCGGCTAATTAACCACACAATTCCCCAAACAATGTCGTCGAAAACAGATGGGCTCAGAGAATTAGATAGAGCAGGTCCCCAAACGCAGAAGGACAATCTCTCTCTTCCTCACACGGCAGAGAACTAAGCCATTCGCCTTAACATCCTTTCACATCTTTCATTGGGAAATTGTTGCCGGGCGATTCCCGCCCTCTCCTGTTCTCCTATCCAAATTATCGGCAGCAAAAATTACATATTGATCTTGGCTCCATCTGAATGGCACAGGTAGGGGGGGTCAGTCTAACAAGGCTTCTTCTAACCTCCTCCTTCTCTGCTGCCACCGCAGGTTTCCAACTTCTTGGAAGACTGCCAAATGACGATAAACTTCAGTCTCCATAATGATGCTTTTTGTCTCGGTAAAAACCAAACCCAAAGCAATCATTTGCTGCTTTCATTAGCTGCCTCGGGGAACTTAGAAAAAGGCCCCCAAGTTTAGGGGGAGAAGGAAAATAAGAATTTTCACCTGTAACACCACCTTTGGGGTGGGATCTTCCAGAGATTTTAGGGGAAGTACAGGCAGAACCGGGGGGGTGGAGTCAAGAGAGGAATCAGCCTGGAGTCATAACGTTCTTGCAAGCGGTCTAAGTCCACCCCTTTTGAATTACGTTAATCCTTATTTAGCGCCACTTTAATGCCAACCACTGGTTGACTATATTCTTGTGAATAGGCACCAGCAATAAATCAGCATCACTGGAATTGAACGTGTGGTCCTGATTCTTTGCACCGGACAGAGACCCCCAAAATACTGGCATTTGGAGAAAGCCACAGAAGACCATAGCACCAAGAAAGCTTGAAAGGAGAATCAGGAGAATGGCTTGGAATGATATATTTCAAGAAGAAGATAGCGACAGGACTTTTCAGCAGGGCTGGACAGTAAAAAGCTTCTTCGGAGAACAAGGGGACACACAAACACACTTAGACTCTACACCAGACATGTCAAACGCGCGACATCACATGACATCGTGCAACGTATCGGGACGTTGCCATTGCCGGCAGTGGGGTGGGCGCGGCTTCCGGACGACACATCCGGCCCATGGGCTGGCAGTTTGACACCTCTGCTCTACACTAAGAGCCGTGGTGGCGCAGTGGTTAGAATGCAATATTGCAGGCTAATTCTGCTGACTGCCAGCAGTTCGATCGTGGCCGGCTCAAGGTTGACTCTGAGATCAGTAAAATGAGGACCCAGATTGTTAAGGGGCAATGCCTTGACTCTGTAAACTGCTTCGAGAGGGCTGTAAAGCATTGTGAAGTGGCATATAAGTCTAAGTGCTATTGCTAAGTGCTAGATCCATTTTGAAATGCATCTTCTCTGTGCTCCCGTTGCAACTGTGAAGGGTGACTGGCTGCGCAACCCAGGACTATTCACAGCTCTTTCACGGAATTAGGAAAAAAATGGTCTCTTGAGTGGCCCCCACGTGCTCAAAAGGGCATCTTTTTGCCTTCAATTCCAAAGCCCTGCACAGCTTTCCTGTTCAACATTGGCTCCCCCCCCCATGCTCCAGGGAGATAATTCTACAGCATCCAAAGACACAAAAAATATATGTTACAATGGCCCGATTAATCTCTGTCCTCTGGGGGCTGATGATGCTGTTTTGTGACGGATAGCTGAAAAATAAAACTTGGGTCAACGGCTATGTTGGAAACGATGGCTTCTCTGTCTCTCTGCCTGATCTTAGAGAAGGCATATTCACAAGAGATGCTACCCCCCCCCCGCAACCCTTTTAAATGAAGATGTTAAGGACAAAGAGACCATGTCCGTGGGTGGCCCACTGCATGCCATCATTGGGGGAGGGGGCAGCTTCCAAGCCTCTTTTTTATTGAAAAAAAGTAGAACTCAGAAATGCATGCTCCTTTGATAGCATGGGGAGAAAACTTTATAAATAAGTAAGCACTGCAGTAAATAAACTTAGATTAAATTTTATTCCCAGTCCAGCACAGCTTCTGGGCTCACAGCAGCAGCAACAGAGCAGAGAGAGCAGAAGAGAGCCAAGGATAGCTGTCAAGTCTGGAAAATGGTTTCTAGATCCAAAAACCTGCTCCTGGGTGATGCCGGTATTCTTGAATCAAGATTATGGCTCTCTGCGAGGCTGAACTGTTGCTTTAATCAATAAACCATCTTATCAATGGGCCCCAGAGATGGGCTTCTGTTCTTCAATCAATTAAATAACCTCTGCGTGCTTGGAAGATAGTTAGTTGATTGATTTTTAAAACCAGTAGCTCTCTTGGGTCCCAGCGCCTGACTCACGGAGGCATCAAGGCAGTGCATTTCAGCAGAAACAACCCTGCTGTGTGACTCAGTTGTTTCTGCTGAAATGCCTCACCTTGAAGAACATGAGTGGGAAGAGACTCCAGGAGTGGTTTGCATGCTGTGTTGGCGAGAAAATTCAATCTTCGGTATCTACTAAACAGAAGGAGAGCATAATGAGCAAAGAAAATCACCTAGATTTAGGATTTATGGATGTATTAAGTTGATTTATGTAGCTATCCAATCAATATGCAGCTCAAGATAGTGTACACTATAAAAAAAAACATCCCGTGTTTACAAATACAACAAGCCCGTGTGAACATAGAATGAAACATAAATGTGCTCGTGACAGCTGTCAGCCTTGACAGCTTCAAGGCAGGGCTAGATAGATTCATGGAGGCCAAGTGTATCGGTGGTTATTAAAACGGATGTCCATGTGCAGCCTCTATGTTGGTTGAGGCAGGCAGGATTCCCTTGAGTACCATTTGTTGGGGGTCAAGGGAAAGGGAGGGTTTTGCCTTCTCTTTCTGCTCAAGATCCCCATGTACAATTGGTGGGCCACTGTGTGACACAGAATGCTGGACTCGATGGGCTTTGGCCTGATTCAGCATGGCTCTTCTTATGTTCTTATGTTCACCTAAAACCATCCCCATACCATCAAGATGGGCACAAAGACTTCACGTCTGAGAGAAAATCCATGGTAGAGGGTCTCCCAAAAGACAGGAGGACAAGGCCTAACAAATGTTGCATAAGTTAAGTACAGGAAGTCCTTGACTTACAATAGTTCATTCAGTGACTGTTCAAAGTTACAATGGCACTGAAAAAAGTGATTTATGACTGTTTTTCACACAACCAGTGGAATGGCTTGCCTTCAGAAGTTGCGGGTGCCTCCAACATTGAAGATTTTTAAGAAGAGATTGGACAACCATTTGTTTGAAATGGTATAGGGTTTCCTGCCTAAGCAGGGGGTTGGACTAGATGACCTCCAAGGTCCCTTCCAACTCTGTTATTCTGCTCTAAGTACCTCTTTCCCGAAGTTTCTATTAAATAACTCCGAGCTGTCCATGTAGGGTCTCCCATCATTTATTAATTTGCAAAGCAGGCGTGAGGAACCAACGTCCCTCTTACTGCTATAGCTGAAATCCAACTTGGACCATAAATGGCCATATGGGTTCTAGAAATAGCTGAGAAGAAAGTGCTCTGGTTTTTCCAAAAGCTCAAGAATGATGGAAATTGCCTTTCAATGTCTTCGTATGTTTTACAAGAGATCTGAAAACTTTGTCCTTTATATGTTTCTTTTTCTGGGAAAGGAGAAACATCAGTCAAGCTTTTTTTCTCTCTCTCTGCTACGGTAGGTTCTTATCTCCAAGGACTGAAGTGAGACACCAACATTGACTCCCAGCAAAATCCTCTGGGGAAGTTTTTTTTTTTTTTCCCCTCTGGGGATGAGTCTGGAAAAGAATGAAGGCAAAGACTCTGCATAATATTGGTATGATCTTGACGATGCAGATGTGCTTCAGAATTCGCAAGACACCTGAAAGATGAGCTTTTTAAAACAAGCTATTTTAGATGGAGGTTTCTCATTTTACCTTGGGGATGCTGATTGGGGGATCTCTTATAGCTCTTTGTTGACTTAGTCATGTTTCCAAAAGAGATGGAAAAAGAGAAACAGATTTACATCTTGAAGGACCAGAATCAGAAGGAGCCCAGAAAGCAATCCAGATCCATTGATGGTCTTCAGAAGCTTTTGAGATGTTGGCTAGAGCTTCTCTTATGCTTTTTTAAAGAAGAAAAAGAAACAGTGATGGTTTCATCTCTCCTGCTACGTCAAGATGTTCTTAAAGGGGTTTAGCTAAGGGTGCTAAAACACCTAAATGTATCCACAATTTAAGAAAATGGTAGCAAATCCCACCTTGGGCAATGTTTCAGTTACACTGCTTTGGACTTTAGCCCAAAGATCTGAGATAGTGTTTAAAGAACATAGTGGAGCACTTGTCCCCAGATGCACACTTCTGCCAGTTAACCCAAGCAAGGAATGTTCCATCTATTAGCTCAAGAGAGAAAAAGACCATGATGTTTGCTGACTGGCTGCACACAAAGGGACCAATTATGCTCCTCTTAAAGCCTGCTCATGTTTTGCTTTATTGGACCACATTTTAGGACTCTGCACACCCAGAAGAGACTTTGCAGAATCTCATTACCCAAAATGGGCTATTCAGATAGCAAGACCTTCTGACCTTCTTCCCTACAGACAGTTGCTGTTTTCTTTGCCCTCTGGAATACGGTCTTTCTTGCGGAATTTGGGGCTGGAGCTGTGGGTTTTCTTTAAATCCTCTGTAGGTGGGCAAAAATGGGGGGTGCAGATTAGCTAGGAGGGAAGTAAAAATACAAGCTGTTGAGCTGTGATAAGCAGCATAACCGACCCACTATCACAACAGCTTTCAGAGGTCCTAAAGAAGTTGACAAAATGTTAAACAGCAATAGCACTTAGACTTATATACCGCAATATCTGCCCCCAACAATCTGGGTCCTCATTTTACTGACCTCAGAAGGATGAAACGCTCAGTCAACCTTATGCCGCTCAAGATTGAACTCTTGGCTGTGGGCAGAGTTTGCCTGCAATACTGCATTCTAACCACTGTGCCATCATGGCTCTTACAATTCAGGAACTCCTACAGTTCCTAAAGTTTGTCAAACTAAAGAAACTGCTGACTGACCAAAGGAGGTGCTGCCTCTACAAAATTAATCATGTGGAAGAGATCTAAATGCTGTAATTTCTCATCATGCATCCCTAACAGGATGCTGGAATCCGACTGGCTTGGCAACTCCAAAGTTACCTTTAGGGCGTCATTTTATCCCACCTGCTTCTGTCTGCAACTGAGCCTCTCCCAAACTGGTATCTTATGGATGCATGGGAGGATGATTTTCATATATTCCAGCCTTCACTGAATCATTATATTGGAATTAGCTTCTGTAAGCCAAAAAGGCTCTGGGTCCAGATTAATAAAAACCACTGTACAGCTTGCAATGATGAGATTTCTCAAGATAGTAAATTCCAGTATTATTATTATTATTATTATTATTATTATTATTAATAATAATAATAATAATAATAATAATAATAATAATAATAATAATAATAATAAAAATAAAAGTTGGAAGGGACCTTGGAGGTCATCGAGTCCAACCCCCTGCTCAGGCAGGAACCCTACACCATTTCAGACAAATGGCTGTCCAGTCTCTTCTTAAAAACTTCCAGTGTTGGAGCATTCACCGCTTCTGGAGGCAGGTTGTTCCATTGGTTAATTGTTCTAACTGTCAGGAAGTTTCTCCTTAGTTCTAGGTTGCTTCTCTCCTTGGTCAGTTTCCATCCGTTGCTTCTTGTCCTGCCTTCAGGCACTTTGGAGAATAGCTTGACTCCCTCTTCTTTGGGGCAGCCCCTGAGATATTGGAAGACTGCTATCATGTCCCCCCTTGTCCTTCTCTTCGTTTAACAAGACATACCCAATTCCAGCAACCATTCCTTATATGTTTTAGCCTCCAATCCCCTAATCATCTTTGTTGCTCTTCTCTGCACTCTTTCTAGAGTCTCAGCATCTTTTTTACATCGTGGTGACCAATCCCTCTGTTAATGCAGCCCAGCACTGTGTTGGCTTTTTTGGCAGCGCACATTTCTAAGGAGCTTAAGGATCAAAGAAGGAAGCAAAGGATGGATCAGCACTTAACTGATGGATTAGGTATTTACCAAATATTCAAAAAGCCAACAACTTATTCCTAGGTTTTAGGGACATGGAACAAGACTTCAGTATTTTCATGTACATTTTCATCTCCTTGTTATATTGTGAAATTCGTTCAATCTTGGAGCAAAGACTTCAAGATAAAAAAAAATCACTCCACCAGACTTCCATGGAATATTTTCAAGCACACTTGGCATATTTATTGAAATGGTGGAAAATTTATTCTTTCCAGAAGCGTTCCTATGAAGAAAAGGTTCTCAAACATTGAAAAGTTGATAAACTGAAGGTTATTGCCATTTTTTAAAAAAAAAATTAAATAGGCCAAGAGAATGTCTGGAGACTCCATAAACCAGAGGATTATTTTAACAAAGGGGAAAAAATGGAAACTTAGCAAAAGAGCTCAGATGTCCAATTTATGTAGTTTCAAATTCACAGAATGAATGGGAGAGTAAGATCAAAGGGAAACAACCAGTCAGCTAGAAGGGGTCAGTCAATGAAAAAATGGTCTTGGTAATCTAAACAAAATTCATCTTGGCAAGTCAATAAAATATTTAAAAAGCTTCCAACAAAATTGTCTGAATAAGACACTATCCAGAAAGTAGGGTTTGTTTCTTTTAGGGAAAAAAAATAATCAAAATATACAACTTTGCTTAAACATGGGACTTCCAGATGTGTAAGCTTCAAGTTCCATAATCATTGACTGACAAGAGTTTTGGTTATAGTGGTTAAAAGTTATGGGAGCTGAAGCCCTATACATTTGGCGAACATCATGTTGTGGAAATCAGCTTTAGAGGCACAAAAGTTCCCAGTTAAGAGATCCAGCTTCTCCAGGAAAAATTTGAAGACTTCCTAAAGCAATCAAAAGATGCCATCTGTGGCTCTAATTAAAGAAGGATTCATTCACAAGAGAAAGCAGCCACTGATTAATACATATGGGAGTCTTGTGTTCTGTGCAAATCTGTTTCCCAAACTAAGTGCAGATTACACAGCAAAAAAAAGGGGGGGGGGAATCTAGACGGCAAAGGGATAGAAAAGGCAGCTTGGACATAAGCAAAGAAAATACTATTTAAGTTTCAGAGCAGCAAAACAAACATGAAACAGCACACACGGAAGCGGGAAATATTTCAAGCAGATGTTTCCGTTAACAAAGACCTACTGGTGCACGTCTACCTAGGCAAAGATACAAACATTTATCAACAGAAAGAGCGATCTTAATCCCTTCAAAACTGTTGTGGGTGTCTCTAGACCAGCTTGGGAAATGTCAGAGGATGAGGAGGAGCAACCAGGCCCCTCTGGGTGCTTTCCCCTCCCGGCAGCAGAGACAGACAGGGAGGAGATTTGCATGCAGTCTGGGTCAGACTCTCAAAGCGGAGAGTCAGACTTGGAACAGGAAAATATATGGCTTGATCCGAGATTCCGAAGGTTTGATAGGCGGAGGTCTCAGTTACGTGGAAAAAGGAAGCCATGGGGGAAGTGACGTATCGGAAACTATATTAGAAGGTGGAGGAGGGACTAATTCTTTGTCACGAGCAACGTTAATATCAAGGAGTAGCCTGATTCCTTGAGGAGTTTGTTTGAACTCAGTTTTCTGGTGTTTTTGGGATGTACGGAAGATTAATGAGGTCTTGAACAACCTGAGAGATAAAGAGTGAGTTATTGGAAGGGGGGAGAGCATGTTTAAGCTGAATGTAAATAAATCAGATTTGGCCGTTCCGCAAACAAAATGCCAGCAGCTTGCTTTGAAGTGAATCTATTGAACTGTGTTAAATAAAACTCTTAAAGAAATATTCCTGTGGACTTTACTAAGCTGAGAAGGGCCAGATACAACAAAAACTATGCTCTGTTTCACAGTGTATTGATGTAGACTATTATTATCAAGTCAGGAACAGATCAATTAATTTTGAAGCCTATCTGGGAGGAAGGCATGCATGCTTCTGGGCATATGGGGGGGGAGGCAAAACAGAAGAGGGTTTCATGTTATATTAAAATTATGAACTCTTTGCAACCACAGGCTAAGCGTTGGTTCTCAGTATGCTTAGGATTCAAAACCTCTTACCAAGAGAAGAGAATGTTTGTAGCTCAGGGTTGAACTGAGGGTCCTTTGAGGTCCTTGCAACCAGGAAGGGGTCATTTGCCTTGGCCAACTCACCGCAGCCATTTCACCATCACCTTCTAGCCATGGCCATTTCGACACGGCCATTTTGATGCAGCCAACTGACCACAGGGCAGCTTGCCATGACCAACTTGCCACAGGACACCTCAACATGGAAAATTCCACATGGAGGGGGGGGATAACTCAACAAAATTAATGTTATCCGCCACTCTTTCTTCCATTTTTTGTCAATGGAAATAATGTCAAAGAAAGAGTGGCGGATAACATTTATTGCATTGAGTTATCCCCCATGGAATTTTCTGAGGTGAGTTGTCCCACAGCAAGTTGTCCACAGTGAGATGGCCATCGTGAAATGGCCACATGGAGTTGGCCCCAGTGAATTGTCCTAGAGCCCCTTGCAACAATCCGAGCTTTGTTGCTTCCTTGTAGATCTCAAAGGTCTTTATTTTTTCCAAAAGACAACCGGACTGTTTTTTTCTTCAGGAAGAAGATGTTTGGCTTCTGATCCAAGAAGCTTCATCAGTCACAAGTTCTTCTTTTCTTCTTCTTCTTCCTCAAGAAAAAAATTGTCTAGTTGCCTTTTGAAAAAACACCTTTGAGACAGCTATGACCTGGATGATTGAGAATCTCCACAGACATTTCCTTGTAGATGTTTCATTACCCAACTAGGTAACATCATCAGTGCTAGAAGGAAGAGGGGGTTTGCTCTCTGTTTAAGAGTGGCTTGCACAATATTGCAATCAGGGAACTGTCATCTCAGATAAACAATCAAGGATTAAACAACAGCCTAATCAAGGAATTACCAAGAACGCTTCACCAACACTGACAGGACGAATCACTATACATAAATAGAGAGCAAACCCATCCTCTTCTAATACTAATGATGTTACCAAGTTGGGTAATGAAACATCTGCAAGAAAACAGCCAAGCTCAGACCCCATAATTCAAGAACTGGTCTATAAACCCCTCACGACTGCAGGTTCCCTTTATCAGACAAGAGAGCCATCTCTTCTCCAATGCATCACCAGACTGCAAGGAAAGGATTCAGAAAGCACACCCAGCAATTAGATTTGTCCGAGATGATATGAACACTTCATGTGCAGGCCAACCACCCCTAGGATGTTTCTCAGCTAGCTGTCGCCGGCTATGTCATCTGAGGCACTTTTGTTGAGTGAATGCTTTAAGGCGCGCAGTGATTCTTCCCTGGAAGTTCTCGCCCACGCTGACTCATCAACTTTGCAAGGAAAAATTGCTACCTGGCGTTTCACCCTGGGTAACCAATGCCTTTGGCCCCAGAGCCAATAAACATTTCAAAAAGTCACAAATTGAAGGGTGCAGTTCTATCCAAAGGGACACTTGAAACAAAAACCCTAAGCCCAGCTGTTCCAGCTATGAAATGTATGCTAAAGGAACATTCTGCAGCTTAATCAATCCTTGCACTACTTGAAGCTCAGCTGACGATTCTGACTTTAAAATATGGGATTGAATGACTGGGTTATTTAGATGATTTTGGCATTGTTCCTGCGCTTTCAGGTTTTACTAGATTTAAATCATGCATTATTGTTTGCCAATTGCCACTTCTGTCTTTGTTTCTCGAAGTTATTATAATAAAATGACTTCATGGTTCAACCATTAAGAAATGGAAATGGCTTGTGCTCTCTAAGGGCTTGTTCTCCATCTGTGATTGCAACCAGCTATACTAGATGTGAAGAGGAAGACTTAATTTAATCATTATCGTTACATACATGTTTGCATTTTTCTTACCTAATACCCACTGAGGACATATTAGCCAACAATGAGTTGTTCATTTCTTCCTCAGGTGCAGTTAAATCTCCTCTACTTCATCAATAAGGTTATGTTAAGAGGCATTAGTTATAGAACATATACATTCAACACCCAATGTTGAATGTATATGTTCTATAACTAATGCCTCTTAACATAACCTTATGACTAATGTTGTTTGCTTTAATACTGTTAAAGCGGACTGAATCTCTACCTCAGGATATGAAACTTTTACCTCAGGATCTCTGGTTAGGGACTATAAAAGATTGCACTAGTAATGGGATGAAGTCAATTCAGAAGCGCAAACGAACAATATGCAATAGACTAGATACAGTAGATAGACCATATATAAGAGAAACACCAACCAAACAAAAGGTACTCAGAGTATACTTGAAGAGGGAAGGGAGGAGGGAAGAACGTTTACTAAAACAGATGTTTACAAAGATTAATACCTAATGTTGTATGCTATGTTCTAGGATGATTGTTTAGCAATAGGATCTTTGGTTTAATGTTGATCACATTAATATGGAACCAGATAAGAGAAACACCAATCAAACAAAGTGTAACAGGAGTATAGTTGAGGCTAGACGCGAGGAGTGGAAAAAGGCTTACTAATTCAGACGTTTTCAATGACTAATACTTAGTATTGTATATCAGGTGCCATGATGATTGCTGCACAATATGTTTTTATGTTCAATGTTGATTGTTTTAATAAAAGAATTTTATATATAAAAAAAAACTATATCACCCTGTATCACTTTGTATTTACTGTAGCACTTGCCCAAGACCAGAAAAATGACAGATTTTGCAGAAATTCATGTTGAGCCCTGTAGTTCAACACATTTGAAGATCAGATTGGAGAAGAGCAACAAGCATGATTAGGAGACTGGAGGTGAGAAATTTATGAATAATGGTTGCAAGAATTGGGTATATCTAGTCTAGTGAAAAGAAGGACTAGAGGAGACACAATAGCAGTGTTACAATATCTGAGGGGCTGTCACAATGATGAGGTGGTCAACCTATTCTCCAAAGCGCCTGAAGGCAGGACAAGAAGCAACGGATGGAAACTAATCAAGGAGAGAAGCAACCTAGAACTAAGGAGAAAGCAATTAACCAGGGGAATGGCTTGCCTTCAGAAGTTGTGGATGCTCCATCATTGGAGGCTTTTACAAAAAGATTGAACAGCCACTTGTCTGAAATGGTCCAGGGTCTCCTGTCCAAGCAGGGGGTTGGGATAGAAGACCTCCATGGTCCCTTCCAACTCTGTTATTCTATGTTCTATGAGAAGACCGCTGTAGGTGATGCCTGCTGAAATCCACAAGAAGAAACCAAAAGACATCCAGGATGTTGTGATGAAAAATGCTTTCGGTGCAAATGCATTTGGCACCATCCCATCACAAGTGACATCAGGATTCATCATGATCTGGTGGAAGGGAGTCTGGATTCCCAGGAGGGAAGATTCTCCTTAGAAAACTGCATATGTTGGTTATGACCTATAAAGCCCTTTATGGCAATGGACCAGGATACTTGCGGGACCGTCTTCTGCCTCATGAATCCCAGCGACCGGTCAGGGCACATAGGGTTGGCCTCCTACGAGTCCCGTCTGTTAGACAATGTCGTCTGGCGGGACTTAGGGCAAGGGCCTTCTCCGTTGCTGCCCCAGCCCTCTGGAACCAGCTTCCCTCAGAGGTTCGTACTGCTCCCTCCCTCCTAGCTTTCCGGAGAGGGCTGAAGACACATCTATGCTGACAGGCTTGGGGCATATGAGCTGTGCTCTGCCCCTCGGCCCTAAGAGTGTCCCGCCATCAGCGGCTGCGAATTGATTGTGTTTGTATGTGGTATGAGTGTGGTTAATTTTAAAATTGTTGTTGTATCCTGTTGTGAGCCGCCCTGGGTCTTCGGAGAAGGGCGGCATATAAATGTGAATATTAAATAATTAAATTAAATATTCTTTTGGCAATCAAAATACGGCTCTGCCACCGTCAACCACATCCATCCACTCACCGGCTGGCTAATTAAGTGCTGCCCCTTAAACACACAGCAGTTTTGAACAGGTTTAGTGAATTTTCCCAAAATTTTTTCCCCTTCCACAAAGCAGAAAGTTTTCCCCGTGCTTTCTCCTCGTCTACCACCCATGTGCGTTCCCTGCAAAAACCAAAACTCACGAATATGCTTGTCTGATGAAGATTCGCTGACTGCGCTTTCCAAAAAGGAGAAGGAAGGGGGCAAAAAAATGTAAATCCGGAAGTTGACTCAGAAAAAGACACTCCTCTTCTAAATGGCATGAATTAACATCACAGTTTTAGAAAGGGAGGAACAGCGCTGGCGCATTTTAAGTACTAGATGGGCTGAGAAAGGTAGAAAGCAAGAATAAATAAACAAATAGCTCCTTTTAAGGGGCAAATCAGAGATAGTAAGAAAGAAATCTCCTCCGACCGCCTCTCCTGGATTCAGCTTTGCATACCTTAAATTAGACGGTCCTTAGCTAATTAGCAGTTGACAGCATCCCCGTAATCCCTGCCTCCTTTGCATTATTACTCTTTATTAACTCCTAGCAAAGAGTAGAAGCCTCCCTTTTTGCCAATAAAAGTTATTGCTTTTATAACTGGAAATGGACAACGGTGTAAACTGGATAATTTAGAAGCAATTGGATTTTCTGCAGCCTAAAGAGGCGGTGTGGCAGGGGAATCGGGGAATCGCCAAATGGCAGAATCTAGGAATCGAAGCAACCAGCTTCTTCTAGAGCTCAATATTGTTGAGATTGGCTAGAGCAGAGGCCCCCCCAACCTTTGGGGCACCAGGGACCGGTTCCGTGGAGAGAGGTTTTTCCCGCGGACCGGAGGGGGGCGTGGTTTTGTGTGCTGCCTGCATCCCACGGATGGGGCTTTGCTTGTTTGTGTGGACCGGTTGCTGGCATGCCGCAGCCCGCTACCGGTCCTTGGACCGGGGGTTGGGGATCCCTGGGCTAGAGACTACACACTGCATTTTGAGCCTCTGTTTGTTGGATAAGCCAGGATGGTTGGGTTCACATACACCATTCAGTCATAAGCAATGTACAATGTCAATCCTCAATTTACAACCAGAACTGAGCTCAAAGTGAGTTTTGCCCTTATTTTTTTATTATTATTAGATAAACATTTGTACATGTAAACAAAGAAAAAATTCAAGTTAAATGCCATTCAACTTAATACAATCATTTTAAATTTGTAGACCTTCTTCACTCCTTATTTTACGACCTTCCTTGCCACAGGGGTTAAGTGAATTAAGAGGTTCTTAACAAACCTGGCTTCCCGTTGCTTCTCAAAAGGTCACAAAAGGGGAATCACATCACACACACACACACACACACACACACACACACACACACAATGGTCATAAATTTGAAGTAGTTGCCAAGCATCTGGGGATGCTGCAACGGTCATTAAGTGTGAAAAAAGGCTTGCTAAACGAACTGCTGGAAGTTATAAGGGGGCAGAGTAGCCCAAAATAGTTTCTGAAGAAGAGGGATTTGCAACTGGGACCTCTTGCAGAGGTTAAAATCTTCCATGTTCAGAGTCAGGCACATATCAGGGCTCCAATCCAGCCAGCCCCCATGATTCTGGCTTTGCTTTTTTATTTTTTATTTTTTTTTTAAAAAAAAACATCAAAGGACTCAGTCATAGATCATCCGCCTCACTCATGATCACAACAATTCAGTCATGACTGCAATTTGAAAATGTCAGAAATGAGGGGGGGGAAATGAAGATAAGAAATCAAATTTTGGAATACCGGGACGTGTGGGGCTATTTTTACTCATAAGATAAATGGGGGGGGGGTAAAAATCTTCCATGGGATTCAGAAAGTCCACTAATTACATTATTTCTTTTCTATTTTACAACTGTCTCCTTGTCCTATACTTTGGGGGGGGGTTTAAGACCACGGGCCCTAATCATCTAATTTGTGGATTATTATTTTTGGGGGGGGGGAAAGCTTGTCACAGACAACTCACTATGGAACAATTCAACGATTCTATTTAATTCTTTAAAATAAATAAAACATTATTTTAATTTTTGTCGGACACATATATTACACAAATAATTCTTTAATTATTAAGCCAGTGTACGTTTGTTGCATGTCTGTTTGGATGATTGGTTTTTGATAGAGGGGTTTTTATAAGGTGTTTTAATGTTAGATTTCTATCCATGTTGTGACCCGCACTGAGTTCCTGGGATAGGGCGGCATAGAAATCCAATTAAACTAAACTAAACTAATTATTCTATTCCACCATTTCTTTGATATTAGTGTAACGAGTTGCCATGTGGTGAGTTGGCCATGACAAGTTGGCCGTGACAAATTGTCATAGACTCCCTGGAGGACCAAAGTCCACGAACAGCAGACCGAGATGCAAACCTGATGGAGCCACCGTACACATCAGCTGTTTTTTCCCTCCATTGAAGAAGTGATCAGAATTCAGCAGTTCGCATTGTTGAGCCTGTTTTAAGGCTTCCATTACCCATTTCCTTCATTCCACAGCCAAAATGGCAGGAAATGGTGCCAGCCATTTTTAGCAAGTCAGATCAGAGAAGCTCGCCAGGGCTACCAAAAAAAAGGAAGAAGACGACTCGGGGTTGCATCCAGCCAGGGGGGCTCCAGTTGCCGACTACTGCCTCGCACGCTTTCACAGAGATCAAAGTATCTACTCGCTCTCCTCTCCCAATTCACAAATAAAGGGGAAAGTAGAAATAATGGCAGGTGAAATTAAGCTGATTTTCAAACAGCCCCGAGCATATGGCAAACAGACACTTAATTACCACTATGGTACCTTGATCAGATTATTAGCAGGGCTAATTAAATTGATATAAATAGCAACTTAGGCTCAGCTTTCTGGGGGAGGCAGGAAGAAGACTTTTTTAACCTGATCCTTCCCTTCTTTCCTTCCTTCTTTCCTTCCTTCCTTCCTTCCTTTTCCTCCCTCTATCCCTCCCTCCCATTCTCCCTCCCTCCTTTCCTCCCTTCCTTCTTTCCTCCCTTCTTTCCTTCCTTCCTCCTTCCATCCCTCCTCTCTCCCTCCCTCCTTTCCTCCCTCCCTCCCTCTCTCCCTCCCTCCCTTCCTTCCTCCTTCCCTCCCATTCTCCCTCCCTCCTTCCTTCTGTCCTTCCTTTCCTCCCTCTATCCCTCCCTCCCATTCTCCCTCCCTCCCTCCTTTCCTCCCTCCCTTCTTTCCTTCCTTCCTCCTTCCATCCCTCCCTCTCTCCCTCCCATTCTCCCTCCCTCCTTTCCTCCCTCCCTCCCTTCCTTCCTCCCTCCCTCCCATTCTCCCTCCTTCCTTCCTTCCTTCCTTTCCTCCCTCTATCCCTCCCTCCCATTCTCCCTCCCTCCTTTCCTCCCTTCCTTCTTTCCTTCCTTCCTCCTTCCATCCCTCCTCTCTCCCTCCCATTCTCCCTCCCTCCTTTCCTCCCTTCCTCCCTCTCTCCCTCCCTCCCTTCCTTCCTCCTTCCCTCCCATTCTCCCTCCCTCCTTCCTTCTGTCCTTCCTTTCCTCCCTCTATCCCTCCCTCCCATTCTCCCTCCCTCCTTTCCTTCCTTCTTTCCTTCTTTCCTTCCTTCCTCCTTCCATCCCTCCCTCTCTCCCTCCCATTCTCCCTCCCTCCTTTCCTCCCTCCCTCCCTTCCTTCCTCCCTCCCTCCCATTCTCCCTCCTTCCTTCCTTCCTTCCTTTCCTCCCTCTATCCCTCCCTCCCATTCTCCCTCCCTCCTTTCCTCCCTTCTTTCCTTCCTTCCTCCTTAAATCCCTCCCTCTCTCCCTCCCATTCTCCCTCTCTTCCTTCCTCCCTCCCTCCCTCCCTTTCTCCCTCCCTCCCTCCTTCCTTCCTTCCTTCCTTTCCTCTCCCCCTCCTCCAGCCTTGATGCAGGATAATTCCAGCAACGGGTTTGCCTAATGAATATCAAAATACCTGATAATTAAACTAGAGAGGCACGGAGCCAAGCACGGTCTGATGGCAGTAATGCCCTCTAGAGGATACACTCACACAGCGTGCCAACTGAAATTCATCATGTATTCTACCAGCAACAACTTAGCACTCGAGAATATCTGGGTCTCCTTGCCTCTACCCCCCAAGACGCTGCACTCCTCAGCAACTCTAATGCAGGAAATAATGGCCCAATGTGCTTTGGCACTCTTGGAGAATAAGAATAGCAATAGCCCTTAGATTTGGCAACTGGCATGTACTTACGACAGTTGCACTGTCCCAGGGTCACGTGATCCACTTTTGCGACTTTCTGACAAGCAAAATCAATGGGGAAGCCAGGTGATTAACTATGTGATTAACCTAACAACTACAGTGATTCGCTTAACAACTATGGATAAGAAAGGCTGAAAACAGACAAAATTCACTTAGCGGTTTCACTTAGCAACAGAAATGCTGGGCTCTATGGTGGTCATAAGTTGAGGACCACCTGTAGACGGCTTCAGCCAGATCTTCCAGGAAAAATTCACTGAAAAAGGGTGACCAGGTTGGTTCATCCATCAGGCAGAGAAGGAGCTGCAGCAGAGAGATTGTGGGAGGGGGGGGCAAAACAGTGACATTGTAAACCTCCTTAGAGAGGGCTGTAAAGCACCATGGAGCAGTATAGAGGTCTAAGTGCTATCG
Organism: Bothrops alternatus; assembly: GCA_034064705.1. Lineage (NCBI taxonomy): Eukaryota > Metazoa > Chordata > Lepidosauria > Squamata > Viperidae > Bothrops > Bothrops alternatus. Next base: position 307,941 of record JARGCV010000279.1, on the reverse strand, counting down.
CTATTCAAGTCTCTCTGCAAAAGAGCCTCAGGCTGGGCTGGACTGCCATGAGCAGCATGCTTTGCTCAAGAAGAGTAGAGTAGAGTAGAGTAGAGTAGAGTAGAGTAGAGTAGAGTAGAGTAGAGTAGAGTAGAGTAGAGTAGAGTAGAGTAGAGTAGAGTAGAGTAGAGTAGAGTAGAGTAGAGTAGGGTACGGTAGGGTAGGGTAGGGTAGGGTAGGGTAGGGTAGGGTGAGTAGAATAGAATAGAATAGAATAGAATAGAATAGAATAGAATAGAATAGAATAGAATAGAATAGAATAGAATAGAATAGAATAGAATAGAATAGAATAGGAAAGAATGGAATGGAATGGAATGGAATGGAATAGAATAGAATAGAATAGAATAGAATAGAATAGAATAGAATAGAATAGAATAGAATAGAATAGAATAGAATAGAATAGAATAGAATAGAATAGAATAGAATAGAATAGAATAGAATAGAATAGGAAAGAATGGAATGGAATGGAATGGAATGGAATGGAATGGAATAGAATAGAATAGAATAGAATAGAATAGAATAGAATAGAATAGAATAGAATAGAATAGAATAGAATAGAATAGAATAGAATAGAATAGAACAGAACAGAACAGAACAGAACAGAACAGAATATAATAGCCCCCTGCTCAAGTAGGAGAACCTATACCATCTCAGACAAGTGACTGTCCAGTCTCTTCTTAAAAACCTCCAGTGATGAAGCACCCACAATTTCTGGGGGCAAACTATTCCACTGGTTGATTGTCCTCACTATCAGGAAGTTTCTCCTTAATTCCAAGTTGCATCTCTCTTTGATCAGCTTCCAACCATTGTTTCTCGTTCTTCCCTCTGGTGCTCTGGTGAACAACCTGACCTCCTCTGCCTTGTGGCAGCCCCTCAGATACTGGAAAACTGCTATCATGTCTCCCCTATTTCTTCTTTTCTCAAGACTAGCCAAACCCAAGTCCATTCTTTGTACGTTTTGGTCTCCAGGCCTTTGATCATCTTGATCATCCCATGAGTTTAAGACCAGGACAACTGGAGTTTCCCCGATAAGGTAGCTGTGTATTTTTACAATCAACTGCAAGCCATCTTATACCAGTGGGAGGGCATATGATTTGTAATGTTTCCAAATCGCAATATAAAAAGCACACTCTTTCCTCCCATAGGTGCAGCGTGGACCCATCCATGACAAGAGAGCACCTCTTTCTCCTCCATTTCCCTGCACAGATGGTCCAACTCCAGGCAAAACCTGACATCCACCAAGTTCCAGAGCCGCCACTTCTTATCCTTGCACACCGAGCGAGTGACAGCTGGACAGGTTTGCCAGAGGCATGAGATACAAATAAAAGTGCCTGCTTCCTCATGTGCGTGACGGGAGATTACTGATTTGTTTTCTGTTGCAGAAAAGATTCATCAAAAGAGGAGCAGGGGACCAGAAGAACTCCTTGGATTCAGACAGAAGGAGCCCAATTTAAGCACACCTCTCCTGGGGGGTGGAGGGGAGCAGGAGCAGGAGATATAAGCTTTCTTGTACAGGAGATGCACAGAAAGCCACTCGGTTCTTCAAACCAGCATTTCCTTGGTTTTCAGCCAACATCAGCAAGAGTGTGCTCAATTGAAGCAAAGGCAGGGCTGAATCTGGCAAGCCCAGCCAGCAGTTGGACGATATGAAGATTGCGACAATGCCTGGCAGCTGCAATCAAGGCTGGAGGAGGCACTCCAGAGGAATCGAGCCTTCCGCATAACCAACTGCAAATCGGAGGCTGAGGGCCAAGTTGCAGTACAAGAGGAACAAAAATAGAGTTCAATTAAAATGTACACTGCTGCTGCAATTTGAACAAAAAGGCCTGGCAAATTTATCCTATCGCATACATTTCTGGGTGTCAGGCCTCTATTTTTATCTTCCCCCAAAAGAAAAGAGCATTTGTAATACTTCCAAAGGACCTGCCTCTGCAACAAACACCAGGCCACAAAACTCACAATACAGGTTAAGGTTTTGAAGAAGCACCCGCCTCTCAAAGGAACCGTCAAGTGTGCGAAGGAAGCAATTTTGGCACAGCGAGAGAGTGAGGACCAAGTTTGTGCAAAATCAAACTTGAATGATGGGGAATATAAAGATTTATATTCTTTGCAGTCATCTGCTCGTTAGTTCTCTGTTGCTCACAAGTTGCTAACAGAGAGAAGAGCTAATGAGCGACCTTCAGAATGCTAACAACCAGATGACTGCAAAGAATATAAATCCTTCTATTCCCCACCATTCAGTCAGAACCGAAAGACCTTCAGTTATTCTGCAAGATTCCCATTGCTATAATGAATTTCCATAACATGCGACGCAGGAATTGGGCAACAGAGAGACGTGGTGATCACCTTAGTTTTTCTATTCTTCCACACTTAAGTTCAGAATATTAAACTTTGTACCCTACCCAAGAGACGGAGGCACACCTTGCGTGCCTGGCTGAGGAATTCTGGAAGTTGAAGCCCACAAGTCATAAATGGGCCAAGTTTGAAGACCCCTCCTCTAGACCACTCTAATGTTGGGGACTGGAAAAGAAATACAGTTCTTAAACCTAGAAATAATGACACCTGTTTGCACTAGAATTGAGAGAAATACACTACCCATTAATTGTTGTGTACAACTAACGGTTCTATCAACAAATCTTGATAGGAAAACAAGATTTCTCCCCTTTTGCATCATTCAAAGGCAGAGGTGCAAAATCTGATGTTCTCCAGATGTTTTTTGGCCTACAACTCTCCTCTTCCTTGACCACCGACTCGAATGGGCAGATGCTTTCCAGGGTTGAAGGTGGAAGAGAGGTGAAGGACTGCAAAACATGCCATAGTTTGCTAGGAGAAGGCATTAAAATGTCAGATATGGAACACAAAATCTCTAGAAGATGCGACTGCCTGGTCACACCATTAAAGAGCATCAAGTGGTGCTGGGCCAGCTTATGTCAAAAGGCCAAAGCTAGACTAAATTAACCATGGACTATCCCTGCCAAATGAAGCTTCTGCTGTTAGCAGCTGTCAGTAACAAACAGGCATGCCTAACATTCAAGAGGGTTTGCTGGAAAAGGCGAGAAAATTAAGCCATCTTTCCAACCAACAACGTGGGCGTTTCCATTCTTGTACGTTCCCAAGCGAGTTTATCAAAGCTCGGCTTGCATCAGGGTGGCTGAGGGACCTCTCTCACAGAAGTCTAGACCAGCAATCCAAGGAACCAGAACCGAAGAGTTCTGATTACTAATATTTATTAGAAGGAAGATGAAAGTGCAACCAGAAGAATCCCTGCAAGCCCGAGTAGTCAGTGTCTCCCTTCTTCTAACCTATCAGGCCAGTTTCTCCAAGGTTCCCTCTGCCTCCCTTATCATCTGGGCTTCCCTATTCTTCTTCTGCAACAAGGAAAAAGGCAATTGCAATGGAAGTTCTGTGGCACCTATTTCGCAGCTGCTAAAAAAACAAAAACAATGGAGAGATCCAGTTTGGTGGAGTAGTCAAGGCATCATCAGGCTGGCAACTGGAAGACTGTCCGTTTAAGTGCCTTAGGCACAAAGTCAGGTGGGTGACCTTGGGCCAGTCTCTTTCTCTCAGCCCTAGAAAGGTGGCAATGGCAAGCCACTTCTGAAAACCCTTGCCAAAAAACCCGCAAGGACCTATCCAGGCGGTGGCCAGGAGTCAAGGCTGACTCAAAATCCACGGCTAGGGGAATTGGAACAGGAAGAGCACCGTTGCTCCATTCCAAAGCTTTGTCCTGGGTTCAAACACCAAAACTCTCCCAAGAAGTTGAGAAAGACTTGGGTTGAAGTCTTCAAACCACCACAAATAAATTTCGTTGAAGACCAAACCTTCAACCCCATACATGACAGTTGAGATAAAAGAACACAATAGCATCAAACAGAAAGCGTCTTTTCATGAAAGCTGCTGCTTCCTGTTCCTGTTCAGCTACCTACTCTCTGCAAACTAGGAAGGATGCATCTGGAAAGGCTGTCGTTTTAAGGCGCTCTCCTCTTCACTGAAGCCATATAAAAGTCATATATTTGATCCTCCAGCAGAGAATTCAATCAAAAGAGCCCTTCTGTCTGAAAGCCGCTGTCACACTGTTGGAGCTAATCTTTGCTACGGAGCCATTTCTTTCTCTCTTTTTTTCTTTTTTAATCTCACAAACAGCAGACACTAATGCTTGCCCTGGCAAACAGGTTTGCAGTTTTCCCTCTAAGGAAAGCAATAATAGTAATAATTTCTGAAAGCCCAATGAGGCTTTACAAAGCAGCCCCCTGCAGAACTCCGTGTTTATGTTCCTCTGAGAAACATCGCCAGCCCGCTTTTGATGGAACAATGTCACGCATCTCTCTTGCATTCAGAATGTATCCCATCACACAGATTTTCACTATTTCGGCTGGCCTAGGAAACTGGTGTTATGGGGGGGGGGAGAAGAGGGGAAGATGTTGCCTGTAAAAAAAAATCAGGAGCTTCTCCATCTCCTTCTCCATGTGGTTGTAATAGAAGGTGAGAAATCTTAAGGTTCCTTCAATACTTAGGTTGAAGGAGACCTCATAGAAAAGAACCTCTCTTTATAGCGCAATTCTTCCAGAAATTCCAGAATCAGAGAAGGACCAGGTTCTGAGATCTCCAGCACTCTCGGTGGAACTGGGACCCGGAGTCTCATATTGTTTTTGCAACCAGTAGCATCTTGATAGTCAACACTTTTTGCCTCCTAGCTTCTAGAGCAGGGGTTTTCAAACTTGGCCCTTTTATGACTTGTGGACTTCAATTCCCAGAATTCCTCAGCCAGCGTTCATGTGTTCAAGTCATAAAAGGGCCAAGTTTGAAGACCTCTGCTCTAGAATATTTCCAGCAAAACACCTGAAAGCCATTTTAACTTAATCAGATACAGTAAGTGATGATTTTTCAAAAATATTCGGGAGGTCTCCATCCTTCGGACCATCATGTACATAGTCACTGGGCTTGAGAGTGACGTTTTGATAGCATGATAACATCTCATTTTTAAAAAAAAATAATAAAAACTAAAAGCTCTGAGAAAATAAAATGAGATAGAGCTTGGATACCGAGGAAGCTCGGGGATGTTGCTGCTGTTGGACATTAGATTGGTGACTCTGGATTTACAGATCATGGAATGAGGAGCCCATTCTTATAATGACTGTTGGAGAAAGACTGGCCAAACCAGAGGGAGGAGTCAAGCAAGGAACTAATCTGGAATCATTGCATAGGCACAGAAGGACAATATCCATCCCTCTTCCCTTGAATGCCAATGAACCTTATCTAGTGTGGCCCAGGTGCAAACAGTCTGGGAAGATTCCTGTGTATTAGGCATAAGCAATAAAGTGCCTAATTGAACTCTTCACATCTGGATCTGGTTGCTCACACCTGACAATGACCCTGCAATTTTTGGAGTGGTCTTTCTTTCTATTTATACATTTATTTAGATTTGTGATTCATTTCCACATAAATCACAATGTCCAGCATTGCCACATAAGCTTCATCTGGAAAATCCCGTCTGGGTTTCCTTTCCTACCAATGAAATTGGATGAAATCCAGCTGGCAGCACTAAACGTGAGCTTTCCGCATCTTTTGTCTCAACATTTTTTAAACCATGCTCCTCATCAAAGCTGGAAAAAAAACGTGGGGACTATGGTGAGCTAGAAAGAAGTAGCATTTAAAAAAAAAAAACCCCAAAAAACTAGCTGACTTGCCAGGCAGGGAAGTCAGTGCTTTCCACCAACAATTTTTGGCACTTGACACAATGGCAAGAAATTGGGCCAAGAAATTAATTCCCTACATTCAGCAAATTTTTTGCAGCCCTAATAAAATGTTCAGTATTTGAGAGAGTGCTCTCTTGGGAAGTTTTATTGTGCTTCTATTGTGCTTTGAGAGATACACTGTCTCTCATTTTTTCCAGGACTGGTGGCCTTCAGAAATGGCCACAGACAAATCTCTATCCCCCAGCCGGTGTGTACCACAGCAAGTCCCCTGGTAGATCAACTGTTCAGTTGTAGACATTGTTTCATTTGATGGTTTCCAAAATATAGGTGGTCCTCTGTAGAAAAATTAAAGCTTTTTGGAGAAAAATATGGTGGGCTCTTCAGAACATTTTGAAAAAGCGTATTGAATTTCTACCTCAGTTGTTTTTGTTAGGTATTACAAAAGACTGTACCACCTTGGAGACGAACTTAATATTGAATTTGATCACAGCAGCAAGACTGTTGGTGGGACAATACTGGAAGAAACCAGAATTACCATCTATTGAAGAATGGACCTTGAAAGTCATAAATTTGGCAGAAATGGCCAAAATATCTGCATATTTGAAGGATCATTCAAATGAAAAATATATGTTGGACTGGAAAAAATGAATAGATTAACATACAAGGGAAATATCAATCTAAGAAACTGTATCTAGCCTATAGTTAAATGTTTTATATGTTGATTGAAAAATGTTTACAAGTAGAAAATGATTGTATTAAGTTGAGTTGCACTCAACCTGATTTTTTCTTTGTTTCCTCTGTTTACATTTACAAATATATAATTAATAAAAATTTAAAAAAATTTAAAAAAATATAGGTGGTCCTCGACTTAAGTTTAGGGACTGCTCAAAGTTAGAATGGCAGTGAAAAGAGTGGCTTAGGACCGTTTCTCATGCCTGCAGCATCCCCATGATCACCTGGTGAAAATTTGGATGCTCGGCAACTGGCATGTACTTATGACGGTTGCAGTGTCCTGGGGTCATGTGATCCCCTTTGGCGACATTCTGAGAAGTAAAGTCAATGGGGAAGCCAGATTCATTTAACAACCATGATACTCCCTTAGCAACTGCAGTATACCATCATAAACTAACAAGGCACTCCTATAATGTCCAAAATTGCAGGATAACCCTTCTCTTCAACTATTATAAAAAAAACAGATTTAACAATTTTATCAAAAAATAACAGGATTGCAAAAGGGGATCATTAGGATATATTTTTTGTCTTCAAATTTAGATTTTAATTTTAATGCACTCATAATTCGGGAGTATATTTTAATGAAAAATGTTAAAACATGCAGTTCTCTGAATCCTGAAGGGGTGTAATATCAAGGCAGTCTTTACCTCTTTCTTCTACTAATTGTGCTTGAGTTTCATATATATAATAATTTTGACATAACATTAAATGATCTGTTGTTATTGTTAAACTGATGATCTTACAGTTTTGCCAGAGCATTTGAGGTTAAACCCATCTATGTAACTTAGACGATATCTCTCATGGCATATTTTCATTTCATAGAATAAAATTGAAGTAATCGGAAAAAAAACAAAACTGCAGTAATTCAAAGGCCCATGCATATCAAAAGAGTGTACAATGTATTGATAGAAATTGACTCCGAAACTGAACTAGTCAAGGATTGTATGATAAAGTGGGGACAAAATTTTGGGCAACCTCTCATGATGGAAACATGGGAGAGAATTTGGGTGAAAAATGTAAAATTTACGCAAGCGCAACATTTAAGAGAGAACTTTTACAAAATGTTTTATAGATGGCACCTAGATCCGAAAAAACTATCATATATCTACCCTGACCTCCAACCTAAATTTTGGAGATGTGAAAGTATGGAGGCTACATATTTTCATGTATGGTGGACATGTAGAAAAGTTAAAGCCTTCTGGAGAAAAATTTGGTGGACACTCCAAACCATTTTGAAAAAGCATATTGAATTTCTACCTCAGTTGTTTTTGTTAGGGATCATAAAAGACTGTAACACCGTAGAGACGAACTTAATTTTGAACTTGATCACAGCAGCGAGATTGTTGGTGGGACAACAATACTGGAAGAAGCCAGAAATACCATCTATTGAAGAATGGACTTTGAAAGTCATAAATATGGCAGAAATGGCTAAAATATCTGCATATTTGAAGGATCATTCCAATGAAAAATATATGTTGGACTGGAAACAATGGATAGACTACATACAAGAGAAACATCAATCAAAGAAAATGTATCTTGCTTATAGTTAAATCTTGATATACGGAGTGAAGAATGTTTACAAGTTTAAAATGATTGTATTAAGTTGAATAGCATTCAACTTGAATTTTTTCTTTGTTTATATTTACAAATATATACTTAATAAAAAATTTAAAAAAAACGAGGACAAGGAAAGTCATAAAATGGGGCAAAACTCACTTAGCAAAGTCTCAAATAGCAACAGAAATTTTGGGCTGAGCTGTGGTGCTACACCAAGGACTATCTATATCAGTTGTGGCTTAACAGAAATTTAATGCTGTTGTCCAGGGCAGACAAGCAGATGAGCTGATTCTGCTTTATCGTAACCTACATAAAGAGAATATTTCAAATCTGACAGGACAATTCTCCTGCTATTTCTTTTCAGCCCAAATGACTAGGAAGGTTCCTTCTGAGTCTCTCGCCTTGCCCACTATTCAACTGGGGGTTATGCTGCCTCTTATCTGATGGTTCCCCAGCCTCTCTGAGACCAGTCTCAACGAGTCTTTCCCACAAAACATTACAGTAGGAGTGTGACGGGGACCCTGGATATGTTGTGCCTGTAGACTAAACACATTTAAGACTACCATCACCACCATCACCAGACCTTCCCATCAGCATTCCAGGATTCAAGGGCATGTTAGCTTGAGTTCTCTGCTCTCACAAGCTTGACTTGCAGAGCAATGATTCCTTACATTTATCATTCTTGTTATCTCCCAGGAGCTCAAGAGAGCTTGTAGCTGCCTGTGATGGAAGTGACAGGGTAAGTCACCATCTGCCCCCAACGCACACAAACATTTTCCAGCACAGTCCAATCCTGGAACAAGATCTTGTTCCAGCCTTGAGTTCCTTCTCTGATATTCACTGAGAGGATGGTCTGCTGAACGGGCAGAGACAGAAGCACCCCCAAAAAAGAGAGGCCTTTGGGATGCTAGGCTCAATTTTTTAAAAAGAAACAAAGGATGAAGAATGTAAAAAAAAATGCTGCATTTTGAATCTTACAGTAGAAAGGGGAATTAAGGAGAGGAACAATACCAAATTTTCCATGGCTAGCTGAATAGGAAAACTTCTGCTGGAAAACTTCAAGGTTATTTATTCCCTTGATCTCCACAGCTGGAGTCTTGCAACTCCTTGCTCCCCCAAGTGGTGAGCAATTCCAAGGACCAAACTCTTTGATCTTCTCTTTTGGAGAAGGAAGTGTTGGAGACCTACAGGATTTCTCTTGCGTCTGATTAATCCACACAAAAGGAAGAAGAAAGCAGCAGATTTGCAGGTGGGCAGTTTAGGTACCAGCCGAGAAAGATCTCCCATATTCCCTCGAAATATTTTAGGGGTCTTCTGCTGAGGCTGACCCTCTGCTCTATCTATCTTTCTCCTGAATTTGGAGAAAGATTATCTTTTCTAAATGAGTGGCCTCCTTTTTAAACCCTACTCCAGGGAGATCAAGAAACCATCTTCCAATGACCGGCTTTCATAATGAGAAATGGCCAGATATAATAACCAGAGAAAGTTACTTCAAACTGTGATTAATAGTCAATCCAGTTCAAATACATCTACCCAGAAAAACAACAATTTCTCCAGGTGTTATGATCTCTGAGACCAAGCTGGTGAAAGACTCTCCTGTGATTCCTGTTGACTGCTTTTTTAACAATTGTTATTTCCTCCTCCTCCTCCTCCTCCTCCTCCTCCTCCTCCTCCTCCTCCTCCTCCTTCCTAATCTGAAGATATTGAACCTTTCTCCTCTGAAGTCAGGATCTGACTCCCCAAATATAATCCACATAAATATATGTATATATTTTAATTAGCACTTTTCCTAATGCCTGCATTTTTGCACCTTTTTCCCCTCCTCTCTCTCTCTCCAGGCTCATAGAAGAGTGGTTGCTTTGAACTGTCTCCCAAGAGAAGCTTCACAAACCTGTTAATCTTTTGGAAGATATTAAAGACCTGAATGTTTCCCCACTTTGGGCCAGGAAGCTAAGCCAGTTCTGTTGGTTGATTTGTCTGATTCCAGTCCTTGGACTGAAAATAGAATATTCTTTGACCTTGTGTATATATTTATGTTTATTTTGTTATTTCTAGATATTACTGTAGGTGCATCATGTTTTTGTTTTGGTTTTAATCCTTATTCACCATCTAGAACAGTGTTTCTCAACCTTGACAATTTTAAGGCATGTGGACTTCAACTCCTAGAATAGAATGGAATGGAATGGAATAGAATAGAATAGAATAGAATAGAATAGAATAGAATAGAATAGAATAGAATAGAATAGAATAGAATAGAATAGAATAGAATAGAATAGAATAGAATAGAATAGAATAGAATAGAATAGAATAGGAAAGAATGGAATGGAATAGAATAGAATAGAATAGAATAGAATAGAATAGAATAGAATAGAATAGAATAGAATAGAATAGAATAGAATAGAATAGAATAGAATAGAATAGAATAGAATAGAATAGGAAAGAATGGAATGGAATGGAATGGAATAGAATGGAAGGGAAGGGAAGGGAATGGAATGGAATAGAATAGAATAGAATAGAATAGAATAGAATAGAATAGAATAGAATAGAATAGAATAGAATAGAATAGAATAGAATAGAATAGAATAGAATAGAATAGAATAGAATAGAATAGAATTCTGGGAGTTGAAGTCCACATGCCTTAAAATTGTCAAGGTTGAGAAACACTGATCTAGAATCAGTGTACTGGGCGATGCTGGCTACATACATCGTTTAAATAAGTAAACAAACTGAAATGCCCAAGTTGTTGATTATGTTGTCTGAAAACCACACTCTGGTCCTGCTGAGAGATAGCATCCAAGGCACCAATTGAGGTGGTGCATTAAAACGTGAACTAAACTGATTCCTCCCATTTTCTCAACATCAGCCTTTCATCTGCACCAAAACAGCTATCATGGCTGTCTTTCAATCTTCACTTTCTTGGGCTGAGAAGATAAAGAGGACTGTGGATTAAAGGAATTGAGTATGTCTAGTTTAATGAAGAGAAGGACGAGGGGGGACATGATAGCAATGTTCCAATATCTCAGGGACTGTCACAAAGAGGGAGTCAAGCTATTTTCCAAGGCGCCTGAGCGCAGGACAAGAAGCAACAGATGGAAACTCATCAAGGAGAGAAGCAACCTACCGGTAGAACTAAAGAGAAACTTCCTGACAATTGGAACAATTAACCAGTGGAACAACCTGCCTCCAGAAGCGGTGAATGCTCCAACACTGGAAGTTTTTAAGAAAAGACTGAACAGCCATTTGTCCGAAATGGTGTAGGGTTTCCTGCCTGAGCAGGAGGTTGGACTAGATGACCTCCAAGGTCCCTTCCAACATTATTATTATTATTATTATTATTATTATATTATTATTATTATTATTATTATTATCATCTACTTTTACAGCAGTTGTAAGTACAATTATAAACCAACCTCTTACTCTATGGTTACACCATAACTCTCATGTTTCTATAACCTATCCTGTTTAGTCATCAGAATCACAAATCATACATAACTCTTTTTCTGAGGGTTTCTAGTCAGCAATAAACATAAATATTCTCTTTTCTCTGATCAAAGAAGTTAATTTAGCCATGTCAGCAAATTCCATCTCCTTCACCAGCCATGCCAAATTCTCTATCATCCAGTCCTGGTTGTCCCAGATTTATTTTTTTCTAAAGAGCAACTGGACTTTTCTTGGGTTTTCCTTTGAAAACTGTTCACTTCAGAACTAAAGAAGCTTCTTAGATGTCCCAAAAGTCATCCTTTGTTTTACAAAAAAAAGTCCAGTCGCTTTTGGGACAACCACAGCCTGGATGATTGAGAATCTCCATAGAGAAGCTTCTTGGATAAGAAGCGAAACATTTGCAAAGACAAAAACACAAGGCCAAAAGCACCTTTGGAAGGGCACTGCCAAGTCTTTCCATTTCTGGGCATACAATAATCTCGCTGCAGTTATCATGCAATAAGACAGGATTCCATAATTTTATTCCAACTGCTTGCCCATCACTCCCAAAGGATTAGAAAGGCCTCTTGTCTCAATTGCATATTAATCTTTAATGTCCTCCGAATGAGGGTACGTATTGGAATCCAGAATTTTATAGCTTTCTTACACGTCCAACCAAAAGTGATAAAATGTCCCTTGTTGTTCCCATTCCCAGCCTAAATATGAAGTGCCTTAGTACATTCTAGACAATTTCTCTGCTGACATATATCAACAATATCCACTAAAGCTGTTTCTGGTAGTCCTCATCTATGGAATGCTCTCAGCAATGCCATTTTACGCTCGTTATTTCTCATTTTATTTTATTTTACTAGGGGGGGGGACATTTTTTAAATCCCCTTGGGCCTCTTCAACTCTTTAAGAATTTCAAACTGGTTTAATTCTTACCATTGCTGGAGCATTCTTGGCTTCTTGTTACTCTGTTTTTATTCTTGGCTGGGAAAGTTTTTATGCTTCATTTGCGTTTACTTTCATTTACAGCTGTGCTTTATTACGACTGCAAGCCAGCAAAGGAATTTAAATATTGGGTGGTGGATAAATACTGTGAATACATAAATGTGCAACCTCAGGCTGTAAACTGGCAATTGGATGGGAGGGGAACAGGGGGGGTGTTTGGAGCTGAAGCTGTTGTGACACTTTCCTTCCCAAGTTACACATACACACCCACTCTTTTTGCCCTCCAAACTGGTCTAACAAGTTTTCAAGTTTGCTGGGAGCCTCTACTAAGCTTTATAAATGCATCATAAGCAGAAAACTTTCTTCAAAAATATTATTAGCTGTGGAGGGCAGGGGAGGAAATTTAGCCTACCTGTAAAAAGGTTAAATTTCAAAACATTATGTTTACTTCTAGCATAAATAAATACATAAACCCTGTAAGACCTTTGATAAAGGCAGACATGAGCACAGGCATCAGAAGATGAAATTTAGGAGTAAAATTTTGGCCTTGCAATAGATGTTCTTAAATTCCTATCTTAATTATTAGCCCTCTTAAACTTAAATAGCTTCCCAGGCAGGTTTGTACATCTCAACCGTGTTACTAATCCCTTGACTCTTGTTGTCCTAAGACAGTAGTTCTCAACCTTTTCCGGGGCTCGACCCCACCCTCCCCCAAAAAAATGGCCGACCCCAAAAAAAATGGCGGGCCCGCATCGCGTATACATGGCGTGACGGCCCACATGGCAAAGGGGAAAAAAATGGCCGACCCAAAAAAAATGGCTGACCCCCCAAAAAAATGGCGAGCCCGCATCGCGCGACGGCCCGTGGGAAAGGGGAAAAAATGGCCAACCAAAAAAAAAATAAATGGCAGGCCCGCATCGCGCATGCGCGGCGCGACGGCCCGCATGGCAAAGGGGAAAAAAATGGCCGACCCAAAAAAAATGGCCGACCCAAAAAAAAATGGACTGTGGTGTTTGGCGACCCCGTGAAATCGTCGTTCGACCCCAAATGGGGTCGCGACCAACAGGTTGAGAACCGCTGTCCTAAGATAACTTCAAATCTATATGCTATTTATTTTATTTTGTTTCTCAAATGTAGAGACCACCCATCTCACACAAAGATACTCTCCTCCCGCTCAGGAGACTGTTAAAACTCTCCTTCTGTCTGTTTCTCTGTTTGTAACCTTCTATTGGATGAAATGGTGCATTGTAGGACAAGAAATCCACCTGAAATGGGCTAATTTACAGAACGCATTCAATATCCAAGACCCAGGACTCCCATCAGATTGAAATTTGGTGAAGATGTGACTGCTTTGGACTAGAAGAACCTCCTTTGCATATTGTCAAAGCAAGAATATACAGTATTTGCAGCATTGACACAGTCCTTTTAAATCTCTTGTTATTCTGTATTCTGCTTCAGTGCTGCCGCATTGTCATGCAGCTATAGTCACATGCTCATTTCCAACATTCATTTCCTGATGGATTCCCACGAGCAAAGAGAGTCAGTGGGGAAGCCGGTAGGAAGTCGGAAGTCACTCCTATCGCCACTGCTTCTTTGCCGTCCTAGGAATTTCTCTTTCCCTCTTTAGGTAAAGAAATATGTCTGAAACAATGTTCCAACTGGGCATGGGTTGTCCGGTACCTCCCAAATATCCAAATGTTGGCATCTAATAGCTTTCTTTGATTTTTTTTTCCTCCCAACCCAGCCTAATACATAAATTCAGGAAAACAAGCAGTACCCAAGGAGTCAGGGATTAAAAGCCAATATTTGAAGGCATCAAGCCGTTACCAAACAATTTTCTATCTTGCTTTAATTCAAACAGGGCTTTCATAATTACCCACAGAACTCTCCCACGTTAGTAAAAAAAATGAGAGTTCTGACTCTTTGTTAGGAGAGTCAAAAATGTACTGGATGTGAGTTTGTGACAGAATTTTGTTTTTCAGAGGGAGACTCTTCTTGCTGCATGAAGTCACTGGGCCTTTTTTTCTTTCAACTGCCCCTTTTTTCTCCCTGTTGACTTTTAATTTTGGGAATTAGAAATGAAAGGAAAACAATGGAGAAAAGTTTGAGATGATAGTTATTGAACAGAAAGAAGGATGGAAGGCACAATGGTATGGATGTTGTTTTTCCTCAATGTCTTTCTTGTTTCTCTCTCTCTCTTAATTTCCAACTTTGTTCTTGTTTGTTTGTTTTTTTATATTTTATAATATTAAACATTTCTTATAAAAGGAAAAACAAAAACGTTCCTTGGCTTTTAGACTTCTGATTTTGCCTCCCTCGTTCAGAGAGACAGGAAACACCCGTGCACAGGTGGCTCAAAGTCCATATTGAGTTATGTTTATTTTGTGCTGATCACAAGCACGGGCATTGGAGAGAGAGAAAAATCCAGAAAATAAAGAAATCAGCTGAAAGATCTATAACTTCACAAAAGTACCCCAGAAAGAATGAGGGTCTAACCATAAACGATGCTCCATTATTAAAAACTGCAATCTCTCTAAGAATTGAAATTATTTTTCAAGCTGTTTTGTAGTGACCAAGATAAAAACAATCTATTATAATAGCAGGAGATTCCCAGTTGCAAAGACCATCAAGACAAAAGGATGGTGTAGACCAGGGGTCCCCAACCCCCAGTTCGTGGACCAGTACTTGGCCACATGCCAGCAACCGGTCCGCACAAACAATCAAAGCCCCACCCGTGGGATACAGGCAGCACACAAAACCACACATTTTCTGGTCCGTGGAAAAACCTCTCTCTATGGAACTGGTCCCTGGTGCGGTAAAGGTTGGGGACCTCTGGATTAGGATATATTGTTATGGTTTCTAAACCAACTTTGCAAGCATGTAGGGCAACGGCCCCCATCCCCTAGTCCGTGGACCGGTACCAGGCCGTGGCATGCCAGCAACCGGTCCGCACAAACAGGCAAAGCCCCATCCGTGGGCTGCAGGCAGCACACAAAACCACACACTCTCCAGTCCATGGAAAAACTTTTCTCCACGGAACCGGTCCCTGGTGTCCAAAAAGTTGGGGACCTCTGGTGTAGACAACACAATTAATACCCCCTCTAATCCCCATCCTCTTGGGATGGGAAGCACACAAAAATGGTAGTGTAGAAAGAATCATAGAATCATAGAATCGTAGAGTTGGAGGGGACCTCCCGGGTCATCGAGTCCAACCCCCTGCTCGAGGCAGGATTCCCTAAACCATCCCAGATAGATGGCCGTCCAGTCTCTGCACCAAGACCTCCATCGAAGGGGAGCTCACCATCTCCCGTGGCAACCTGTTCCACTGGTTGATCACCCTTACTGTTAGAAAAAAAATTTCTAACCTCCAATCTGAATCTTTTCCCCTGCAGTTTCATCCCATTGTTTCTAGTCCTTCCTTGAGCAAGTGAGAACAGGGCTGATCCCTCTGCACTGTGACAGCCCTTCAGGTATTTATAGACAGCTATCATGTCTCCTCTCAGTCTTCTTTTCTGTAGACTAAACATTCCTAATTCCTTTAACCGTTCCTCATAGGACATGGTTTGTAGACCATTCACCATCTTGGTAGCTCTCCTTTGAACCTGCTCCAGTTTGTCAGTGTCTTCCTTGAACTGGGGTGACCAGAACTGGACACAGTACTCCAGGTGAGGTCGGACCAAGGTAGAGTAGAGGGGAATAATAACTTCACGTGATCTGGATTCTATGCTTCTCTTGCTACACCCCAAGATCGTGTTTGCCTTTTTTGCAGCTGCTTCACACTGTTGCCTCATGTTCATGTTCATAAGAGACAGCCCCCGACTGGTCTCAGAACTTAACCAGGAACCCTGGTCAATCTGGCCCCACCCACGGGAACATGGCCCTGCCTACTTTGCATCAGTCCCGCCCCCCAAATGGTGCAGCTTCCCAGCTACCATTCTAGATCTGCAAGAGTTCACTCAGAAACAACAACTTGGGTGATTTAGGTTTGTACAGGGGAAAAGGGGGAAAGGAAAAAAAAAACCACCTCCTTTGACTGAATAGCAATCAAAATAAAATAGCAAGCCAAGCTTGCATAGGCTCCTTTTTAAAACTGACAAGTGGGACGATCCGTTTGTTCCAAGGTTTAGTGGGGGCAGCAGACCAAAGCTACCGTGTTTCCCCTAAAGCAAGACAGGGTCACACTTTCTTTTTATCCCCAAAAGCCCACTATGTCTTACTTTCGGGGTACGGCTTATATTGATTGGAAAACAATTGTCAGTTTTATTTTAAGTATTTTAAGTATATTAAGTATTTTAAGTATTTTAAGTATTTTAAGTATTTTAAGTATTTAAGTATTTTAAGCAGGAGGCGGAAGTGGGCAGGAGTAATATGTCTTACTTTCGTGGTACGGCTTATATTAGCCGACCCCCTGAAAACCCTGATACGTCTTACAATCGGGGGTGTCTTACTATCGGGGAAACACGGTAGTAACAGTCTGATGCCTTCTCCATTGCAATGCACGACTGTCCAAGTGCACAGAGAAGAGTCGAGTTGAATGAGCTGGGAGGAGCATCCATAGCCCTTCTGCATTAAAATAAAATCTCAGCAAGAGAAACTAGGCAGCATTCCTGCATTGAAGCCCTCCAGATGTGCTGGACTGAGCTCTCATCCTTGTTAGTCCATGGCCACGTTGCTGCTACTGTATGTAAAGTCCAAACAGCTGGCTTCACAGCTGCCTTGTGATAGCAGCCCACCGGTTAGGTCAGTGAAAGGAGAAAAAGGCAGGTAACTCTGTCTGAGTTCCATGGAGTGAGAAACTCTTTAGTTCCATTATTCATTGTGTGCCACGAGGAGTAAAATGCTTTAAATAAAACACACCAACTTGTCAAGAGCATGTCGGTTGCCGAGAAGACAGCCATAAAAGCCTATCCTGGTTTTCTAAACTTACTGGAAAATTAGAACACGGCTTTCCTGGAACATTTTTGTGATAAAGACATTCTCTCGTCCTTCCCTTCCTTTCTTTCCCCTCCCAACCCCTTCTTAATTTGCAAGTGATCAAGAAGCAGTAAGAGCAAGGCAAGGTCCTTAAAATACTTGGAGGGCACTTCACAAAAGTAACATTAATCAAGAGAGAGAGGGGGAAGAGACTTTCAAAAATGCACCCATTCACAGCACCCCAGGGCATCCTGACAATTAAGCAACACTAGTTAGTTTGTCAGGTTAGCAGGACTGGAGCAGCAGAGAGGAAGGTTTACAGAATAAACATTGCTCTTAAAAGTTGTGGAATTGATCAACCTTGGAGTGACAAAGGGGGCTTCTCTGCAACATTATTTGTGCAAGATTTGTGCAGGAGCCAGAGAGACAGGGCCCCTTTTCACAGAATACTAAGCTGAAAATCTTCCAAATTCATCATGGGCATGCACCCCTGCTTCTAATGTTTCCTTCTCAGCTAAGCTAGCCAGGAATTTACACCAGGTAGAAAAGTTTGACCTCCTAGCTAGCCAAACCCAGATCTTGGAAGCCAACTTCCCCAACAAAATCTGGATTCAGAAGTTTATTTCATAGTCTGGCTTGTTAGAAGACTAGCAAGGCAGAGAACTTGGGTGTAATGTTAAGCATTAAATTTAAATTATTACATTAAATTCCACTTTAGGCATCTTAATCCTCTTACACATCATCCCCCTTTATTAAAGTTTACAATAGTAAGATAAAAGACAAATGCAAACTAGGGAAAATATAAAGAAATATAAAGTAAAGAAAAGAAAAATAAAAGTGCAGAGATAGAAAAAAGAAACAATGAAAGATATACAAAAGATGGCTTGTATTTGTTTCTACTCCGGATATGTATAAACAAATACAATAACACCTTCTTTAATATTTCAATTAATAAACCACTTGTTTCCATATCTCATTCCTCATCAAATCATCAAAATATAAAAACTCACCATTCAATCCTAATCACCAAAAGTCTATTAAGAGCTATCAGAAATAATAGCACATGTAACTAGAAAAATTCTCTTGGGATGCTTACATATGCAATCGTTCGTTCATGGGTTGGGTTTGTAAAGGACAATGTGTTTCATGTGAACTCTTTGCTGTATTTTCCCAACAGTTTCATCTTTTACCTTACTGAAGGAAGAATTCCACTCAGGAAAGAAGGATTTGCAATGATTGATCTGCATAAATCTGGGCTGGCAGCTTAGAACTGTTTCTAGCCCTGATTCAGAACAGGACCAGCTTCTCCGCTACCCTCAATTCCACAAGATTAACTGAAATGGTCAACCAAGAAAAAGATTTTAACTGAATTGGTTACTTGCGGGACCGTCTTCTGCCTCATGAATCCCAGCGACCGGTTAGGGCACACAGGGTTGGCCTCCTACGGGTCCCGTCTGTTAAGCAATGTCATCTGGCGGGGCCTAGGGCCAGGGCCTTCTCCGTTGCTGCCCCAGCCCTCTGGAACCAGCTCCCCTCGGAGGTTCGTACTGCCTCCTCCCTCCTAGCTTTCCGGAAGCTTTTAAAGACCTATTTGTGCCGGCAGGCTTGGGGGGTATGAACTATGTTCTACCCCCGGGCCGAGGAATGTGCTTCCATCCTTGATTGTGTGTTTGAATGTTGTATGTATGGATCCTTGGTTTGTATGTTATTATTGTTACTAAATTTTTATGTGTACCCATATTGTTGTTGTGAGCCGCCCCGAGTCTCGGGAGAGGGGCGGCATACAAATTTGATAAATAAATAAATTAATTAATTAACTGCCTGGATGAACCTTAGGTATGTGCTGCCAGGAAGAGGGATCAAGTCAAAAATAACCTCTACATCAGGGGTCTTCAAACTTGGCCCTTTTATGACTTGTGGACTTCAAAGCTGGCTGAGGAATTCTGGGAATTGAATTCCACAAGTCATAAAGGGCCAAGTTTGAAGACCCCTGCTCTACATGAACCAAACGGATGGTGATTTTGTCTTGGATAGTTCAGAAGAATGGCGGCTGGGCTTCAACAACCCCAAGTTGAGATGGAGGAAGGGGGCCTGTCTGCCAGCAAGTGAAAAGCTGAGATTTCCTCCTCCTTGCACTCTGCACGGGAAATCTCTCACAAGCACATCAATGTTTCCATTGAAAGTGACATTCAAATTACACTTTTGAAAGACACAGTCTCATTAGGAAGACAAGTCCCACAACGACATCTGCCAATCTGAATGGCGAGAGCTGTTCAAAGCCCGAACGCACCAAAAATGGCCTCCCTTAACAAGTGACAGAGAGATGGGATTGCTTCATAATGAGGGCTGGTCTTCTTTTGAGTGAATACAAGTCTGAGGCTGCCAATATCTGGGGAAAGCTTCTCGACTATCGAGATGGGTTCAGAAAACATGTAGCGCTCCATGCAAAATTCACTGCAGTATACTAATTCATGAGCTGAATATTCATCATGGCGAAAAAGGGGCATCTTGAATATTAAACTAACTGTGGTTATGGCAGGAATCTTAAATGTTTTATCAAAAGGGATGGGAAGAAGGCAACTTGGACACCTTCTTCCATTTAGCCTGTACAAGCCCAGGATGCCCTCTGTTGTAAAATAAAAATGAAGATAAAATATGGCCCTTATCACTCACCGAAGGTTCTTTGCTCCAAGCTGAGAATGCTATTCATTTTAAGTCAATAGTAAAAGAACAAGCAATCAAGAAATATGCTGGAAATCATCATGGGGTAGAGTAGCAATGAAGGCCTTGGGCAAAAAATTAGATGCCAGGATGTGTCTGTACCTGTCAGGCCCAAAAAACCCAGATCCACAATTTGAAGGTTCGATTTAACTGATTTTGGGCTAAAACCTATGCATAGGAATCTTCTCACCTAACGGTCAGCTCCTGATTACTTTTAGAAAGTACTTTTAAAAGCCAACCCAGTGCTAGGCTGCATTAACAGAGGGATAGAATCAAGGTCACGTGAACTGTTGGTACCGCTTTACAATGCCTTGGTATGGCCACACCTGGAATACTGCATCCAGTTTTCATCACCACAATGTAAAAAAGATGTTGAGACTCTAGAAAGAGTACAGAGAAGAGCAACAAAGATGATTAGAGGATTGGAGGCTAAAACATATAAGGAATGGTTGCTGGAATTGGGTATGTCTAGTTTAATGAAGAGAAGGACTAGGGGTGACATGATAGCAGTGTTCTAATATCTCAGGGGCTGCCACAAAGAAGAGGGAGTCAAGCTATTCTCCAAAGCCCCTGAAGGCAGGACAAGAAGCAACGGATGGAAACTAATCAAGGAGAGAAGCAACCTAGAACTAAGGAGAAATTTCCTGACAGTTGGAACAATTCATCAGTGGAACGACTTGCCTCCAGAAGCTGTGAATGCTCCAACACTGAAAGTTTTTAAGAAGAGACTGGATAGCCATTTGTCTGAAATGGTATAGGGTTTCCTGCCTGAGCAGGAGGTTGGACTAGATGACCTCCAAGGTCCCTTCCAACTTTTATTATTATTATTAGATAAAGATTCAACGGCAGTCAAGGTGGGTTGGATTTAGTTCATTTGTGGCTATATAACAATCTAGGCTGATGCCTCTTTTCACTCCTCCCCCTGGTTCTGCCAGGCAGCGCCCCAGAATATCTACAAGGATCAGAACAATGCAAGCCATGATATTCCCTGTGACACTCCAGAGAAGGAAAAACTGGACTCTGAAGCACAACGAGAAGTGTATTGACGGTTTTGCAACTCGATGTTAGAAAAGACTCAAGAATATCATGCCCTATTAAAAGAGTGTACAGTGTATTGATAGAAATTGACTCTGAAACTGTACTAGTCAAGGATTGTATGATAAAGTGGGAACAAAATTTTGGGCAACCTATCACGATGGAAACGTGGGAGAGAATTTGGGTGAAAAATGTAAAATTTACGCAAGCGCAACATTTAAGAGAGAACTTTTATAAAATGTTTTATAGGTGGCATCTAGATCCGAAAAAAACTATCATATATCTACCCTGACATCCAACCTAAATGTTGGAGATGTGATAGCATGGAGGCTACATATTTTCATGTATGGTGGACATGTAGAAAAATTAAAGCTTTCTGGAGAAAAATATGGTGGACACTCCAAACCATTTTGAAAAAGCGTATTGAATTTCTACCTCAGTTGTTTTTGCTAGGGATCATAAAAGACTGTAACACCGTAGAGACGAACTTAATTTTGAACCTGATTACAGCAGCGAGACTGCTGGTGGGACAATATTGGAAGAAGCCAGAATTACCATCTATTGAAGAATGGACTTTGAAAGTCATAAATTTGGCAGAAATGGCTAAAATATCGGCATATTTGAAGAATCGCTCAAATGAACAATATATGTTGGACTGGAAACATTGGATAGACTACATACAAGAGAAACACCAATCAAAGAAAATGTATCTGGCTTATAGTTAAATCTTGATATACGGAGTGAAGAATGTTTACAAACTTAAATTGATTGTATTAAGTTGAATAGCATTTAACTTGATTTTTTTTTTCTTGGTTTACATGTACAAATATATATCTAACAATAAAAAATGTTATATATATATATTAAAAAAAAGAATATCATGCCCATCCAAGAAAACAAAACAGATGTAGGAGAATATAATCCTATTTTTCAGTACAGGTCGTCCTCCATTAACAACCAGAACGTCCGTTGCTAATCAGAGCAGTTGTTAAGTGACTTACGCAGCAAATCTGGCTTTCCCTATTGATTGCAACTGCTGTAAATACATGCCAGTTACCAAGTGCCTGAATTCTCATCATTGGATGCTGCCACGATCGTAAGTGCAAAGGCCGATCATTAGTCACTTTTTTCAGTGCCCTTGTAACTTTGAAGGTCACTGAATGAATGATGATTAAGTCAAGGACTACCTGTATGCTGGGGAGATGATTCCCCCCCCCCAATTTAAATTATAGTAATTATTCTTGCAAAATTGTGTTGTCATGTACTTCCCTTTTTTTCCTTCTTTGGGCTACATAAAGGTGCATCTCCCTTGGTTATATACTGTACATTTCCATGGCATCTGTCCTTCAGCCTCACCAATCTTTGTTCTCCACTGAATACCGCAACAACATTGTCAGTTGGAGTCATCAAAGTTTCCTGGTCAGTAACAGGCAGACAGAACTCTACCATTTAACCCAGTGGTTCTCAACCTTTCTGAGGTTGAGACCCCACTTGCCCCGCCCATGCGCGCCGCGACCCCGACCTGGGGGGGCATGCGTGTGCGCACGCGCGCAAAAAAAAATTTTAAATTTTTTTTAAAAAATAAAAAAACAAAAAAAACAAAATGGCGGCCGGGATGGGCGGATCTGCGCATGCGCGGATCGGCCCGTCGCACGCACCACACATGCACGCATCCGCCCATCACGGGCCGCCATTTTGGGTTTTTTTAATTTTTTTTAAAAAATAATAATAAAAAAAAATGGCGGTCGCGACGGGTGGATCTGCACATGCGCGGATTGGCCCATTGCACGCGCCACGCATGCGCACATCCGCCCGGCGCGGGCCGCCATTTTTTTAAATTTTTTATTTAAAAAAATAAAAAAAAATAAAAAAAAAAATGGCGGCCACGACGGGCGGATCTGCGCCTGCGCGGATCGGCCCGTTAATTTTTTTTCCCGGCGCGACGGGCGGATCTGAGCGTGCGCGGCGTGTGCGCGACAAAAAAAAAATAAAAAAAATTAAATAAAAATAAAAATAAAAAAAACAAAATGGCGGCCGGCGGTGCCCGGCGACCCCCGCAAAATGGTCTCGTGACCCCAAATGGGGTCGCGACCCCAAGGTTGAGAACCACTGATTTAACCTGTTCGGATATGATATTCAAATGCAAAAAGAATGACCCTCTTAGGACGGCAAGGCTCAACCCAGAGAGCCACTGTGAGACAAATCACATTTTCATGTAGCATCTCCTACATCGGTTTCAATGCTTTTTAAATCTCCTTTGTCATTTTGAATTTCCAAGGCTTAGCCATTCTTCAAATTACTGAATTAGCTTAAAATCCCAGTGTCAGGTTTATTGTCTTCAAAAACCAGCTGGCACAGCTAAAGCATTTATAAACAGAACTGATTTGTCAGTCTTTGTTTCATGGTTATCTTTTAAGAAGAAAAACCCCTCAGGAGATTTACTAAATAGCACAACCAATTTATACCCGTTTGTGATCTCAAACAAATTTTACCTGTGCCCCAAAAGGAGAAGGGGCTATCATTCAGAGCACCCACTTCAAGCCTGGGATCTCCTTGTAGGAATGGGGAAAAAAATGAAGTCCTGGGAAAATGCTTCCATATAGGACAATCCCAGACTACATGAACAATAGCCTCTTTCATTGGCTGGGTCTACAGCGCATGATATGCTAAGCCATAATGTGCTTTGCTTAGGTTTAGCTTCTCATGTTTTGTTAATCCAGTCAATGTGGTTAAAAATCATGGCTGATCCTGCAAGCTATTTTTTTTTAAGCTGATAGGTATAAAAAATTCAGAAATGGTCCCTAGCCTCCAGCCATACTTGCAAGGATTGTTTAGATGGCTTTTTAAAGGAATGTTCATCACTCAATAAATGAGATGCTTCAAGAAATAAATATATGAAGTTTAACAATGCTGAAAGAAAGCCTAGACTGAGGTTTTTTTTAAAAAGTAGCTGTCATTCACCATTTGTCATTAACAAACTGCCCCTATATCATATATCCTGCAGTAGTCATATTTGATTTGTATATTTTATCCTCCACCTACCCACCCCCCACCTCACACACAGTTATGGCTGACTCTGAATCTTTGTTAGGAAGTTGAAGCTAGGTCAACAAACAAGAGAGAAAGAATAAAATTTCATACGCATCCCCAAATCCTTGCAAGCCTCACCCACTGCTAGCCTCCCTGATTTAAACTAAAATTCCTTTCCCAAAAAAGAGCTTGGAAAATAAACTCAATAAACTGTAGTTCCCCCATGATCCTGGTCATCCAAAGATGTGGGGGTCAGTTGCCTCAATCCCCACATGCTGCTAGAGTAGCCATCCAACTGGTTTTAAAATGAGAGAAAGCTAGACTCTCAAATGAGGTCACACAACTGAAAAACAAAAGGAATATTTGAGCAGTGAGGAGATTTTAGTCACCCAAAACCTGTTATGCAACTGCATGGCCTGGAGTCACCTTGAGCCATTGCTCCTGCAGAAGAGAATCTCTAATGAAATGCAAATTGCTTGATGGTGGCTAGTTTGGCCTCTTTTTCAGGGTTGCTTTTGTGTCAAGTGGAGTGCAGTCCAAGCATATCCACAGCTGAGGACCCAGACATGTGATCATGCCTGCACAGATAAAATCATCTGATTCTCAGCATCATCTAAAACCCAATGCTTTCCCAACAGAAACGGGCCATCAGTTCCAACATCCATTGCCAATCATGGAATTAGAATGCAGCAGAAGGAGAAGGGCAACCAGAGACTGGAGGTGGCATCAAGAGAGGAATCATCCTAGAATCATTATGTTCCCACAAATGTTCAACTTCTCTCGAATTCTGTTAACTCTTCTCTAGCGCCAATTTAGTGCTGACCATTAGTTGCTAGATCCTTGTGTTTAGGCAGGAGCAATAAATCAGCTTAACTGGAACTTAACATGTGGCCCTGGTTCTTCACACCTGACAGTGTAGAAATAAACAATAGTCGCTATTTCTGTCTTTGCTGCCTATGCAGCCAAACATATGTCAAGAATCAATGTCTCCTGGAGCTCAGCAATTCTCAAAGGTAGCAAGAGGTACGTGCTATAATATTTCTGTTGGAATTATTCTTTAAACAAGAACAGGAATTATGCCCCCCAAAGCAGAACCCTGCAAATTCTCTCCCTCTCTACATCTACCGGTATATATTCAATGTTTCTGACTCTCCCACTGGGCAGACATACTTCTGAACAATCCCAGATAGGTTAACTATAAAACAAAGAAGAGGCAAAGCTGCATAAGGTAGCAAAATTGGGGAAAAATTTATATTATATACTGGTCTTCCCCAATTGGTTACCATCCGGGATGTATTGAACTACAGGTCCCAAAATCCCTAACCAACAAAGGCATAGGATTCAAAAGGATGGGGATTAGAGGCAGGAGAAACATTCATATACTTTGCATTTTCATATAAATTGTCTCAAACTTAACATGAGCTAGTCTGTAGACCACAGGACAATTATTCTCCCAGTGATGGATTCACTGTAGAACATTAAAGCACACACACATACCGCTTAGGAAGAATTGTGTAGCCAGATATGTAAATCACGGGAAATCATTTATAAAACATTATTTATTAGGAGAAACAGTATCTGTTAGGAAAAACAGTATCTATTAGGAGAAATGCACCAAAAAGGAGAAATGTAATGTGGATTTTTTTAAAAACCCCAAATTTTCAAAAGGATGCAGAACTGTGTTTTAGGCTGATTCTGACATCCCTATTAAATGCCTGTCATTGGAATAGTCCTAACAGCAATGATCCTGCTGCAGTTATATAGATGACAAAAACTCCATTAAGACAAATCTCTACCTGGAAATTTTCTTCCTTTGACAAAATTTTAGTCTGTAAAGTTTTCCAGGTAGAGATTTGTCTTAATGGGGTTTTGTCATCTATATATGTCATCCATATATTTGACCAAGAGGGGAATAAGGAGGAGAGAGGGCATCAACCGGGCTTCACCTATTGAATTTGGGTCTCAGATGCTGCACCCCTGAAAAAAAATTGGCAGTGAAGAGTTTCCAGTTCTCCAGCTGTTTCCTCTGACATCGATTCCTGCCCCTTCCTTTCCTCTGCCTCTGCCTTTTATCTAGGTCATGCTATGGCTTTTACAATAATTTACTTTCGTTTTCATTTGATCTTTAGTGCTAAATTCTAAAAAATAACCAGCCTTCGGTACCGTTGCTTCATTTGATGAACCGCCAGAAATGGAACCAGGGCAGGAAGAGGTAGGAAAGGAACCAGCAATTATCACATTGTGAGTCTCCAGTCTTACCTTTCCCTTTTTTTTTTTTTTTTACTTCCATTAAAAAGCATGAAATGAACCATCTCAGACCTGAAAGGCTATCATTTCCTTCTTAGCTCCACTCATGGAAAAACCAAGACTGAGATGGTGGATTGTTTTGAAAACCGTAGAAGAACACGCAGGATTGGAGAGGAGGGCATAAAATCTAATTAATAAATAATAATAAATTAATAATAATTGCGTCCAAGAAAACCTTTTCCCACTCTAGCCCGATCCTTCAAAACAGGTTATCCTTTTCTTCTGCACCAGCTTCTAATACTGGAAATAAGACCCACAGAGAGGGGGGGGGACTGATCACCATCAACTACAAGCAAGGCCAAGAAATCAAATAATTGCCCAACTGCAGCAGGTCAAAAGATGTGAAAGTATGGAGGCTACATATTTTCATGTATGGTGGACATGTAGAAAAATTAAAGCTTTCTGGAGAAAAATATGGTGGACACTTCAAACCATTTTGAAAAAGCGTATTGAATTTCTACCTCAGTTGTTTTTGTTAGGGATCATAAAAGACTGTAACACCGTAGAGACGAACTTAATTTTGAACCTGATCACAGCAGCGAGACTGTTGGTGGGACAATACTGGAAGAAACCATAAATACCATCTATTGAAGAATGGACTTTGAAAGTCTAAATATGGCAGAAATGGCTAAAATATCTGCATATTTGAAGGATCATTCAAATGAAAGATATACGTTGGACTGGAAACATTGGATAGACTACATACAAGAGAAACACCAATCAAAGAAAATGTATCTGGCTTATAGTTAAATCTTGATATACGGAGTGAAGAATGTTTACAAATTTAAAATGATTGTATTAAGTTGAATAGCATTTAACTTGAATTTTTTCTTTGTTTACATGTACAAATATATATCTAATAATAAAAAATGTTTTAAAAAAATCAAGTAACTGGAATGAAGAGGGTTAAGAAGGATGCCAGAGGTTAAGGCAAGTGTGTCCATGTGTTAAGAGGTCAAGATCTGCAAGATGGTAGAGCTGGCATCATGATCAAAGGACCTTGTGAATGGCAACCTTTCAACTGCAACTCTGAGCTTGGCATCTTGAAGAGTTTTGAACTCTTCTCCCTCCAACACCCCACCCAACACCACTGAGTTAAGGTCAAAGAATAATCCAGGGAAAGAAATTTTCAAGACTGACCTATCCTATGTACGTATTTATTAAAGTTTTATGCTGCCCATCTCACCTTGAGGCTTACAATCTCTGGGTGGCTTACAATCAATAACCTATCAATGTAAAACTTTAGAACATTAAAACAATAAATAGTAACACTACAACCAGTTCAAAATTGATGAAGATGGGGAGGAAGGGGCCAAGAAGCACAAGGAGAGGAGGTGGAATCTTATTAAACCATTACTCCCTTCCAAAATGACGTGCTCCCATTGGGGGTCTCAGGCCAACTGGCAGAGCCAGGTCTTCAGGCCCCTTTGGAAGGCCAAAAGGATGGATATGGACCTCATCTGGGGCTGGGGGAGGAAAATGTTCCAGAGGGAGGGAACCGCAGCAGGAAAAGCTCTTTCTCCTGAACCCCACCAGCTAGAATTCCTTAACCAACAATTAAGATGGTACAAAAAATAATCCCTAATTTAAGCTCAAGATATTCACAGGACCACCTGTTCCCACATCCTCTGCCCCATATTCACATCGCTAGATTGTCAGCAGGATATTCCAGCACAATGTTGACCCCAGTAATTAGTTCCTTCTTCTTTCTGATGAGATCTATATGGAATAAACTATCAGGGAAGGAAGCCCTCTCTTTACGGGAATTCGGCTGAAAGTTCTGAATACCATTTGTTTTTCAGAGCCTTTGAAGACCTCTACTTTAACCTCTGCTTTCTATTGATTATGTTTTAATGGGGCGTTTAGTTGGGTGGTTAATGGATGCTTTTACACTGTATATGCGGTAAGCCACCCGGAACCATTAACTCTGTGCACATTTTTTAAATAATGAGTAAAGAACACACCGGGTGGTTTGCTGTCTGAGACTTCGGGGAGAGACCACAATGCAAAATAAAAGCAAGACTTTTTTCTAATTCCTGACGCCAGGACAGAATTATTGGCCCCCATTGATTGAAGAGATTCTCAAGTCTCTTAACAAATTCAAGTCAGTCTCAGTGGAAGATGCTAATTGTTCTTTGTCATTCAAGGGGAGGATGCCAAAAACAGGTACCTGTTTGGAATTTCACAGCCACGGGATTATCTATAGCAGAAAAATTCTGCAAAGTTGCAGTGGGCGGGTTCGAATTCTTAAACCAGTAAGCCCAGGTTGTGGAATCTCTGCAACACTGGTCATTCATGATACTTGGTCATCCAACTATGGTTGCATGAGTTACAGAATCTCTGGGTTTTGATTGACTTTTGCTCATGCTGCTTGCTCAAAATGTCAGATCCAGAAATATTACCTCGACATTTTCAAGTTTATTTAAAACCTTTAACTCTAAAGACTCTCTTTTTTTTTATAGGCTCCGAGATTCATAATGAATTCCACCCTCAGCACCAATTTCTCCACTGCCCTATGAAAATCACAGAATATAAAGCTCAGCTTGCCAGCTTCCATAAGGGCTGTTAAGATTTTCTCTTTTTTAATCCCGAGTGCTCTAGAATCACTGTGCTAAAATAACACGGTACTAATGTGATTCTGGTTGCATAGATATATTTGAGAAATTTTTAATCTTTCTCTTTGATTCCAGTCACCCTGGCTGGGTTTCTGCATACATAGAAACAGACACAGTAGCTAGACCGAATGCATCTAGACCTCAGAAATAGACTTGTTATAAATATGAATTAATCCATCACATTCCTAGAGCAATTCCCTGGAGAGCAAAAGACAAACCCTTCTAGCTGAATCACAAGGAACTCATCACAGCTATTTGTCTTTGGGATTTTTCCTTTTGGTCTTCTAGAAACTCTTGTAGAGTGGCACATCTCCTTATAGGTCATTTTCTGTAACTTAGTCTACTGCAAAATTTGCCTTCCAAATTCTAAATCCATCTATCTCAGTGTTTCTCAACCTTGACAATTTTAAGGCATGTGGACTTCAACTCCCAGAATTCCACAGCCAGCATTGCTGGCTGTGGAATTCTGGGAGTTCAAGTCCACATGCCTTAAAATTGTCAAGGTTGAGAAACACTGTCAATCTGGTATTCCTCAAATGTGCTGGAATTGCCAAATCCCCCAGAGCTTGTGCTGAAATTGATGGCATTTGCAATCCCAGCATAAAGTCAGACTGGGTTTCTTCTAAAGATCTGTAAGTATAAACCTAAACTTAGTTATTTTTTGCTCTCATATTTTAAATGTAAAAAAAAAGCTCTTTAATTTTCATTTTTACTGCATGGAATCAAATACATTTTTTTTTTTTTTTTAGAATTTGGACCATTAGTACATCCCTAATGAAATCTTCAGTGCAATTTGAACCCATTAATACACTCCCAAAGAAATCTTCAAGGGAATTTGGACCATTAACAAATTCCCAATGGAATTCTCAATGGAATTTGGACCACTGGTAACAAATCACCAGTGAAATTCTCAATGGAATTTGGATCATTGACAAATTCCTCATGAAGTTCTCAATGGAAAAGTTGTCCCGGTCTTCTATAAATCTTGCCACTAACAAGTTAATGGTGCTGTGTTGGGATAGTAGGTCCGATTGGGCTGCAAAAGTGAGAAAGTACCCTTCCTTGACATTTGAACAAAGCAAGGGAAAGAAGGATCTATATATTCTAATTTTTCGCCTCCTATAGACATACCGTAGATGCAGAACTGGATCTGGTTGATCACCCTCTAGATTCCTTACCGCACAGGCCAGCACCTCTGAACATGTGCCTATGCACCTTCCTCTTGCTGTCAAAGAAACTATATCTAAAATTAAAAAGGGCAATTAAGGCCGACGATAGCTTGCGCATAAGCATAAACAGCTCATAGGGGAGCAGGTGCAACATCAAAAATTAATATGCTGGAAAAGAGTCTATAGAAATTCTGCACATTTCAGACTAAGGCTGTGGCTGTCAGCCCTGACAGCCATAAATCAAACCTCCCTCAAAGCATAAAACCAGTTTGTCAACAGCCGCTAGATCCGAAATGGCATCAGTTGTCTATTCTCCTCAAGGCAGGCTGCTCAAAACATTTATTACCTGGTGCAGCTGAAATCTGACTTGCAAACACCCTCAAGCAGGTGAGAGGGGGGAAAGGGGGGGTGGAGAAAAGCAGGTTGTTCCACTGAAGGTGCAGCAGACTTCAACCCGTTGAAAACAAAGTTGTTCCTTAATGAATGATTCTTCCTAGGACAGGTTGGCTCCAGTTCCTCCCACAGAGTAGACACCCCGTCTCCTCGTTTACATCGGCTCTCTCATTTACAAAATGCAGGACCTTGGGAGAAGGCTGGGCTCCTGAATCCTGACCATCATATAACTCTAGGATCAGTGGTGGGATTCAGCCGGTTCGCACCACTTCGGCAGAACCGGGAGCTAATTTTTTGTTGCCCAGGCCCAGAATGGACTTCCAAAAGCGGCATCCACACAGAGAACCAGTTGTTCACGTATTTGAATCCCACCACTGTCTAGGATACAACACATGCAAATATTGCTGAGTGCAAATGTATCTGTTAATAAGAGCAACCAGTTGCTTTTGGAATCTGCCTTGGGTTGTGTTCCTGCGTACAAAATCTCAAGCCAATGTTTGTAAAGGGTTTTACAAATGATTCTGTGATCATGGAACAAGGGATTGATGTGCTGGCCTTTGGGTTCTCTAATATGGATCAGCTTTAGATGATCAAACATGTCTTAATGATTGAGCTGTGTTTCTGAAGAACCTCAAGAAAAGGATTTGGAGTAACATGAGGAATTGTTTAAGCAAAACTGTTGACAGTGGTTTTGAGGATGGAATTACTAGTTTGAGATGTTTGCTGTTTTATGGGATCTCTTGAACAAGATTAGTTTAAAAACAGTGGCAGTTGAATGATTGAAGAAGAATTTTGACTTCACAATATAATGGTAATTGATGAACTGACATTTGGCTTTTCAAGATCTGAGAACCTGTCCAGAAATTATTAATTATAAATATATTGGAAGATATTTTGGAATCTAAACTAGATGTCATCAGAGATGTCATCAGATTAAAAAAAAATAAACACTGGACAATAAAAGATTTTGCTTCCTGAAAAAAAAAAAAAGAGCAACCAGTCGCTAGAATAAGACGCATAACCAACCACCCAGAGGTTCCAGATGACTTACCAACCCCCAAACATCGCATCGTTAAAACTCAGCAACAAAAGTGGTGCAATTTCAGGATAAATTTGAGGAAGATGGGCTTTACAGGTGGGAATGTCAGGTGGGCCTATCCCACCAGCTTCCTCCTTCCATTAACATCCAAATCTGGCACAAAATAAACCCCAAAACACCATGATGCCTCTTTCCCACAGTCACTGTGTCACCCAATGGTTTCATGCAGCCTCCAGAAGTTTGGAAGGCTGAGTCACTGCTGGCAGCCATTTACCAGCTACCCTCTCTTGGAGTAAATGTTAAGAAAGACTTCAGGCTCAAGATACAGCTGTTGTTAAACTATTCCAGTTGTGCAGGACAGATAGGAAGATATAAAAGGTGATATATAGGTGGACATACACTACTATCTTCTGGAAATGACTTACACCAAATATATCTTCTTGCAGAATGGCTCTACAGCTGTGGAAGAAAGAACAAGATGCAGCTGCTTTAAAGAGTCACCAAGAGCTGTTGAGTTCTGAAACATTCATCCCTTGGAATCCAAAGCACTACATTTATCCAAAATCTAAAGTCCTGATTTTGTCAATTACCATTCACCCTGTATCCTGGTTAGTCTGGGACACAATTGCAGGATTATTAACAATCTCCCCCACCTCATCCCCAGACAAAGCCCCTCCTTTGAATAAGAGTGTTGATTCAAGCCCAAGTAAAAGACAGAGAGGATGAAAGAAGTTTTATTATGATGCTTCAATCCAAATAATGTCCACTCTCCTGTTCACGCAATCTGCCACTTTCAAAACCGAGGCTGGATTATATCTAAATTCCACCTTGTTACCTAAAAAATATGATCTGGACTTTTCATATGGCACCCATCCCTGCTTCGGCTGCCCACCACCTCTACTTACCTTCAGTTTCTCAAACCGGTCACTCAGGGACGCCACTTGGTGATCCCGGTGGCGCCCCACCAGTTTGCATAAGGCACAGATGAGCTGGTCATCAGCCACACAGTACATGTTCACTTTCTCATTCTCGTGCTCAAGGCACATCATCCCCCGGAAGTGAGTGTCCGGCACAGGCTCCACCAACCGGTGGCTGGTGAATGGCTTCTTATTGGGGTGGGTGGCCCGCAGGCAGCGGTCACAGTAGGACACCTCGCAAGTAATGCAGGTCTTGACGGCGTCGCGGGGAGGGTCCTGCTCGCAGAACTGGCAAGCTATCCGGTCCACCACTGTCGACATGGTCGGGCTGTGGCGATAGGTTCTCTCACGGTAGTTCTCACTGGGGGAACTGGGCCCACTCAGAGAGGCCTTTTGGAATCGGTCGATGATATTCTGCAAGGTCACATTGCGCTTAAGGCCTTCTAGGCCCCGATGGTTAAGAGAGATGACATGTCGGCAAGTGGGGCACTGAAAGGCAGCGATGGGCTCAAGGTTCTCGCCAGAGGAGCAGCTGGAGACCAAGATGCGATGGGCGCAGCTAAAGCAGAGGCTGTGAGCGCACGGCAGAAGGAGGGGGTCCTCGAACAACTCTAAGCAAATTGGACAAGTCAGTTCTGACTCCAGTGTTTCCATCTTTAGTTAAAACAATCTGGCTTCAGTGTTAAAAACGAGGGAGGCAGGTCAGTCATCTGCAAAAGAAAAGGGGAGTACGGAGAGAAAGGGACATGTTTAAAGCCAGGCATTTCCCACCCGGTTTCCAGGGGAAGGATACTCCAGAGCAGCATCTGGGGTTCTGAAACTTCCCTGATATAATCGAATAAGACCACCTCCAGAGTACCTTCAAATCTGGCCTTCTCTACCATCAGGCCTAAGATTCCAAGTTTGATATAAGTTTATGGAAGTCCACCAAGTTTATCTCCGCGGTGTCCTCTAACAAAACTGCCCATCTCAGCTTGAAATCAGCTGTTTTTTTCTCCACCTACTCAAGAATCGTCATCTCCTGTCAGTGAAAGTACTAAAAGATTATGTTTTGTTTGTTTAATTGATTGGTTTCTGTAGCCACCCATCTCAAGAAATGGTTTTCAATCCAGAACATCTACCATTAAAAATTTGAAAAAGCGTCCAATGTTGTTTGCTTTAATACTGTTAAAGCGGACTGAATCTCTACCTCAGGATATGAAACTTTTACCTCAGGATCTCTGGCTAGGGACTATAAAAGATTGCACTAGTAATGGGACGAAGTCAATTCAGAAGCGCAAACGAACAATATGCAATAGACTAGACACAGTAGTTAGACCATATATAAGAGAAACACCAACCAAACAAAAGGTACTCGGAGTATACTTGAAGGGGGAAGGGAGGAGGAAAGAACGTTTACTAAAACAGATGTTTACAAAGATTAATACCTAATGTTGTATGCTATATCCTAGGATGATTGTTTAGCAATAGGATCTTTGGTTTAATGATGATCACATTAATATGGAACCAGATAAGAGAAACACCAATCAAACAAAGTGTAACAGGAGTATAGTTGAGGCTAGACGCGAAGGGTGGAAAAAGGCTTACTAAATCAGACGTTTTCAATGACTAACACTTAGTATTGTATATCAGGTGCCATGATGATTGCTGCACAATATGCTTTTATGTCCAATGTTGATTGTTTTAATAAAAGAATTTTATATTAAAAAAAATATTGAAAAAGCATTTTAAAACAATAAAAACAGCAGAAAGCATTAAAAACCATAGGA
This sequence comes from Bothrops alternatus, assembly GCA_034064705.1. Taxonomy (NCBI): domain Eukaryota; kingdom Metazoa; phylum Chordata; class Lepidosauria; order Squamata; family Viperidae; genus Bothrops; species Bothrops alternatus. Next base: position 273,634 of record JARGCV010000279.1, on the reverse strand, counting down.
AGCATTAAAACATCTGCTTTGATGCTTAAATGTTCTGCACTCACTCCCTTATTCATTCACTCGTATCCTGAGTCAATGTGGTAACTCGGTGGTGGATTGTAATTGCCCAAGTTCAACGCCTACCATGAAAAGAATCTGTTTGACCACAGCAAGAGTCTGACTAGTTTGTAACTGTGCTCCAAATTGTCCAAAACCCACAAGTTGGACATGTCTTTATCTACAGCTAGTATATAGTACCTGACATAGGATACATGATAGCCATTGTAAATTTCATCCTCCATAATTTGTCTAATCTTCTAAAGCATCTGTGGCCATCTCTATGTGGATTGACCATCGAACCATGCATTGTCCAAAGCAACTGAGGGCAGGACAAGAAGTAATGGATGGAAACTAACCAAGAAGAGAAGCAACCTGGAACTAAGGAGAAACTTCCTGACAGTGAGAACAATTAACCAGTGGAACAACCTGCCTCCAGAAGCTATGAATGCTCCAACACTGGAAGTCTTTAAGAGGAAATTGGACAGCCATTTGTCTGAAATGGTATAGGCCTTCCTGCCTGAGCAGAGGGTTGGACTAGATGACCTCCAATGTCCCTTCCAACTTATTATTATTATTATTATTATTATTATTATTATTTCATGACACAGTATTTCTTTTATCTTTTATCTAAGCTGACTTTTACTTTCATTATTATTATTTATTATTTATTTATTAACAAATAAATAATAAATTCATTGCATAATGATAGGCTCTACTATTTCTTTACACTACATATGTAACTCTATACTTCTCCATCACACAAGGGAACATATTACACTGTTGTTGAAAAGTAGCATTTTGCATTTATTCCTTATGATAGCTGATGGGAAGCATCGGATTCTTAAGTTGTCAAGATGATCTAAGGCAGGTTTGTATCAATTTCAGGGCAGAGGACTCTTTTGAGAATCACGTTCGCAAAATTAAGTAATGTGGATACGGAAACTAAATGTTGTTTAATATGTTTGTTTGTTTTATCACGTTTCTATGGCTGCCCATCTCATGTAGCAACACTGGGCAATGTACACAATAAAGCAGTCCAAATAGATAAATGCCCATTAAACCTGCAACCAAAATAACTTTAAAAGATTTTGAAATGACTAAAAAAAATATTTTGAAATGACTAAAAAATATACAGAGAGTACATTTAGTCAACCTTCATTTTAAACATGGAATCCTTGGTATTCTCAGAGCTTGGATGTTTTCTTACAGATGTTTCATTACCAACTAGGTAACTGTCATGGTTCTGCCTGATGAACCCAACCAAGCAAACATCTTCAAGACATTCCAGTCTCTAAATGTAAAACTTTATTGAGTGCACCAATTTGGCACATTATGACTGCAAAACCAGCTTGAGCCAGAACCCTCCCAAATACACATAGTAAAAGCATAGAATTCTTCCTCCTGGCCAGGTCATATTGCCCAATCAAGCAGGAAAATATTGTTATGATAAAGCATCCTCAAGTCTACCCAGACGCTTGGTAGAATGTCCTTGAATCTCCCGGTCTGGTCTGACCTCTTGATCTTTGCAGCTCACATTCCAATCCCTTCCCTTCCCCCAGGTCTGTTGGCAAGTTGAGAAGGAATATTTTTCACACCAGCAACTTGACAGTAACTTCTTCAGCACTGAAGATGTTACCTAGTTGGGTAATGAAACATCTGCAAGTAAACAAGCTGAGAGAGCACCAAGGAAGGACTACACAGGTCATCCCTGAGCTACGAAGATTCTCTTTGATTGACCTCATGGAACTATCTAGCAAGTTCCATTCTACCATGGAATCTCCAGGCCAGTGGATCAAACCATGTTTCAAGAGCTTTCTGGAAAGTCAGTGGGGTTGGAGCCAGCTTCACCTCAAGAGGAAGGACATTTAAGAACATTTAAGTATGTTTTTAAATCAAGCATTAATGTTCTCTGGATTTCATAATGCATCCTCAAGAGATGTTGGCATTCTTATCCACACTCTTTCAAACAAGACCAAACACTTCATAAGATTTTACACTCTGATAAGTATTCAACTCTTACATGTTCATTGAGAGTCTACAAACCCTATCAGAGGAATTATGCATGCTGCTCTATTGTTACTGTCCTCTAGTTTACATAGCAATCTGCAGAAGCTTTCAATGATGGTGCAGTGAAAGATCTAAACAAGGATGGCAAATGCTAATTTTTATCTAAACATTGGTAAGTTACACTTGTCCTGGAACTTAATCCTAAACAGAGTTTACACTAAATTCATGCTGAAAATAATCCTATACTTTTTACTTATAAGGAGACTTCACTGCCAGCTAAGATCTTATCAGCACAGAGTTATGAGTTATTTCTAAATCCCTTTCCAATTTTAGGATTAATTTTTACTGTTAGTGGCTGTTTGTTTTTTTTAATACCGTAGCCAGATAGCCTTCCTTACTACAGACAAGAAGCTTGCTGGTTCCCACCAAATTTTCTTTTCTTAACAATTGCTCCTGGTCTACAAGATTCAAAAGGATGAGCCTTCCCTGTTTTGAATTAATGCATCTAATGGTACTTTAAATCAGGAGCAAACAACCTTTTTTTCTGGCGTATACCCAGTTTCTAGAAAACATGCACTAGATCACCCCATACAGTAGGATGCAGAAATATACAGTACTCAAAATTTGGCAGAATTTAAATGAATTCAATTTGAATTAAATAGCAGAAGTTGGCAATACTACTGCTCATCTGTAGTTAATTATTCTTCTATACTCAGTGCTACAATTTGATGGCAGCTTTCAAGAGGCAGCTGGCAAGGCCACAGGTTGAGCATCTGAGATAGTATTGGCCCTTTTGTTAGATGTTTTATCCTGCTTTTATTATTTTTATAAAACACTCAAGGTGATGAACATACCCAACACTCCTTCCTCCTCCTATTTGCCCCACAACAGCCCTGTGAGGCGAGTCGGGCTGAAAGGGACTGGGCCAGAGTTATCTAGCTGGCTTTCATGTTTAAGGTAGGACTAGAACTCACAGACTCTTGATGATTGGCCCAGAGTCACCCAACTGGCTTTCATGCTTAAGGTGGGACTAGAACTCATAGTCTCCTGGTGATTGGCCCAGAGTCACCCAGCTGGCTTTCATGCTTAAGGTGTGACTAGAACTCACAGTTCCCTGGTGATTGGTCCAGAGTCACCCAATTGGCTTTCATTCTTAAGATGGGACTAGAACTCACAGTCTCCTGGTGATTGGCCCAGAGTCAGCCAACTGGCTTTCACATCTAAGGCTAGAAGTCCCAGTCTCCTAGCTTCCAGCCTGATACCTTAGCCACCTGACCAAACTGGCACTTTTTGTTCTGGTTTATTCCTGCTGTCTTTGCCCATACCCATCACGCGTTCTCCAAGCAGAGTCCTACAGATGAGTTGGATCATCCTACCCATCATCTGCAGCCAGATTGGGAAAGGCTGAAGCATGTAGATAAGGAACCTTTCCACAGCAATCCAGAGGAATTGAATAAGGCGTGGGGAGACTTTTCCTTCTGAAATGTGCAAACCCAATTTTATCCCTGCAGCAGCCGATCACAAGAGTCTAAGTTAACATGTGCCAGCCCTCCACACTTAATGGCATGTTCTCAGACCCATCAAAGTGCTACCTAGCCAGGCACACTATAAAACAGGTACTGTCAAGGCCATCGATCGAATAAAACCGTAATAAGGTGTTGGAATGTCTTCAGATTTGTCACTGTGAGACAGGATGATACATACCGCTCTACCGGAGACACAAAGTCATAATGAATAGGCTGAAATAGGATTTGCACTCGGGGTGAGGGGTAAAGCAGGGCGGTGAATGAAGCCTTCCATTGAGGAAGGAAACTGACAACTCAGCAAAACTGAAACCACCAGTTCATTTCTTCTATGCAGCCATTTCTTCACAAGCCGACAACGAGGGCCAGTGGATGGAAAGAAGCAACGCCAAAAGAGGAAAAACAGAGAGGACTGTTTTCATCCATAAATATAACCCAGAATTTTAAGCCAAGCTGGTTCACCTGCTCTATTGAGCCCTAAAGAGTAGCGTCATGTTCCATTTTAAACAAATGACATTATACAGCTTACAATGAAGTGTAAATTCAATCAGACCAATATGCTTGTTTAGCAACTGTTCAAAGTTACAATGGTGCTTTAAAACAAAGTCACTTAATTATGGTCCATCGCAACATCCCCTGGGTTATTTGATCACAATTCAGGCCTTTGGCCACTGGAGTGTATTTACTATGGGTTGCAGCATCCCACTCTCACGTAATTGCCCATTTGCAACCTTCTCAGCCAGCTTCAGGAATCATGTGATCATTAAGTGGATCTGGCTTCCCCCAATGACTTTCCCATGTCAGAAGTCAACTGGGAAGGTCACAAATGGTGATCACATGATCCTGCGATGCTACAAGTGTTGTAAACACATGCGGGTTGCCAAGCATCCGGAGTTTGATCACGTGATTGTGGAAATCCTGCAATGATTGTTAAGTGTTAGGACCTCCTTTTTTCAATGTCTTGGTAACTTTGATTGGCCGTTAAACAAATGGTTGCAAGTCGAGAACAACCTAGAGCAGTCGTTCTCAACCTATGGGTCGTGACCTCATTTGGGGTCGAATGACCGTTTCGCGGGGGTCGCCGGACACTGCAGTCCGCCATTTTGGGTTTTTTTTGAATTTCTTTAATTTTTTTTTGTTTTTTTTTGGCGTGCGCGCGCCGCGCATGTGTGGATTGGCTCATCGCGTGCACGCACCGTGCATGCGCGGATCTGCCCGTCGCGGTCCGCCATTTTGTGGTTTTTTTAATTTTTTTTGTTTTTTTGTTTTTTTTTGTGCGCACGCGTCGCGGTCCGCCATTTTGTTTTTGTTGTTGTTGGGGTTTTTTGGTTTTTTTTTCGGCGTGTGCACCCCGCACATGCGCGGATTGGCCCGGCGCGCGCGCCCGGGTCGGGGTCGCGGCGCGCATGGGTGGGGCAAGTTGGGCCTCAACCTGAAAAAGGTTGAGAACCACTGACCTAGAGTGAGTGTTCCGTCCATTATACAACGAGAAATATTTGAACAAGGGGAGAAGAATTTTTCTTGATACGAAATTTTCTGCATGAATTCTACCTGTGAATTACAGTAATTCTTTAAGACGCTGAAAATTGTCTTTTACCAAAGCCGAACTCTTGCTCCATCGAGTTTTACGTTATCTGAGACTGGCTGGGGTTCCCCAACCTTCTAAGAAGGTCTTCTCAGCCTTTGCTGCCATTGCAGCGAATTGGGGATCTATTGAATAAATGTCATGAGTGGCTAACTTTTATTTTGGGGCAAAGGATCTTGCACCTAAGAGCTGATAGAATAACAAGAGTTGGAAGGGACCTTGGAGGTCTTCTAGTCCAACCTGCAACCCTATACTAGTGATGGCGAACCTTTTGGAGACCAAGTGCCCAAACTGCAACCCAAAACCCACTTATGTATCATCGGGTGCCAGGTGGTTGTGGCCCATTGGGTGGGTGTGGCCAATTGGGTGGGCGTGGCCCATTGGGTGGGCATGGCTACGGTGGTAATGGCAGACTGGGTGGGACTAAAAAGTTCAATCAATCAATTCCGACGTTGCGAGATCTTTTTTTCCCCCGAGAAGTTGAAATTGATTGATTGATTGAACCTTTTTTTTTTTGTACATGGCGGCAGAGGCCGAAAGCGAAAAGATTTTATAAAACCCAGCTGAAGGCCTCGGACTGGGGCGATGGCGCGGGTGCCCACAGAGAGGGCTGTGTGTGCTACCTGTGGCATGCGTGCCAGAGGTTCGCCACCATGGCCCTATACCATTTCAGACAAATGGTTGTCCAGTCACTTCTTAAAAACACCTCCAGTGCTGAAGCACCCACAGCTTTTGAAGGCAAGCCATTCCACTGATTAATTGTTCTAACTGTCATCCATGCCAGGATTATATGGGTGAGGTGAGATTTGGGGGAAATTTTGCCAATTGGTAGAAAATCTTACCAATTTTCAGCAATTGAGGGCAGAGAATCTGCAAGGGGCCTGATGTCCCCAAACTCCTGCCTCTTTCATGACTTTCATAATTTTATCTTCCTTCCTAAGCTTGCACAAAAAGCCAGGGTTTCCTAAATCTTCCCCAGTTGACAAGAAAGACAGAGATGGCATAAACTGACAAGGGGCAAGGGGCAAGGGGCAATTTCTCCCTGGCAAAGATGAAGTTGTCAAGTTGATCCCAGGCGTCATTCCATCACACCGAAGATGGGTTGAAAGCTCGTCCATCTTTTTCATGCAGACTGTGAGAAGAGAAGGGGCATTCTAACCTTTGCCCTCTGCCGGGATCCTTCCCAATCTGCAGATTTTTTTTTTTAAATGGATGGAGGAATGCTCTGTCTAGAGCAGTGGTGGCGAACCTATGGCACGGGTGCCAGAGGCGGCACTCAGAGCCCTCTCTGTGGGCACGCATGCCATCGCCCCAGTCCTAGGCCTTCAGCTGGGTTTTATAAAACCTTTTCGCTTTAGGCCTCCACCACTGTGTACAAAAAAAAAAAAGGTTCAACCAGTCAATTTCAACTTCTCGCGGGGAAAAAAAAGATCTTGCAACGTTGGAATTGATTGATTGAACTTTTTAGTCCCACCCAGTCTACCGTTAACACCGCAGCCACGCCCACCCAATGGGCCACACCCACCCGGCACCTGACCATGCATAAATGGGTTTTGGGTTGCAGTTTGGGCACTCGGTCTCTAAAAGGTTTGCCATCATTGATCTAGAGACTTCCAAAGTAACATTTAAAAAAAAAAATCAACCACCTTGCAAGATTTCAGAATTTTGTTTGCGTAAGTAGGTGGGGAAAGATGCAGGATAAACAAGGGAGCCCAAACAGGATATTGGCTTGTCACATGTTGTAGGAAGTAAAACAATACAAATTCTAGCTTAAAGTGGAGTTTTGTGTTACGTAATTGCTAACTGGAGCTGAAACTAGTTGACTTGCCTCAAAACCTTAACTTTTAACCCCGGTGACACCATTTGGCCCCAGTTCTTTTCACTTGTGCCACCAATTGGAAGAGAAGAACCTTCTTCTATTTAGGTGGGGGGGAGGGACAGTGTCTGATTTAATTCTCATCTCTTTATTTCCCCAGAGCACCAAAGATGGAACCAGCTGTCAGGAAAGCAGTATTGTAAACAATCTAACCAAATGGCCTCATAGTCCTGTTGTTAAACTTCCTAATCTACCGGATCAAGGACCCAACTGCTTCACTTTTGACAAATGCAAACAAAAGCTCGGGAAAATGCAAACAAGGGCATCAATAACCACAAAGCCTGGGAAGAATTTGTGTTGTGTGGGCTTCTGGGCAGCTATGAAGCAAATCCTCCAGTCTCAGGGGACAAAGGTTTCCTCAGCCCTGGTCTCTTTCAAGAAAGCAAGATGTTTCTTCAAAAGTCAACCAAGCTTGGTTTCTTGGCCAAAGATGCCTTGGCACAATTCCAGTTCTGCCAGACCTTCTCAACCTTGCCAACTTTAGGATGGGCGGGCTTCAACTCCCATAATTCTTAAAGTTTGTAAAGTGGCAAAGGACCAGGGGTCTTCAAACTTATTTATTTTATTTATTTATTAATCAAATTTCTATACCGCCCCTCTCCCGAAGGACTCGGGGCGGTGTACAGCCTAAAATTTAAAAAAACATATAAATATACAAAATTTAAAATAATTAAAAATAAATTAAATAATTTGGCCGAAATCCCCATTTAAAACCCAAAACATACAAAGCTAAAATCTTAAAAAATACTCAGTCCCCCTAAAACATTTTGACCCTATTGGAACCGAAGCTTCTATGCCAGGCCGGCCTGTCGAAAAAGGAATGTTTTTAGTTCCCGACGGAAGGTGCGTAAATCTGTTATTATACGGAGTTCGGGGGGGAGCTCGTTCCATAACGTGGGAGCTCCCACAGAGAAGGCTCTCCCCCTGGGGGTCGCCAGCCGGCACTCTCTGGCCGACGGCTCCCTGAGGAGGCCCTCTCTGTGGGAGCGTACCGGACGGCGGGAGGTATTTGCTGGCAGTAGACGGTCCTGTAAGTATCCGGGTCCGATGCCATGGAGCGCTTTAAAAGTGGTCACTAACACCTTGAACCGCACCCGAAAGACCACCGGCAACCAGTGCAACTCACGCAGGAGCGGTGTTACGTGGGAGCGCCACGACGCTCCCATCACTACCCGCGCGGCCGCATTCTGGGCAAGTTGGAGCTTCCGGATGCACCTCAAGGGGAGCCCCATGTAGAGAGCATTACAGTAGTCCAGCCTGGAGGTCACGAGGGCATGAGTGACTGTGCGTAGCGAGTCCCGGTCTAGGAAGGGACACAACTGGCGCACCAGGCGAACCTGGTAGAACATCCTCCCGGCCACGGCCGTCAGATGGTCCTCTAAGGACAGCCGTGAGTCCAGGAGGATTCCCAAATTGCGAACCCTTCCTGTGGGAGCCACTGTTTCGCCCCCAATACACAGCTATGGAATCAGCTGGCTGTACCGGGATGACGGTAACCACAGCCATTCGGTCTTGGAGGGGTTGAGCTTGAGTCCGTTTCTCCCCATCCATACCCGCACGGCCTCCAGGCACTGGGTCAGCACGGCAAGGGCATCGTTGGGGTGGTTCGGCGTGGAAATGTACAGCTGGGTATCATCAGCGTACTGGTGGTACTCCACGCCAAAACCACGGATGATCTCACCCAGCGGCTTTACATAAATGTTGAACAGTAGAGGCGAGAGGACCGACCCCTGAGGTACCCCACATACGAGGGGTCTCGGGGTCGACCTCTGGCCCCCTGTCAACACAGACTGCATCCGGCCAGAGAGGAAGGAGGAGAACCACTGCAAGGCTGGCTGGCTGAGGAATTCTGGGAGTTGAAGTCCACAAGTCTTCAAGGTGCCAAGGGATGGGCATCTTCAACAGCTGTTGTTTTGTTTTTTCATTATTTGCCCCTCCCCCTCCCGAGAGCTTCTGTGAAGGTTCTTGGTGACATCACAACATTACAGGTAGTCCTCAACGTACAACCACAATTGAGCCCAACATTTATGTTGCCAAGTGAGACATTTGTTTAAGTGAGTTTTGCCCCATTTTACAATTTTTCTTGCCACACGTTTGTAAAGTGAGTCCCTGCAGTTGTTAAATTAATCACATGGCTGTGAAGTCAATCTGGCTTCCCCCACTGACTTTGCTTGTCAGAAAGTGACCCGGGGATGCTGCAACAGTCGTAAGTGTGAAAAATGGTTGTGAGTCCCTTTTTTCAGCGCGTTGTAACTTTGAAGTGTCACTAAGCAAACTGTTGTAAGTCGAGGCGTATCTATACTAGACTGAGCATAGCCAAAAATTGTAGATAACTGGAAAGGGGAGATATTTAAGGGACCAAAGGCGATTTTATAAGTTTCTGTGTTTTCCCCTCCACCCTTTAACATTGCAAATAGGGACTACATTTGGTTAATAGGGGAAGTTGGGGTTAAAAACAGCAATGCTTTCCTTTTAGTAGCAGGAGGGTACAGCAGTCCAACAGCAATTAGTTAAGACCAATAGTTTGTTTATTTTGAACATTCATGTCCCCTCTTTGAAGGAAGCTGAATAATTCTGCCAAGGCAGCTTACAGCCATTACAAAAAAAAAGCTGAACTAAAAACATCTTGTTCCAGTAAAAGTGGAACACTAAAACAGCAGTCTGAAAAAAAACATCACACAGCTCAACACGTTCATACAAAAAACAATTTAAATGATTAGAAAGGCGGGGGCAGGGGGAAAGAACAATGTAAATCTCGCTGCTGTATAAACTACTTAAAATAATCAAAAACTCCCTGAGCATCTCAACCACAAGCTTCACGAGAAAAATGGATTTTCAACTCCGGTTTTAAAAGTAATGCAAAGGGGAAGAATTCCTTGCAAAAGGAGCCGGAGATGAGAAGGCTCTCTTTTTTTGAAATCAAGTTTATAAAGATCATTTCGGAGGCTAAGACCTCGATAAAGTGATTATAGGTGCTGCTTCAAATAACATGCTCTCTACATGGGGCTCCCCTTGAGGTGCACCCGGAGGCTTCAGCTGGCCCAGAATGCGGCCGCGCGGGTAGTGACCGGAGCGTCATGGCGCTCCCATGTAACACCACTCCTGCGCAAGCTGCACTGGTTGCCGGTGGCCTTCCGGGTGCATTTCAAGGTGTTAGTGACCATCTTTAAAGCGCTCCATGGCATCGGACCCGGATATTTACAGGACCGCCTTCTGCCAGCAAATACCTCCCGCCATCCGGTACACTCCCACAGAGTGGGTCTCCTCAGGGTGCCGTCGGCCAGACAATGTCGGCTGGTGACCCCCAGGGGGAGGGCCTTCTCTGTGGGAGCTCCAACGCTTTGGAACGAGCTCCCCCCCCCAAACTCCGTACGTTGACGGAATTGCGTTCCTTCTGTCAAGAATTAAAAACACATCTTTTTCGACAAGCTGGCCTGGGATAGGAGCTCCAGTACCAACAAGGTCATCGAGCTTTTAAGATAATGTATTGGGTTTTAAATGTTTCTGGGCCAAAATTGTTTAATCCATTTTTAACCATTTTACTTTTTGTATGTTGATGTTTTTAATTGGGCTGTACACTGCCCCGAGTCCTTCGGGAGGGGGGCGGTATAGAAATCGCAAAAATAAATAAATAAATAAAAATAATTCAGTTTTTTTTCCTAAATAGCTAAGTGCCAAATTTAGTCATAACATAATAACCTACTAGAGTCCACCTGTATTTAAAAAGGGCTAAGATCAAAGCAGAGAGCAAGCTTACTGTTGTGGTTAAGTGTTGTGGGAGACTGGGAGTTCTTGTCCCACCTTAAGCACAAAATCAGCTGGGTGACGTTGAGCCACTCACTTTCTCTCAGCCCTAGGAAAGAGAAAAATAGCAAACCACTTCTAGAAAACCTTGCCAAGAAAACCACAGGGTCTTCATCCAGTCAAGAGAATTGGACGCTGTTGAAAGGAAGAAGAAAGATCACATTAAAAGTCCTTGCCCCAAAGTAGGGATACGCTGAGAACAATGAAAAGACAGACTGGAAGACAGCCTCAAGATGGTATCCACAGGCTGCCCATCTCATTTCAAAAAGAGAGACATCAGCCATCGTGCTGCAAAACATAAAATACTTGTTTGCTTTGTCCAAACAGTCAGGTTCAGGTGGCCGTGTCTAGACTACGGCATAAGTACTCCAGGGTGGAAGAGCGCAAATAGAAATGCCAGCAAGGACAGCAGCAGAGAGAAAAGAAGTGGAAAGAAGGATTAGGATGATCAGAGACATTAAATAAGAAGGTTGGCTGGGATACGCCTTGCTTGAATTCAGCCAGCATCACCAGTTGCAAAGATTACAGCAGGGGTCCTCAACCTCTGGCCTGTGGACCAATACCGGGCCGTGGCATGCCAGCAACTGGTCTGCACAAACAAGCAAAGCCCCATCACGAGATCAGGCAGCACACAAAACCGCGCACCCTCTCTCCACGGAATCGGTCCCCAGTGCCCAAAAGGTTGGGGACCTCTGGCTCAGAGAATCTAAAAAATCTACAAGGCATTAGGTGATGCCCCACCCATAGAATAGTGATAAGTTGGGACTGGGAAGGACCAGATTCAGATCTACACAGCGATAAAGTTCTCTAGGTGACTTTGGGACTGGTGGTCCCTGTTGCTGAGTTGTTAAGTTGTGTCCAACTCTTCGCGATCCCAGGGACCACAGCATGCCAGGCCTCCCTGTCCTCCATCATCTCCACCCAAACTCAGGCCCACTGCATCAATGACATTATCACGTAGGTCCCTACTCAAGTCCTATTTACCAATCATCTCCAACCAGCTGGATTCACGCCACATGCTAAACTATAATTCATAGTTTATCAACCGCAACAGCTGGTTTGCACAACCCAAGATCCAAGCCTGCTCGCTCTCTCTCAGCCCAATTCTTCCTTGCAGAATTGTTATGAGAATCCAACTAAGGAGAATGATATTCTTGGGAGAAAAGCAAGACATTAAGGCAATGTCAAAGAACTTAAGGCTTGAAACACCCATGCAACTGCAGAGAGCCAGGAAAATCAGCAAAGGCAGGTTGAAATGGGGAGGCACTGAGCTGGTGTCCTGCCACTAGTTTTTCCTGTGAAATTGCTAAGCCTGTCAAGTCTTGTGAGAACCCTTAGTCCTGGAAACGCCTCTCAAAACTCCGGGAGTTGAGCCAGGGCAGGGAAGATAGCTGTTGGGCAGGTATCCTTGCGAACGGGGTTGTGCCTTGCGTAGAAAGCACAGTGTGTGCTTTCATTCCGAGCTCTTTGATGCTGACTTTGATGTCTGCAATGGATGCCGCGTGCAGAATAGCTGATTAGATTAAAATCTGCTCTGTTGACAGTAATTAATTCCCTGTATATCAAAATGATAAAATATTAACAAGTCTTACAAGGCTGGGACATGTGCAAGACACACCAGAGATCAACCGCAGCAAAACCTGATGAGGGGGAAGCGCCTTAAAGTCACAGCAGAGGAATTGGAGGAGGGGAGAAAATGGGAGAGAAGGAGGAAGAATGAGTTAGAGTAGGGTTTCTCAACACTGGGTGGACGTCATGGGACGTGCTGGCTGGGGAATTTTGGGAATTGAAGTCCGCCCAGCTTAAAGTCATCAAGGCCGAGAGCCACTGCTCTAAAATATACCATCATTATCTTATGATGTTTACGTGTCTTCTCCCTAGCAAGCACACTTTTTGCATATCTCGTCAATGCACACTTATTGCTTTGGAAACCTGCCGTAACAGGATAGCTGTGTTCCAGCTTGCCTATTGATTGGGGAAGTGCAGTATATTCTCATTTGAGTTCAAAATCAGAAATAATAATAATAATAACAATAATAACAATAATAACAATAATAACAATAATAATAATAATAATAATAATAATAATAATAATAATAATAATGATGATGATGATGATGATGATGATGATGATGATGATGATGATGATGATGATGATGTTGGAAGGGACTTTGGAGGTCATCGAGTCCAATCCCCTGCTCAGGCAGGAACCCTACACTATTTCAGACAAATGACTGTCCAGTCTCTTCTTAAAAACTTCCAGTGTTGGAGCATTCACCGCTTCTGGAGGCAGGAAGTTTCTCCTTAGTTCTAAGTTGCTTCTCTCCTTGATCAGTTTCCATCCATTGCTTCTCGTCCTGCCTTCAGGGGCTTTGGAGAATAGCTTGACTCCCTCTTCCTTGGGGCAGCCCCTGAGATATTGAAACACTGCTATCATGTCCTCTCTCGTCCTTCTCTTTGTTAAACTAGACATGCCCAATTCCAGCAGCCTTTCCTTATATGTTTCAGCCTCCAGTCCCCTGATCATCTTTGTTGCTCTTCTCCATACTCTTTTCTAGAGTCTCAGCATCTTTTTTACATCGTGGTGTAAATTTATCCTACATTGCTATGGCAGCCTAACTAGGGGTGGGGTGATGGGAGGGGGGTCAAAAAAAAATGAGCTGCATATGACTGTAAGAGAAGAGCAGACAGAGCTGGAGGGCGAAGTGAAACAAGTTGTCAGTTTAGAGTCCTTGTGTTCCCACAAAAGACCCACGTCCATCCCCTCTTGAATTTCATTGGCTCTTCTCTAGCGCCAATTTAGCATTGACCCGTTAGTTGGCTAAATTCTTGTGTGTGAGCTGTAATAATAAATCTTCTGCACTTGAACTTCATGACTTGCCTCCTGAGGTTGTGGATACTCCATCACCAGAGGTTTTTAAGAAGAGATTGGACAACCCTTTGTCTGAAATGGCATAGGGTTGAGCAGGGGGTTGGACTAGAAGACCTCCAAGGTCCCTTCCAGCTCTTGTTATTCTGAATTTCATGATCTTGATTCTTTGCGCCCGATAATAACCCTTCAAAAAAGGCACCCCAACATATCCCGGTGGCTAGTTTACCCAGTCCAGGATTTCTGAATCACCCAGTTGCCCTGCCATCCTTCTAAGGCAGCAACAATTTCACTTCCAACCCTTTCACAGCTCCAGGCCTTTTCCGTGACCTCACCAATCCGATTCTCTAGATGGGAAAAAGGCACAGAGGCTGCTCAGTTGTAGGCGATGAATGCCGATACTGTTTCACTCCAGCCAATCAACAGTGCGCAGCTTTGGGCAGGAAAAGCTTGCCAAAACACACACCAAGAAAATAATAAACATTTATCAATATCTCCCAGAACAGAAAGCAGAGACTGCAGATCATCTACAATTCAGGGCAACGTTGCTTAGTCTGCTTTTAAAATTTTTACTTTCCTTCTCAACCATTCCCCGGGGACCTATGAGAAGCCTTTGTACGTTTTTGAAACACGGCTCCAACAGCTGATCGGAGATGTTCTTCCTCCTTATGGCTCTTTCCTCATTTGCATCCTTTTGTAAATAAAAGAATCCTGCTTCCTGCATTCCTGAGTTTTGCTTACATATCTGGCCTGAAAATTCATTTTCTGCTTTGTGGTGCCCGCTGCCCTTTGCTGTGAGCCACCAGGAGCCTCGTGCAATTCACCTTATTTTGCCGTCTCCCGTGTTTGCAAGAGAAGCATAACAATACCAGCCAGACTTGAGAGGTTGCAATAAAGTCTTAGATGAGTAATATGAACTGCTCTGGACTACCTAAGGGGTCATCTGCAACCCTGAAATCTTCCTTTCTTCTTTTTTGCCATCCTCCAATAATTTTATAATCCTATTCTATTTATTTATTACTAAATTTATATACCACCCATCTTGCTGTCTGGGGAGATTCTAGGTAGCTTACTATTTAATAAAAATAGAAATTATTAAAGAAAGATCCAATCTAGAATTCAGGAGAAACTTCCTGACAGTGAGAACAATTAACCAGTGGAACGACCTGCCTCCAGAAGCTGCGAATGCTCCAACACTGGAAGTTTTTAAGAAGAGACTGGACAGCCATTTGTCCGAAATGGTGTAGGGTTTCTGCCTGAGTAGGGGGTTGGACTAGATGACCTCCAAGGTCCCTTCCAACATTATGATTATGATGATGATGATGATGACGATGATTATGATTATTTCATGAAACAGTATTTCTTTTATCTAGCCTAAGCTGATTTTTACTTTCATTGTATAATGATAGGTTCTACTATTTCTTTACACTACATATGTAATTTTATACTCCTCCATCACACAAGGGAACATGTTACACTGTTGTTGAAAAGTAGCATTTTGCATTTATTCCTTACAAAAGCTGATGGGAAGCATCGGATTCTTTAGTTGTCAAGATGATCCAAGGTAGGCTTGTATCAATTTCAGGGCAGGACTCTTTTGAGAATCAAATTCACAAAAATGAAGTTAAAGTGGATATGGAAACTAAATGTTCTTCAATATGTTTGTTTGTTTTATCACGTTTGTATGGCTGCCCATCTCATGTAGCTAAGATCTAGCCTAGAATTAAGGAGAAATTTCCTGACAATGAGAACAATTAATCAGTGGAACAACTTGCCTGCAGAAGATGTGGGTGCTCCATCACTGGAAACCTTAAGAAGTTGGACAACTATTTGCTTGGATTGGTATAGGGTCTCCTGCTTAAGCGGGGGGGGGGGGTGGGGTTGAACCAGAAGATCTCTAAGCTCCCTTCCAGCCCTGTTATTCTATGTTCTAAATATAAAAGCTATCGCCCAAGATATCACCAAGGGCGGCCAGTTGCTAAAGGAAGCGTAGCTATCCGACAAGCGCTCTATCTATCGCCATATAGAGTTGCTGCCTGCCTATCAGGCACTAGGGAAGTGGGAACAACGGCCCAATAACTCACAACAAGTGCAACAGGCGCAGCCCACACAAGATCAGAACCAGGGGCCCATGCAACAGCAAAGAACTACGAGCGGCGAGGGGAAAGAATCCCCAACACGATCTGCGCAGGAATTAATGATGGGAGCTGGGGTGCTACACACGCAACAGGAGGGGGGGATGGCCATAGGACAGGAAACATTGGAAGACCATCCCAGGGCAACAGGTATCCAGCCACGCCCAAAGCGGGCAAAGAGAGCGACAACAGGAGAGGCGAGGATCCCTGAACTCACGAATGTGCAGACGGATGAGAGACAACTAGAAGCAATATGATTAGCAGGGGCGGGTAGACCAGTAATGAGCAGACTGCAAAAGCAGCTGGTCTGATAAGCAGGCTTTTTGACCCTCCGGCATTCCACTCTGACAACGTCAGCAGTTAGCCAACGAACGCTAAGCTTTATTAAACAGTTGTTTTTGTATTATCCCGGTGTTAGACTATTTTTCTCAGCAAAAGCCATTATAAATATAAAACCCTATTAACATGACAAGAGGGTAAGAAGGGTAAAAGATGAGCTTAGAGCAGAGGAACAGTGGTGCCATCCCTATCCCTGGACCAACCACCACCATCCTACAGCTCTTCAGATCAAGCCTCATGCTAGGTTCCTCCTTAAAGACCAGAAGGGTGGGGGCAGATCTCACATCTTGGGGCAAGTTGTTCCAAAGGGCAGGGGCCATGCAGAAAAGGCCCTACCTGTATAGGAAATCTCCTGGGGGGGGGGAAGCAAGTGACACACAAAATCCAAATCTCAGGGTGCAAATATGGATGTTTGCAAGCATATTTGGCAAATAACTATGTATATGCCTCTACTTGCCGGAAGCTACACTCCACAAAAAGGGTGGAACCGAGACCAAAGAATGCTATTCATTAAAGGTTCCAGCCTACAATTAACTCCCTTCTAAAAAAAAACAAAAAAATAAGGCATCTAGCATTGCTTGTCAATGCATTTCAAAAGATTTCCATGCAAGGGTGAATTACAATAAATTTGGATACATTCAATCTTTTCATCCAGATCAATCAGGGGTGGGGCAACTCTTTCAGAGGACTGCTCCCTGAAATGGAAGGGCTGTTCCGAGAGGGTAATGAACATGGCTGTTGTTTTTTTACATTTAATTAAAACCAAATATGGTTATTAATATTATTTCCCTCCAGTCATATGCTTATTCATTTTCTCCATCTGCCGCATTAAAACCTGCACTTTGAATCGCTTCTGTGGCAGCTGTGCCCAAAGTTCTCAAGAGCTTCTAAATGAAGAAAAACCTAAAACTTTTCAGGTGTCCTGGCAGCCACAACCAACCTGAACAATGGCCACAGGTAATAGAATAACAGAGTTAGGAGGGAGCTTAGAGATCTTCTAGTCCAACCTATACCATTTTCATAAATAATTGCCCAGTCTCTTCTTAAAGACTTCCAGTGTTGGAGCATTTGCTTCTGAAAGCAAATCATTCCACTGGGTTAATTGTGGTCAGTTTCTCCGCCTTGGCCAGTTGAAGATGGGTGGAGTTCAACTCCCAGAATTAATAATAACAACAACAACAACAACAACAACAACAACAACAACAATAATAATAATAATAATAATAATAATAATAATAAAGTTAGAAGGGATCTTGGAGGTCATCTAGTAGTCCAACCCCCTGCTCAGGCAGGTAACCCTATACCATTTCGGACAAATGGCTGTCCAGTCTCTTCTTAAAAACTTCCAGTGTTGGAGCATTTACCGCTTCTGGAGGCAGGTTGTTCCACTGGTTAATTGTTCTAACTGTCAGGAAGTTTCTCCTTAGTTCTAGGTTGCTTCTCTCTTTGGTTATTTTCCATCCATTGCTTCTTGTCTTGCCTTCAGGTGCTTCTCCATGGTTGTCTAGAAAAGGAAGGGAGGAAGGGAGGAAGGAAGGAAGGAAGGGAGGAAGAAAGAAAGAAAGAAAGAAAGAAAGAAAGAAAGAAAGAAAGAAAGAAAGAAAGAAAGAAAGAAAGAAAGAAAGAAAGAAAGAAAGAAAGAAAGAAAGAAAGAAAGAAAGAAAGAAAGAAAGAATGCTTGGAAAGTTATTACTATTAACATCTTCAGGTAGCCAAGGTTGAGAAACACCACCCTAAGACCATGAGGATGAAGGACACCAAAGGAGGAAGAACACTGCAGAGAAGATACTATAGTAGGAGAACTGTGTTAGTCTACTACTCTGTGGTTTTCATCTAAGGAGGAACAGAGTTTAAGATCAGAAAGCGGATCTTTTCTTATCTCCAACATGCTGCTTCCAGTACGACAGGGGTGTCCAGTCATGGCAACTTTAATACCTGTGGACTTCAATTCCCAGAATTCCTCAGCCAGCCATGCTGGCCATGTACTACTTAGAGCAGAAGGACTCCAATCCTGGACCACTAACATTTACTGGTGCTCCTCTCTGAAAAGGCGCTTCTTTGATCCCGACTGAGCTCTTAAATTCAGTCAAGGTATCATTCCCCATTCATCAGATGCTGGCATTAAGCAGCATCCCTGGCCAGCTGGTTCGATCCCAAGAGATCAACCAGTCAATCATCATCTTCTTCTTCTTCTTCTTCTTCTTCTTCTTCTTCTTCTTCTTCTTCTTCTTCTTCTTCTTCTTCTTCTTCTTCTTCTTCTTCTTCTTCTTCTTCTTCTTCTTCTCCTTCTCCTCCTTCTTCTCCTTCTCCTTCTCCTTCTCCTCCTTCTTCTCCTTCTTCTTCTTCTTCTTCTTCTTGAATTTGAATGTGCTCTATTTCATACAGACTTAAAAGCCTGTTTTCCTGATTTGTTTGCAAATAAATCACAATAACTAGAATCTTCAGTCCTAAATTACTCAGGCCCTTGAAGATGAATGATACAAATTAGATCAGGAACAGCAATTAACAAAAATGCAATGGAAATAAGGGGGGGGGGAATCAATTGTTAAAAGAATTATGATGAGGCGAAGCCATAAATGCAAGGCCATTATCAAGAGACAACTGTCTCTCTTTCCATTTCTATGAAATATCCATGGAGCCCATTATAACAGGGGTCCCCAACCCCTGGTCCGTGGACCGGTTTCGGGCTGTGGCATGCCAGCAACCGGTCCGCACAAACAAGCAAAGCCCCATCCGTGGGATGCAGGTAGCACACAAAACCACACATGCTTCAGTCCGCGGAAAAACCTCTCTCCACATAACCGGTCCCTGGTGCCCAAAAGGTTGGGGACCTCTGCATTATAAGACCACCAAGGTCTTCTTGAAAGGCTTGCAGGCATTACAAACAAACCAAAGTTGGAGCACAACAACAAAGTACATTAACAGAGGGATAGAATCAAGATCACGTGAAGTATTAACACCACTTTACAATGCCTTAGTAAGGCCACACTTGGAATATTGCATCCAGTTTTGGTCACCATGATGTAAAAAAGATGTTGAGACTCTAAAAAAAGAGTGCAGAGAAGAGCAACAGAGATGATTAGGGGACTGGAGGCTAAAACATATAAGGAACGGTTGCTGGAATTGGGTATGTCTAGTTTAACGAAGAGAAGGACCAGGGTGGACATGATAGCAGTGTTCCAATATCTAAGGGGCTGCCCCAAAGAAGAGGGAGTCAAGCTATTCTCCAAAGCCCCTGAAGGCAGGACAAGAATCAACGGGTGGAAACTAATCAAGGAGAGAAGCAACCTGGAACTAAAGAGAAACTTCCTGACAGTTGGAACAATTAACCAGTGGAACAACCTGCCTCCAGAAGCGGTGAATGCTCCAACACTGGAAGTTTTTAAGAAGAGACTGGACAGCCATTTGTCTGAAATGGTGTAGGGTTCCTGCCTGAGCAGGGGGTTGGACTCAATGACCTCCAAGGTCCCTTCCAACTTTTATTATTATTATTATTATTATTATTATTATTATTATTATTATTATTATTATGTCAGTCAAAACAAAGTCTGGGAGGAAGGCAAGTCTTGGAAAAACTTTCCCTTAAAGAGGAATGGAAATAAGTTCTAGGTGATCCAACTCTGGAGATTTTTAAGAAGAGATTCAGACAACCGTCTGTCTGAAATGGTCTAGGGTTTCCTGCCTGACCAGGGGATTGGACTGGAAGACCTCCAAAGTCCCTTCCAACTGTGTTATTCTTGGCAACTTCAAAACCTGTGGACTTCAACTCCCAGAATTCCCCAGCCAGTCAACTCATCATTCCCCCGTGCTGGCTGGGGAATTCTGGGAGTTGAAGTCCACAGGTCTTAAAGTTGCCCAGGCTGGACAGCCCTGCTCTACATCTTTCCCTGGAAAACACAGGCCCCATTCACAGAACACGCTACAACATCACAGGCTGAGCACGACTTATTCAAGAAACCATGATTAAACAACCCACAGGTTAATGATGATTGCTTCTAGACTGATTCTCTTATTCTTCCCCTTGGACTCAAGAACCATATACCCAGCTTGATGCAAAGATAAAAAGTATCTGGGAAGAAGAGCAAAATTCAAGCCTAATACTGTATCTACATGTGCCGGAGGGGTCAAAGAAAATATATCGAATGGTAGCCACCATCTTGACTTTTTGACTTCCCCTCCCCTCTCAGATGGGCCTGCTGAGATATAAAATCAACCCCCAAATGATCCATCTTGGTCCAAGCTAATCAAGAGAGCACAGAAGTCCATGGACCAGCACAAAATTCATTCTTGGGCTTTGGTACTTAAACACTGGGCTAAAAGAAAGCAGCAAAAACCACACAGCTGGGACCATGAATCCTGAAGAAGGACACCCTGTATCTCTCCAACCCTGCCTGGCAAGAAAGGAGTGTATAATGGATGCCTTTGGCACGTGGCATTAATGCCTGGACAGTCACCTTGCCATTAATGGCTTTGCGGTACATCCCAGAGAAGACACCTAATGGAAAGCCAGCCCTTTTGACTCTCTGCCTCAAAGTGCTCTTTCGAGTTCAGCTGCCTGTCTTGTAAAAAAAAAAGGGGGGGGAACTGTTTTGTTGTGTTCTGCTCTGTTTTAAGCAACATTAAGGTTATTTGTTTCAGAGGAAGATATTTAATGAGTTCTAGTTCCTCAAGGGTCATTTCTGGAACTGAAGATGTTACTTAGGCAATGAAATGTCTGCAAGCAAACAACCAAGCGTAGAGAGCACCAAGAACTCCATGATCTGTCCTTCCTTCCTTCCTTCCTTCCTTCCTTCCTTCCTTCCTTCCTTCCTTCTTCTCCCTTTCCCTTTTTCTTCTCCTTTCCTTACTGTTCCTCCCTCCCTCCCTCCCTTCCCTTCCTTTTCTCCCCTTCCCTTTTTCTTCTCCTTTCCTTACTGTTCCTCCCTCCCTTCCTATCTCTCCTTCCTTCCTTCCTTCCTTTTCTCCCCTTCCCTCTTTTTCTTCTCCTTTCCTTACTGTTCCTCCCTCCCTTCCTCCCTCTCCTTCCTTCCTTCCTTATCTGTCCTTTCTTCCTATCTCTCCTTCCTTCCTTCCCTCTTTCCTTTTTCTTTCTCTATTTAGAGTTCTGCGTGTGAAGAAGGGTCACAGGGCTAATGCTCTGGTCAGAAAAACAGATCTACATTGGTCTACAGTAGCAAAAAATCCCAAAGAATCTGGCAGTACCTTTTCCAACTAACAAATATTCTTAAAAGTGAGCTGCAGCTGAGGAAAGCCTCTGCCTTTTCATAAAACCCCTTAGTTGGAAAAGATGCTTCCAGGCGCCTCCTATGATTAATGCTCTCTCCACTTCTGACTTTGTTGTGTTAATGCTCCGGTGGTTTATCAGCAGTGATCAAGCTTGTTTTGAGGCTATGGCTTCAAGAAAGGCAGAAGGAAATTAAGCTTTTTGTTTATCTCTCTCTCTCTCTCTCTCTCTCTCTCTCTCTCTCTCTCTCTCTCTCTCTCTCTCTCTCTCTCTCTCTCTCTCTCTCTCTCTCTCTCTCTCTCTCTCTCTCTCTCTCTCTCTCTCTCTCTCTGGAAAATTACAAGAACCCTTGGCACAGCTCATTTCTGCCACTACTGCTGGAAAAGTCAGTTCTTGGGAAACAAAGAAGGTTGGAAGAAAAAACGGATGAGCGCCCCCGTCAAGCAACTGGTAGCAGCGGTTGGTTAAATGCGGGATGATGCCACTTCTGAAGAATCCCTGGTGATCATGAGGGATACCACGAGACTCATAACTCAGGATGGGCCATTTTTGCTACCAGCTTGCCCTGAACCTTCAGAAAGGTTTTTCCCTCCTGGAAGAAGGCAGACAAATTTTTTCTCTGCCTCTTCTGTGGAGAGAAATCGAATTTGCAGAAGGAAAATCTAAATATATGACCACAAGAAAAAAGAGCCTTGAAAGTAATGGGGACCTCCCTGGCCCACGAAAGGGAGAAGGGCATTCTTATGGAGAGAGAGAGAGCCCTCGCTCCCCAATGCATGGTCCAAAGCCCACTCAGCAGCATGGCCTCTTCCAAACTAGGAGCAGGGAATTTAGGAATGACAGCCTGTTTCCAGAAAAATGATCTCAGTGGAGGAGACGTCCCATAAATCAGGCAACAGACTACTGAAAAAAAAAAATCTTCACTGGGGGGTACTCTGAAATGACTTGTAATCTTAGTTCAAAGGTGTTGGCGTTACAGATTGAGGAGGAGGAGGAGGAGGAGGAGGAGGAGGAGGAGGAGGAGAAGAAGAAGAAGAAGAAGAAGAAGAAGAAGAAGAAGAAGAAGAAGAAGAAGAAGAAGAAGAAGAAGAAGAAGAAGGAAGAGGAGGAGGAAGAGGAAGAGGAAGAGGAAGAGGAGGAGGAGGAGGAGGATAAGAAGGAGAAGGAGAAGGAGAAGGAGAAGGAGAAGGAGAAGGAGAAGAAGAAGAAGGAGAAGGAGAAGGAGAAGGAGAAGGAGAAGGAGAAGGAGAAGGAGAAGGAGAAGGAGAAGGAGAAGGAGAAGGAGAAGGAGAAGGAGAAGGAGAAGGAGGAGAAGGAGAAGAGGAGGAGGAGGAGGAGGAGGAGGAGGAGGAGGAGGAGGAAGAGAGGAGATCATGGCAATATGGATTATACATCTGGCTCATGTCAGAACATACACACGTGTTCTAACATCTGGCTCAGGATGTCAATCCCATTTGGTAGACCAGACCAGGATATCAACTCCGCAGGAAAGCTAAAACTATTTTTATTGAGATGGGCTCTAATAATGGAACCCTACAGGCCTGATTGTGCTGTGCCTCTTCTTCCTTCTTACGCCCCAATGAAGCAGGGAGTCACTGTCTGAGCTGCTCCTGGATGTTACCTCCTTGTGGACTTTCAAAATTCTTTAGCATCTTTTGCCTAGGCAACAGATCCCTGCAGACCTCTCTCAAGGTCATCTTCCTCACACTACCCTGGGTTTGACATAATCTGCTTCAAATATACTAGGAAATCCCCCCACCTTCTCCCATTTTTGGAGCCCCAAAGGATAGAAGTGCATTGACATCCATCATCTGGATTTGCCCCCAGCAATGAAATCTAGA
This sequence comes from Bothrops alternatus, assembly GCA_034064705.1. Lineage (NCBI taxonomy): Eukaryota > Metazoa > Chordata > Lepidosauria > Squamata > Viperidae > Bothrops > Bothrops alternatus. The sequence continues at coordinate 250,392 of JARGCV010000279.1, read as the reverse complement.
AAAAGCCACCAAGAGACTCGTCAGCTTGAGAAAAGAAACAAGGAATCTGCTGGCAGAACCTTCTGTTAAATCAGTTCCTGAAGCCGAGACATCTCCCTGTCAACAAGAAGCCTTCTCCTCATTGGAATGAAAAACCCAACAGGCATCTGAGAAGATCCAGGAGGAGACACGAAGCACTAAAAAAGGTCAGCCTTCCATTCCCGTATTCCGAGCATGCTTGATACAGACAGCTGGACGCCACCTAAATGCAATTTCAGACATATTTTGTTTTTGCTTTTTTTCGGGAGGGGGGGGGAAGCTAGCCTCACACATGTTCCGAGAGTTGAAGAAGGCGTGGGGGGGGGGAGGGAGTCAGGCTGAGCCCAGCTCCCAAGAAAGTCAGAAGATGTTTTTTCGGGAGAAAAACCAGTCGGCCGAACGAAGCTCCCTCGCAACAGTGCCAAATTGCCTTGCCAGCCATTCTCCTCCCTGCAACGCTAGGCCAATTTGGCTTGGGGAGCGGAATTCCTCCGAGCGTGTTCTACCCTATGCCTGAACAAGGCAAGTCTTGGCTTGTTGAGAGCAACAGAGCATAAGGAGAGAGTAGGAACAGACAAGGAGCCTCTCCTGACCCTCTCCGCTTGCCAACTTCAAATCTTAGCCAACTTCAAATCTTAGCGCCCCTCGCATCATCAACCCTGGGAAGCCCAAGACTTTTAAACTGTGCCCGCTCTGGGATCAGCAAGGCCCAGGAACACAAAAGCAAAAAAACCCATGAAACTGAACCTTAAATGCTGCAGCCAAAGGTGGAAGGGCTCTTGATCTGAAAAGAGTTCTTCATATTTTCGCCTAAAGTTCGTCAGGAGCCAGAGAACGCCCTGCTCTGGAGAGAGTTTGAGAGACGCCACAGTGGAAGATTTTTTTTTTTCTGATTACAGTATTTTAATGACTATATTAGATGGATGGTTTGATGCAGTTATATATAAAAAGGCAGGATAAAAGTATAAAAATATTAATAGTCTATAGTTGGTCCATACTTAACATATTTCAGTATTGTTACTGAAAATAATACAGCAAAAAATTAACTTCTTAAACTTCAGATATGTTATTAATTTTCGTATTATGCTGTAAACAAACTATATGGATCAACAGTTAATATAAAATATTGGCAGTAATCACATTCAAAATGTTAATAATTATTTCACATTTTACATATAGGCAGCTGTAGATTTAAAGGACGGAGGCAAAGCTCTCTCTGTGCCTTGTGGATAATTTGAAATCACTCCAACCCATCCTGGGAACCAAGTCAGGCGTAAATATGCTCTCTGCAGTCCTCGCAATCCAGCCATTTTACTACACTTTCTAATTCAAAGTTATTTCCTAAGCGTTTCCATTTTCCAGGCCACGTTGACACAATGTGTTCCTCCAGTTTAATCAACACTCAGTATATTCTGACTGTGAATTTGCTCAATAAATCTAGGTCTAGGATGAACGGTGGGTTTCATGCAGAATGCAGCCACAGTCCCAAACTTTAACCTATACAGGGGACCTCCCAAAGCTACATTTTTCAAATGGCCCCAGTTGAGGGAATTTTTGCACAAGATTTCCCCAGATCTTAGCACACTCATTCTCACGTGAGATCTAAAAGGACAATCACTAGAATGTGGGCCCCTTGGTGCTCTCTGAGCTTGGTTGTTTTCATTAGCCAAACTAGGTAACATCATCAGTGCTAGAAGGCAGTGGGGGTTTGTGGAGAGGAGGAGGAGGAGGAGGAGGAGGAGGAGGAGGAGGAGGAGGAGGAGGACTGTGGGGTCCTGGGTGCTCTCTGAGCTTGCTTGTTTTCTTGCAGATGTTTGATGAACCTAACTAGGTAACATCATCAGTGCTAGAAGAGAGTGAGGTTTGCAAGGAGGGGGAGGAGGAGGAGGAGGAGGAGGAGGAGGAGGACTGTGGGGTCCTGGGTGCTCTCTGAGCTTGCTTGTTTTCTTGCAGATGTTTGATGAACCTAACTAGGTAACATCATCAGTGCTAGAAGAGAGTGAGGTTTGCAAGGAGGGGGAGGAGGAGGAGGAGGAGGAGGAGGAGGAGGAGGAGGAGGAGGACTGTGGGGTCCTTGGTGCTCTTTGAAAGTCCTGTTGCCTTTAAAATAAAAGCCCCTTTGGAACATGTCCTTAGGTCTAATCTAAATATTCATACCTACTTTTTAAGGATTTCAAAAACCTACATTGCATGACCCCAAAAGATTACCAACCATACAAGATGTCGAGCTCTTTGTGATACATCTGCCAGTCAAACTCAAGATAGAACACCATTTGTTTTTATTAAAAATAATTCTACAATTAGTTCAATGTGGTGGTAAGCTGTTTGTCATTCTTCTTCTTAATCAACTAGGACATCCTGCAGCCCAAACCAATTTACCTTCTTCGGCCATCAGAAGCTTATCCCTATTGCCCCGAAAATAAGACCGGGTCTTAATGTTTGTTCCAAAAGACACATTAGGGCTTATTTTCCGGTTAGGTCTTATTTCCGAGAAAATATGGTACTAAATGCGTCCGTCTGGCTGACGATCTTAATTGTGGCTTGTTTTTGGGGTGGGGCTTCTATTACGAGCCTCCTGAAAAATCATGCTATTAGGCCTTATTTTCCAGTTGGATCATATTTTCAGGGAAACACCACAGAGGTCTCCTTGAAATTGGATATTTTGCCCCTAGCCCTAGTTATAAAGATATGCAACCTGAATTACACTAAATGGATCACAGTCAGCTTAAATGAAGTGATTGGATTATATATTTCAATGCATTCTGTAGAAGGCTATGCAGAGAAATATTATTGTGCAAACAGTGAAATAATGAAAGCCCAGAGTCTATATTACTAGTTTAATCCAAAATGACTTTCCTTGCTTTTTACCTCCATGCAGCTTTCATTTGCACAAGCTTATTACTGTAAAAACTCACCCACTGTTCAATATATTCTATATTTTTATTCGGGGAAAAGCGGGGGGGGGGAAAGGTTTTTTTAAAGAACACTGTATAGACTGAGCAAAGGTTAAAATTCTCCTTTTTTTTTATGGGAGCAATCTATAATGTGATTACCCCTCTTCCCTCAACCCCAAGGTTTTCGTTTCCAAAACATAGAAAAGCCAGGCCAAGCAGCATCTTTGAGTCTCAGGGGGAAAAAAATCTTTCTTTAAAGCAAGAGGGGAATGTTTTCACTTTAATCTGAAGTTCCCGTCAAGGTATCAGAGTGTCAACAAAGCAGAACAGAAGGAATCAAGCCCAAATATACATACCGTCAACCTGGTACAAACCTATACAAAAGTGAATTACTAGAATAGAATATAGAGCCTCTGAATGTTGATTCCAATACAGGTAGAGTCCTCAATTTATGATAGCAACTGAGCCAAAGTTTCCACTGCTAAGCAAAATAGTTGTTAATTGAGGGGTTTTTTTCTCCATTTTACGACCTTTCTCCCCAAAGTGGTGAAGGGAATCTTTGTGCTTCTTCAGTTAGTGACCTGGTTGTTAACTGAACCGGGCTTCCTGGAGGGACACTGCAACCACCATAAATACGATCCGTCGGAATCTTGATCACGTGACCCTGGGGATGCTGCAACAGTCGTAGGTGTAAAAAACAGTCCTAAGTCGCTTTTTCCAGTGCCCTTCAAACAGTCACTAAACAAAAGGTTACAATTCAAGAACTACCTGTACACCTTTGCCAGTTATTTTTGCTATTCCTAAAAAAAAAAAAATGCAACAGGTACCCTGCCCTAAACTTGACAGATTTCTCTCTTCCCTCCAACCCCGAGTTTCTGCCTGACTAATGCAAAAGTGGATTTGCTTTATTAAAAAGAGATTTTCTAGATCATTAACACTACCACAGCCTAGTTAATATAGCCATAAAATAGCAAATCAATGGGGATACGTCTCTGCGATTAACTTGGCTGTTAGAAATGAGATCCAGTCATTACAGGAGCTCAAATGCCGATGGAGAACCAGGCAGGTACACTTAATCCACCGGAGAAATTAAAAGAGATAAGATAGAGTCAATCACAGACAAACATGGCTGACAGGCTGAAGTAGCAGTAACATAAAAGCATCTCTAGGACAGACTTGCCTAGTAAATTTCTGCTAACCTTAGGAGCTGCAAAGAAGTTATAAAACCTTCTTTCTAAAGCAGTCTCCATGTTGTTTATTCCCGGCTTGGACTAGACCAGTGGTTCTCAACCTTGGGGTCGCGACCCCATTTGGGGTCGCGCAACCATTTCGTGAGGGTCGCCGGGCACCGCCGGCCGCCATTTTGTTTTTTTTATTTTTATTTATTTTTAATTTATTTTTAATTTTTTTTAATTTTTTTTAAATTTTTTTAATTTTTTTTGGTGCGCACGCGCCGCGCATGCACAGATCCGCCCATCGCGCCAAAAAAAAATAAAAAAATAATAAAAAAATAATAAAAAAAATAAAAACAAAAAAAACAAAATGGCGGACCGTGACGGGCGGATGCGCGCATGCGCAGTGTGTGTGACGGGCCGATCCGTGCATGCGCAGATCTGCCCGTCGCGGCCGCCATTTTGTTTTGGGTTTTTTTTTAAAAAAAATAAATAAATAAATAAAAAATGGCGGCCCGCGACGGGCGGATGCGCACATGCGTGGTGCGTGCGATGGGCTGATCCGCGCATGCACGGAGCCGCCCGTCGTGGCCGCCATTTTGTTTTTTTTTTTAATTTTTTTTAATTTTTTTTCCGGCAGGTCGGGGTCGCGGCGTGCATGGGCGGGGCAAGTGGGGTCTCAACCTGAGAAAGGTTGAGAACCACTGGACTAGACCCTGATGAAGATTTTTCTTTCAACAATTCAAAGGGTGTTGGGCTAAGTTTCATTGCAAAAGACCGGCTATCCTCTCAGCTCAGTTTCTTTGCTTGAAAATACCCTTCCCTGGAGAAGAACGGTCAGACCAGCCAATGGACCTGGGCAACTACGGCCCCTTTATAACCTGTGGATTTCAATGCTCAGAATTCCTGAGCCAACATGGCGGCCTCAGGAATTCTGGAAGTTGGAGTCCCCAGGCCTTAAAGGGGCCATGGTTGCACGCCACTGTGGGACTAACAGATTTTCCCCACACTCTTCCAGCTGTGCTGGGAAAATGCTATAAAGCAGGGTTCCCCAACCCCAGTACCGGGACGCGGCATGCCAGCAACCAGTCCACACGAACAAGGATATCCCCATCTGCAGGATGCAGGCAGCACACAAAACCACACACCCTCCGGTCCATGGAAAAACCTCTCTCCATGTAATTGGTCCCTGATGCCCAAAAGACTGGGGACCTCTATTGCAAAGAGCCATTTAATCTCCTTGCACCCAGTTTGATGCAGGACTGTTCTTTCTGCATGACTAGGATTCACACCCTGTAAACCAAGACATGATGGGGTTGGCTGGCTTCACAAGTTACATGAACTGAGGGACCGATTGTGGTGGAGTTGTAACCTACCATGTGGTGACTTATTCAATAAACCTTAAACCATGGTTTAGCATAAAGCCTGGACAGGTATGTAGGGTAAGAGGTCATAAAAATCTAGACATCTACCTCCCTAGAGCACTGAGTGGAAGCTCTAATGCCTCCAAGGATTATTGTCGAAACAAAGGAATTATTCCATGTATGAATGTAGAATTGTTCTTCCATTTGAAATGATTTATGTGCTGTGCCTGAAAAGAATAACATTTCATTTTCATCCTGGCTTCAACCATGACTTTGGGAAGAGTTGGCAGGCCACTCCAAGACCTTACGTGACTCTTCCAACAGCCCAGCCCTGTGTAGAAGACATTCATTCAGCTTTAAGAAACCTGAAATGGACTTTGCTTCACCAATGGCTGGACCTACATCAAATCTAAAGCACCAGAAGGCAAGACAAGAAACAATGCGTGGAAACTGATCAAGGAGAGAAGCAACCTAGAATTAAAGAAAGACTTCTTAACAGTGAGAACAATTAACCAGTGGTTTGCCTCCACAAGTTCTGGGTGCTCCAGCACTGGAGGCTTTTAAAAAGAGACTGGACTGCCACTTATATGGAATGGTATTGGGCAGTGGTGGCGAACCTATGGCACGGGTGCCAGAGGCGGCACTTAGAGCCCTCTCTGTGGGCATGCACATTGTCGCCCCAGTCCTAGGCCTTCAGCTGGGTTTTATAAAACCTTTTCGCTTTAGGCCTCTGCCACCATGTACAAAAAAAAAAAAAGGTTCAATCAGTCAATTTCAACTTCTCGCGGGGAAAAAAAAGATCTTGCAAAGTTGGAATTGATTGAACTTTTTAGTCCCACCCAGTCTGCCGTTACCACTGCAGCCACGCCCACCCAATGGGCCACGCCCACCCAATGGGCCACACCCACCCAATGGGCCACACCCACCCAGCACTTGACGATGCATAAGTGAGTTTTGGGTTGCAGTTTGGGCACTCAGTCTCTAAAAGGTTTGCCATCACTGGTCTAGGGCCTCCTGCTTGAGCAGGGGGTTGGTCTAGAAGACCTCCAGGGTCCCTTCCAACTCTTGTTATTTTATTAGTTCTGTTAAATCTCTTCTCCCACCAGGCAGTTGCAAGGGTGGAAGCCACACACACAAAAACAGGCCAAACGGTCCCAAGAATCAATGGCCAGCCACCTGTTGAAATGTACAAATACACACACACACACACACACACACACACACACACCAAGGAGAAAGCAACAAGCATGAACAATAACCTGCCAGGAATTTAAAGCTTCCGGAAATCAGCAAGGGGGCAAAGCTTCGCCCACGTCTGCCAAAGCAGCAAAAAAGGTTGTGCCCAAATCAAGAGGTAGCCATGAAAAGAACTTTTGATGGCAGTAGGTCCTGGTTTCTTTCCCTCCAAGCTGGCAGACCTCCGTGTCCCCCTCACAGCCTGCTCCCGACTGCATGCCGACCTTTTCATGCTTCGCATACAAAGATGAAGCCCGTTTCACAAACAACCCATGCTGGAGAGCTCAGCCCTTCGCCTCCCCTACTGGGTTTTCTGCTCGTTAATCAACGCAGCTTAATGGAGCTGTTCGCTCAAACAGAAGAAAAGCCGGTAGCCTCATTACGGAGAGATCACGCCAAGCTTTCTGGGAAGCAAAACCCATTTTTAAAAAACGAAAATATCAACTCGGGATGCAGCCACGTTTGCCCACTGAGGAAATCCCTGCCCAGCTTCACTCCACGTTTATGTTTTAAGAGATGGAAGGGAGAATTCAAAAGAGGTGAAAAGCCTGGTTTTCAAGGGCCTGCCGGCTTTAGAAGAGAATGGAGAAGAAAGGGTGGTCCCCCCCCCCGCTTCCCCCCACAATCCAAGACCAACTCCCTGGACTGGGAAGGTGCTTTTGATGCAAAATCCAACTAGATTTCGGGGAAGCGCTAACAGCTCAGTGATGGTGAATGCATTCTGCATGCAGAGAGTCAGAGGTTCCATCCTTGACCTTTTTAGGTGAAAAAAAAAATCAACCAGGCCCTGATGAAAAAGGCCTTCACTGTGCAAACAGAGAGGGAGAGAGACAGCGAGAGAGAGGAGGGGAGAGAGAGAGAAACAGAGAAAGGCAGAGAGAAAGAGAGACAGAGAGAGAAAGAAAGAAGAGACAGAAATACAGAAACAGAGAAAGACAGAGATAGAGAGAGATATACAGAGAAGGGGAAAGAATCAAAGAGATACAGAGAGAGAGAGAGAGAGAGAGAGAGAGAAAGACAGAGGGATATTCAGAGAAAGACACACACACACACACACAGAGAGAGAGAGAGAGAGTCAGAGATTAAGAGAGATATTGAGAGAGAGATACAGAGAGAGAAAGACAGAGATATTCAGAGAGAAAAATACAGAGAGAGAAAGAGTCAGAGAGAGAGAGAGAGAGAGAGAGAGAGAGAGAGAGAGAGAGAGAAGGCACCTGCAATCAAATTTAAAAACATGTAAATGACATGCAACTTCTAGGTTCCACAAAAAGACTTACCTCTTTTCTTAGCACAGTATGGCAGCTAGAGAGCAGAGGCACTAAAAACTATGCACAAGCAAATATTTACTCAGGCACCAAAAGCGCCCTGGTATCCAAGGCCAAACAAAGACATTTCCCTGGTATAAACACAGCCACAACTAGTCCATGCCCTCCTCAGAACCAAAGCATGCCCGAGAATGAGCAGATGCTCGTGAAACAACAACTGCAGGTAACCCAAGCAAGCAAGTAAAGTTATATCCCTTCTAGAGAAAGAAGAGACCTTTTTTTTTTTAAGATTTGCGCTGTAAAGCTCAGATAAGGCTGCTTCCTCATTCCAACTTGTGTACAGGATTCCATTTCTTTTACCCTTCCAAAGAATTGGAGCCGCGTGTGCTTCTGACTGCCAAGTTGTTATTTGCACTGCCAAAGTTCCCCACAAGGGTTTGTTTCCCTTATGCAAGAGAACAGGAAGAGACTCATCCACCTCCAATTGACTAGGCAAAGCTTCTCCCACCATTTTGGAGACTCCTTCAATTCCGCAGGATGTTTTAACACGTGGACTTCTCTCAACGGTGAAGATCTACAAACCCACCATGGACGCCGCACAAAATAACGAGGCGGGTTTTCCGCATGTCTCCAAAAGGCATAACTGTCATATTTTCTATATGCCATTGCTCAAACATGTTTGTTTGTTTGTTTGTTTTTAAAAGAATTGCTTCCCCCCTACACACACACACATACATACACACACACATCAAAAAAAGTCATTCCCTGCCTCCAGGAATTTATAACCTTAAATTCAGTCGAAAGGAAGATTAAGTAGGGAAAGGGGCAAAGATAAGAGGCGAAGAGAAAAATCACGTTTGGTTTTGCAAGCCAAACCACGGACAGTGCGCAAAAGTAAGCCATTTATCTGGAATGGTATAGTTCTCCTGCTTGAGGAGGTGTGGTTAGACTAGAGGACCTCCAAAGTCCCTTCCAATTTTGTGGTTCTGTAAGCAATGATGGCAATGAAAAGATTTGGAAGAAGAACGATGTCGCTTAGGACAATTATTTTGGAACGGGGTCTAAGAAGGTCACATGGGATCAACGCTAAAGACGGCCCGATTGACACATAACGCTAAGCCATAATGTGAGGTTTGGGGTTTATGTTTGGCCTCGCATGATGTATGAACCCAGCAACTGTGATCAGTAATTACTTTTGGCTTAGCCATATATAGTTTTAAAAAATCCTAGCAGAGTGCCAACGCTTAGCAGCAAGAAAGGAGGAGGTGGGGGAGAAGAGAGAGACGCTATCATTGGAACGGAGGGGCATGTGTGTCTTTCACATGAATTTGACGTCTAAACGTTTTACGGGGAGCTGAAGATCAGCCGTGTCAAGGTCACTGAGAGATGGATACCCATATCCAGGGGAACAGCCCCATCCTTTTCACCAGACTTGATTTGAAAGCTTAGTCATCAGCAGAAAATGAAAGTTTCGACAGCCTGTGCTCATATTTACCCTAAAAAAAGTTGACCCCAGATTTAGGGCCGTTCCTTCCTCTTCAAAGTAAGATTAGTCAGGGAAAAAAACCCACCCTCATTTGCTTCTATTACTGTACTATGAACCAAAGACACCCTTCTCGCATTCAAGATAAATTATTAGGGGGAAGTGAAGTATCCCTCCTTTCAGATAAACGCCACTATCAAAAGCATTATTTTCTCCTGAAAAATTCAGCTCCTCTAAACCCCGGCGCAAAGGGAGGCATCAGGAAATCTTGCCGGAGGCTTGTCAATATTACTGGCGCTCCCTCACCTGGAATAATTCAAATCTTCCCCCTTAAACCCCCCCCCCTTCTAAGCAATGCAAGCGCTTCCCCAGGAAAACGAGAAAGCATCCGGCTTTCCTGCCAAATTGTCTGTCCTTGAGCTGGGCATGCCGCAGCCAAGCTAAAACAGGCAGGCTGCCCCATCTGCCATCCCTGCCCTCTAAATTACAAGCTGCTGAATGGCCATCAGTGTGCCAAAGACTTTGTGCCTGTTGCAAGACACAGGCAGGCAAGGAGATGTAGGGAGGACTTGGTCTAGTGCAGGGGTAGGCAACCTTGGCTCTTTTATGACTCATGGACTTCAACTCCAGAATTCCTGAGCCAGCCTGGCTCAGCTTGGAAACCTCTCCCTTTCCCCCCCCCCTCTCTCTTTCTCTTAGCCCAACCCACTTCACAGGGTTCTTGTTATAAGGAAAACAGGAGGAAGAAGTATTATGTATGTTTGCCACTTTGAGTGATTTATAAAAACAACAAAGGCGAGATAAAAATATCTACCTACAAACAAACAAGGGCTTAGCTGTCAACTACCCCACTGAGCAATCAATGGGAGCATAAGGGTGGAGTTAGATATTCTGTTTCACTCCTTGGAGTTGTTATTAAAAAATAACAACAAACAACCTTGCATTTGCAACACAACTCTT